>BGNK01000683.1:143239-196067 GCA_003297005.1 Symbiodinium sp. clade A Y106 | reverse complement strand
GGGGTTCTTTCCGAATAAGACCAAAACGCGCGAATCATGATTGAGGGGGTTTCTTCCGAATAAAGCCAAAACGCGCGGATCTTTGAGGGGGGGGGAAGCATATATATATATATATATATTTATGCATATGTGTATATATATATATATATCAGTATTTTACACATATACACACACGTAGTTTTATACAGTTCTGTTTATGTATACACGCAGATGTATAGCTGCTCGGGGGAATAAGTTTATCCTAACTTTATTGTGGCCAAGGAACTCGCCAGCTAGGACACAGTGCAACTAATGTATCTTCAGGGTGTGACAGTTCAGAGCGCGTTAGGGGGTTTGGGGCCTAAGCTGTGTCGCTTGCCGCAGGGTTGTGTTTCTGTTGCTCCTGGACTCGATGCTGCCGATTAGAATCAATAGGGTTCCTTTACAGCTATCTTTTCAGATGGGGTTTCTATCACGGTTTCTGCTATTTTGGTGAAACCCCAAAGCCCCAAAGCCTTAAGCCCTGAACCCTGGAGATCCCAGAAATCCTAAGTCCCTAAACCCTGCAACCCTAAACCCTAAGCCAAACCTCAAAACAAAGACAAACTCCCTAAAAGGCCCCAGAAACCGTAAACACTTGCGGGTCCAGGCGAAGACCAATGAGCAGGTGGTGCAGCTCCTTGCCCACGCAAAGGACTCCCAGCTACGTACCTTTGCTCTTCTGTTTCTTCCTTTTAGGGTTCAAGTACCTAATAGTCATATACTCTCCTAAATATTGAGCTACATAACTACTATCCTAAACCTAAGTACCTAATTATTGGGTCCTTTGGACCCTTAGGGTTCCTTTTAGGGTGCAGGGTTTAGCGGTGCAGGCTGCAGGGGCTCAGGGTTCATTCAAGGGATGATTACAACTGTTGTTTAGATTGAGGTTTTTTTTTAATGGGCTTATCGTCGCCAGTTCGCACGCTTGGGACGTTTCTGTTTTCAGTGGTCTGAAGAATCAATCAAGTAACAGATTCCCATCTGCTCCGTGTTATAGTTATCCTTTAGGTTTGGGGTTTGGGGTGCAGGTTGCAGGTTTTCGGGTTTAAGGACCCTAAATCCTAAACCCTAAACCCCGCGTGGCTCTAACTCCCCATTCGAAGGAGCAGAAGTTCGAGGGAAATGTGCAGCGGTTCCTGGAGAACATGGTCCTGGACACAGATTTTTTGGGTTTGGGGTCTGTGGTTTACAGGGTTTAGGGTTTTAAGCGGAGACTTACTTTGCATGGCTTCTATGGGAGGTTTTAGATACTGGGGCTTGTTGTTTAGGGTCTGCAGGGGTGAATTTAGGAGCTACGTTCTTCTGTAGCTTCTATGGGAGGTTTTGAGGGATCTATAGGATGTGCATACTTTGAGGGTAGTGGGACTTACTTGTTGTAAGTAAGGTGACAATTTTGTTTTCAGTGCCTTAATTGCGGTAGTTTGTAACTGTAGGTATGGTTACCCTAATAAGAACTGTAGTTTCCAAGTCCCATGATCCTTTAAGTAGGAGGAACCCACATGAGAGTTTGAGGTCTTGGTCCAGAGGCGGAGCCGTTTCCGAGGGCCGCTGCCAAGGCTCCGAGGCTAAGAGTGCCAGAGGGTTGTAAGTACCTAGCCCAGAGGGTCCATATACACTATTTATGGAATTAGGCCCCCAAAAAACCATCCCTGTTTTGGTTTTGGGGACCTAATTCCATAATGGTAGTGTATGTGGGACCCTCTGGGTAGATACTACAAGGTATACGGTTTCTGAAATGGGAATTGCTAGTATGGTTTGGGCCAGAATCCCGCCATACATATAGTCAGAGGGGCCCAAATCGATTCTGCTTCAAGGTCCGTTCTTTTTCATGGTTCTTCCCAGCCCAGGCAGATGTGACGCCAGCTTTTCCAGGTGGAGTGATGACTCAGACGACGAGCCCTAGGACTCTGAACGTGAAGAGGTAACACGCCCGAAGAAATTCCTGGAGCAGGCCCCGAAGCTGCATCTCGGATTGCCTTGGGCATGGATCTGGTCAAATTTAACATCATTTGAGTTGTCTCGGACGTGTTATTCCGGTAACAGAGGCAGCACTTCCTCCTCGACAACTGTGACGAGATCAGAAGCCACATGCCACGCTGATGCTCCTAGTCTGGGACTGCTTGATGACCTGACATAACGGTCTGCACTGCCCGAGAGCTGGCGGCAGATGACACGGCTGCAGCAACGTGCAGCCGTGCGTGGCGAGGACAGAACTGGACTTTGTGGTACGAAGCTGGGAAAAGGGAACTCTCGTCGAAGATTTCTTGGACCCTCGATAGACCAAGAGGGTCCGTGGATCCGGGGATGTTTTGAGTCGCATCATGTTTCGCTACCATCATGACATGTTTTCGGCTTGAGTAACACTATCCTCTTGTAGTCCCTGCATGGTGATGTTCCAATATACTACCCCAAAACCCCCTGCAAGGGTTAATTCCAGGTTCCTCTAGATTTATAAGTAGCCGTAAGGTTCCAAAGGACCCAATAATTAGGTACTTGGTTTTCGGATTGTAGTTATGTAGGTTAGGATTTTGGACAGTATATGCTTATTAGGTACATGGACCCTTGGGGTAGTTTCAAAGCGCACACCAAAGATCTTCACATATCATCGGAGCACCCCAACGTCAAACTCACACGCTTTCGGGGGCGTTCAAAGACACGTCGTTCACTCGACGTTGGAGCCCCGGAACACCAATCATGAGGTGCACCAACTCCAGAAAGTTATGGACGCTGCCAAGGCAAGGGCTTTACTTGCTGAGTTATTCCAGAGAGGTTTTAGGGCGTAAGCTGTTTAGGATCGCCTCGGGTTTAGTTTGTTGTTGGTTTCAGTGGGAGATGTCATGTAGCGCGGAGTTGATCAGGGCCCATAAGGGCTGTTTGTTGTTAGGTGCTTCAGTGTTAATGGTTTAGGGCCATTGACAGAGGGGTTTTTGGGTTGAGGTTGTAGTTCCGGGCGTGGGTTTGCAGGGTCTTGTTGATCTGCGTGAAGACGAGCTCTTTGGATTTGGCTGCAAGCCTAAAGAGAAACTGCCATAATGTCGAATTGCTGTCATCATTGGGTTTAGGGTTTAGGGTTTTGGTTCAGGGTTTAGGGGTTTAGGGTTTTGGTTTAGGGTTTAGGGGTTTAGGGTTTTGGTTTAGGGTTTAGGGGTTTAGGGTTCAGGGTTGAGTCATCATCCTCATTATGCTTCTGCGCGTCATTTTAAGGGGACTCCCGACTTCATCCTTACCTCAGGAAGTAAAGTTTGGACTCGTATCATGCGTTGTTGACTAGTATATTGTGGTGAGGTGTTCTTGGACGATTCGCACTTCGCGCCAGTTAATGCTACTGTAAGAACCTGATTAAGAAACCCTGGGCCTATAACCCCAAAATAGTAGGATTCAGGATTCATATAAGGAGCCCGAATAAAGGCCCAAGGTTTCTCAATCAGGTTCCTACATTATTATAGTACCCTTATACTGGTTCCTTATAGTACCCTCATAGATCCCTTATAGTATCCCTTAGGGACCCCTTTAAAGGAACCCTAATGCTCAAGGTCTACATTAGTCGGAATCTTATCCAGAGACCAGGGTTGCACAACCCAGAGCCTAAAGCCTCATACTGCACTCCGAATCCTTATTTTAACTAGAAGCGGCTCCTATTCCAGAGAGCCCTTGTGTTATAGAACTCGTTAAAAGAATCCTCCTCATTCTAATTGTTTACACTAATATACCAAGTAACAGATCCACGGGTGCGACGAGCTGGTCTCCCTAAACCCCAAACCTTCAACCCGATACTGTAGGAACCTGAGTAAGAAACCCTGGCCCTATAACCCCCATAATAGTAGGATTCATATAAGGAACCCTAAGAAAGACCCAAGGTTTCTTAATCAGGTTCCTACATTAAAGCCCCAAAACCCGTATAGTACCCTTATAGTACCCTTTAAAGGGACCCATATAAACCTTGAACCCGATACCAGGTGGTAGAGGAGAAGAAGTCGACGGAAGTTCCCAAAGACTTCACTCCACCGAAATATCGGGTCAAGGCGACGGCTTCGAGGGCTTATAGCGTTAGGGTTTAGGGTTTAGGGGCTATAGGCTATGGGGCTTGTAGGGTGCTTCGGGTTTATGCGGTTAGGGCAAGGGTTTTAAGGTATTTCTTTGGGGTGAGGGGTTATTGTCTTAGGGTTTAGGTGATTTGGGGTTTCTGCTGATCTCGAATTTTTGAGCGTTAGGGGTTTTGGACGCTTCAGGCTTTTGTTAACCCTGTGCATCAAAATAGCCCAAAAGCCTTATATAGCATGGTCTTTGGGCCCAAAAGCCTTAATATACGAGTCCTTAGATCCCTAGGGTAAGGCCATGGGGTTGGCACATGTGAGTTGCAGTTTAGTTTTGCAGGCTGCAGAGTGTACGTTGGGTTTAAGGTTTAGGGAATTCAGTGTATTAGGGTTTAAGGTGCCAGAGGGTTTAGGCAAGGTTGAGGGTTTAGGAGTTTAATGTGCGTGGCATTTTCAGACTTTTCTGAAACCCTGCCATGCGGGCTGTTGGACCCACTTCAAGCACCAAGGACATAATGAAGCCCCGGCCCTAGTTCTCCAATACTCAACCTTTACACGCTTGTTTTGCTCCAGCAGCACTCTGAAACTTAAACCTTGTATTTTCTGTGGCTTAATGGGGAAGTAAGTATATAGATGTGTGATCGGCACACCTCTCCCAAGGATTCGTTTCCTTCACTAAAAGAGGCATTCCTGTATTGCCATGGGTCCCATGTACCTAACCATCCGAACCTACCATCCGCAACTGACTTCAACCCTAGATCCTAA
Source organism: Symbiodinium sp. clade A Y106 (assembly GCA_003297005.1). NCBI lineage: Eukaryota > Dinophyceae > Suessiales > Symbiodiniaceae > Symbiodinium > Symbiodinium sp. clade A. The sequence continues at coordinate 191,247 of BGNK01000683.1, read as the reverse complement.
ACCCTAAACCATGGATCATCGCCAAGAGCTCGCCAGCAGTTTTCGGCTTGCCTTGAACGTTAATCCTTAAGACCCGAACTCGATCTAGACCTTACATCCCAAACTCTCAAAACCCGTTTAGCGATCCTTAACGCCAGTGTCTGATTGCCGGATATGAAGGCACTTTATTAATAAGTCCCTCTCCCAGAATACTGGTTATAATGGGTATGTGTAGGGATCTGAATATACAGGTCGAAGAGGAGAGTGATCCCGAGCCCTAAGTCAGCCTAAGTCAACGGCTCCGGTCTCCAGGCAATGCCCAAGCTCAATGCCAAGAAGATCACTGCCGCGGCCTTCAGAAAGTTTCGTAATTATTCAGGGTCACATAAGCGTTCTACTCTTTATTCTACAGGGTCCTATATGGGTGGTTGTCAAAATTATGGTCCCTTTTTGGTCCTTAATAAATTACGGCACCTAATATTTAGGGTACTCAAAAAGGGACCATCATTTTTGACAACTACCCATATAGAATCAGAAGGGTCCGTAAGAAGGAGCCCATACGGGTTCTACAAGGGTAAACGAGACCCCACCCCGCAACAGTAAAGTTCAAGAAGTTCAAGAACCCCGGATGCCTGAGAACTACTTGAAGGATCATGAGGCTCATGGGACTTAGTAAGTATCGTTATAAGTGTCTTAATTGGGGTTACAAGTAATTATATGTATAAGTATAAGTTACATGCATAGTAACTATAGTCACTAAGTCCCATGATCCGTAGACATCCTAAACACTGAAGCTCAGGGCTTGGAAGTTGGGGTTTATGTTAGGCTTTAGGGGGTTCAAGGTTTCGGCTTCAGGGGGTTCAAGGTTTAGGGTTTAGGTGTTTCGGGGTTTAGACTCAGGTCTTGAGTTCTAGGCTGGGCACAACAGTCAACAGTAAGAAACTCGGGGCTCACATTGGGGGGATGCATACAGGTTCAAGTGCCATACAACACAATAAGGTCTTCGGATTATCATGAGCCTTAGTCCCCAAATTCTATAGGGTTCTATGATAGGGTTTAGGGGTTTTGGGTTTTGCGGCAAACGTCGCAGCAAGGGACCTAAAACTGTCCTTGATTTTGAGGGTTTGGGGCTGCGGTTTGCCTGACCAGAGTGCATAAGGTGGGCCTAAACCTGAACATGCCCGAATAGCCATCGACATCCAATGCTTTTTCGGAGACTTCAAATTCAAAGAGACCGTGCAGTCTGCAGAAGCTCTTCCCGGTAGATACAGCGGGCCAAGCTGCTGCACACGCTGGCATCCACGGTGCGGACGCCCTTCCGGAGCAGTAGCAAATGGATGCCACACGCGAATGTGCTTTTGGAACTTATACCCAAAAGACTTACACTGCTGGTACCTACCTCGCCAAAGATGACCCGCGCATGGAGTGGGCGAGGCAAAAGCATGCAGAGGCCGGCATATGGTAGACATGCAGTCCGAAGGACGTCTTAGCCAGTAAGTTGTAAGTAGAGTTGCAAGCAAACCTAGTTCCCCAATGCCCAACCGTTAAATTATTTGGCTTCTTGCAGATTAATCTTCATCAGAGTTTAACCTGTTATTTCTGTGTCTTATTGGGAGTAAGACTAGGCCCGATAAATTGAAGACAAAAGAGTGGCCAACCCAAATAGTAAGTTTCCTTTGATCATCCCAAAACGCGCAGCAAAAAGATGGTGCCGAAACCCTAAACCCCAAACCCTAAACCCTAAGCATTAAAACCCTAAGCCCTAAACCCCAAACCCTAAACCCTAAATCCCTGAGGTCAAGAAGATGACCGCAGTAGACTTGGCCAAGCGTCTCGAGGAGGGCAAGGACCCGTGCAATATGGTTTCGGCCTTTCCTGAACCTCAAATAGGGATTTCGGGATTTAGGGTTTAGGGTTTATAGGGGGGAAATAGCATACCTTTTTAAGGACCCATAGAAAGAAATCATACTCAGGAACCCTAAATTAATGTAGGTTCTTTAGGGTCCAGGTTGGGTTTAGGTTCAAGGGTTCAGGGTTTGGGGCTCTGGGGACTGTACGAGTTACTGTAATCACGGGTTCCGTGAAGGCATCCGTGACGGCTCTTTTGTTTCAGGGTTTAGGGTTTTAGGGTTTAGAGTTTAGGGTTTTTGGGTTTAGGGTTTAAGGGTTTAGGGTTTAGGGGGTTCAGAACTTACTTCAAAGCTCTAGGTGTTTATGCCAGGGCCAGGGCATAGGTTACTTCTATAAGGATCCCTACACAATCTTTCTTTCAAGCTGCATACACACCTGTACCCTAAACCCTAACCCTTTTGCCGTCATAGATAGATACAGAGATAGAGATAGAGATGGAGATGGAGATGGAGAGAGAGGGAGAGAAACGGAATGAACAAGAGAGAGACAGAGCTAGGGGCAGAGGCAGCAGTAGAGGTAGATCGAGAGAGATAGGGTGAGAAGACCAAAGAACAAGCCAAACCGGAGAGCGACAATGAAGAAGACAAGAGAGGAACGGAGAGAGATGCACAGATAGCATGCCGCACGGATGCTTGTAATATAGGGGCCTTACTAACTACCTGTGTATACTATTTTGGTGGTTCCTTATAATGACTATTAGCTTTAGTATAATGTACACCAAAACCTCATTCTAATTATTAAGGTCCATATATCATAGAGCCCTCATAGTATCCCTTATAGTACCCATTATAGACCCCTTAAAAGAACCTCCCTATACTCATTGTTAAGGTCCCTCTATTATGTCAGTGAGCTCTGGGCTCCCGCTCCTTCACTCGCGTTTGGAGGCGAGCTTCTGCCTTGGCCCGTTCTCGCAGAGTGAAGGCCCCCTGAGATTTCAATCATGCACGGGGCCACCCCTAAACCCTTGAACCCCTAAAACCCCAAACTCCTAAACTCCTAAACCCCTAAGCCCTACATCCCTAAACCCTAAATCCAAAACCCTCAATCCCTGCAAGGATATCAACTTCAAGGAGCCCATGCTCATCACCAATGCGACGAGTCTGCCGGGCACTCAAGACAGGAACTAGGTAGGTCACAGGGGGTTTTGGGTTGAGGAGTGTAAGGTCTAGGTTGCAGGGAACCAGGTAGGCACTGGGATTATGCCTGTTTTCCCTCTTGAGATGTTCTCAGAGTTTATTCGTTTAATTCAATTGTTACATAAAACTCCGTGGGATAACTAGAACATAGCATGTTTATTATGGTTGGAAGGGTGCTTAAGATTGTTTAGCGGCTCTATTGGGCCCATCTAGGAAACCCGAATAGCTACTCATCTGGGCTCCGTTGTCTTAGAGGGTTAACTTTAGCAGGGTTTAGGGCTTATGGTTTAGGGTTTTGGGGTTTATGGTTTAGGCCCGGAGGCTGCATGTACCTATATAGCATATACTTAGGCCTTACAGTACCTAATTATATAGGAACCTCTTGAAGGCCTACGTAATTTACATGGTGCAGGGGTACATGGAGCCCTAGGGATCTAGACCGCTTTTACAAGCGGTTCTACAAAAGCCAGAATTCAGGGTTTCTTGCCTAGGGTTCAGGGTTTAAGGTTTAGGGTCTAGGGTTCAGGGTTTAGGCTTCAGGGCTTCAGGTTTTCGCGTTGTCGAGCCAGGCTTTAGGGGGCAGGATTTTCGCTATGGGCGTTCGGGATTCGGGGCCTTATGGGTTCATGGTTTTTGGAATGTAGGGTTTTCAGGCCAGGGTCCAGGCTAGTTTAGGGTTTGCAGTAGGGTCGTGGGTGTTCTAGGGAGAGGGTCGGGGGTTCGGAGTTTACGGTATCTTTGTTGTTTTGTGCTGATGTTTGGACTCAGAGCACCCTTTTTGGCCCCTATACTCCCTAAGCGTTAAGCCCTCTAACTATTCTTCCTAAGCCCTTTAAGCCTAAATATAGGCTTGTAAGCCGAGACCTTCATCTGAAACGTTTTGTATTTGGAAAAGTAACATGGAAGCCTGAATAAGTAGTAGCATGATCCCCTGGGGTTCCATCATCTGGTTATTGAAGCCATTCCCATTCTATTTTTTGCGGCCCCTAAAGCTTAAAGAGCCCTGTAACTCCCTTATGGAACCCCTTAGAACAGCCCTTTAAAGGGAATCCTGTTCAAGTTTTCAGCTTCAAGGTGCCCTATACTCATCTATACTAGATCCTTAGAAGAAAGCCTCGTAATAACAAAAGGGACTCTTTTTTCAGGAGCTTTCTGAATATTGGGTCATCGGGGCACCTAAGCGAAGGCAGCCTATATACATCCCTTGTAGTAAGTAAGCCTTCGTCATAATCGGTATAGGCCCAGGAAAGTTTCTAGATTACTTTAACCCCAAATAGCCTACCTTTTTCAGGCTTTATATTAGGAAACCATAATCAGGAACCCTAAAAATGCAGGTTTCTTGGGTGCCGGTAAGACCCCTAATCCCGAATTGGCCTCAGGTTCGCTCCTGGCGCCTGGGATGAGGTCCTTTTTTTGGTTGGCTCATGCGGAAAATGTAGCCTTCGTGGGGGGTCTCGGCTTTCGGGTTTGGGGTTTTCGGGATTAAAGGTTTAGGTTTTCGGGTTTAGGGATGTAGGTTTGTTTTCGGGGGGGTGGGGCGAGTTTAGGTGATGTGTTCCAGTATGCTAAAACCGCCAAACCCTAAACCCTGAAACCCCAAAGCCTAAACCCTAAAACAATAAACTCAAAATCGAGTAATTATGCTGAACCTTGAGCCCGAACCCCAAACCCGTGGTCAGTAGTTATAGGGCGGGCCGGGTCGGTTACCTAGCTATTATGCACTTATTGGGTAAATTAGGGTTTTGGGCTTTCGGTGTTGTGTTATGTCGTCAAGTTGAGGGCAAATATACTAGTCTATACATGTATATATATATATATATATATACGTATATATGACACTACATGACTAATCGTATGTACGATTTGGGTTATTATGTCGTCAGACCATGTCAAGGACAGGTGCACCCTAGATGCCTTTTCCACCAGGTCCGCCGGCATTGGACGGCGATGCGGATGATGGAGGATCCGTCTCTTGGCATGATCAAGCCCAAAGGCTCCATGTGCCTACATAGTATATACTTAGGCCTTAAAGTACCGACATAGTAACCCCTTTAAGGCCTATGTATGAACTATACAGATACATGAAGCCTCAGGGAAGGTTTAGGGTTTATCAGGGAACTCTGGAACCCTGTCTTCGGGCTTGGGGAGTTTGGCGTTTAGGGTTTTGCGTGTTTTTGGAAGGGGGATTGTATAAAGGCAGGATGTGGACTGATAAGGATTATGATTTCAGACGTTCTATAATTATATGGGGTTGTCTTTCGAAACCTCGTTGTTGCAGTACGCTGTTTCGCGGACAATAGAAGTGGTCTACAGCAACCCAACCCTACCCCCTAAACCTTAAACCCTCCGCCTCAAGTCCTAAAACGGCAGACCTCTGAACCCCTTACCCTAAACCCTAATAGTCCCTAAATCCTAGACCCTAAATCATAAACCCCCCGGAGGTCCCGGCCGGACTTGTCCTTTCCGTTGCCCAGAGGTTGATTTCTTTTAGGGTTTTTTGGGCGGTGGGTTTAGAGCATAGGGTATACTACTATCTTGGAGTCAGGGCCCCTTAGGCCAGATTGGGATGGTCTTTTTTGGACCATATCCCATAATGGTAGTATATGTGGACCCTTACCACAGCCAGGCTAACTGATTCCGGATTCCGAAATGTCACTTCAGTAGGTTTAGGGTTTGGGGTTTCGGCTTATCTCAGGCTGCTTTTGGTAGCTAAAGCCTATGGCCCTGATGTACTCCCCTCAATACTAGCCTCCAATATCTTTCGAATCTGCCAAGAAGACTTGACAATTGCGACTGGTGTGCCTTAGGGCCCCTGCTTCTTATTTCGTTAGACTATGCCCAAAACTTAAAACATCCCAAAGCCAGATTCTGATTACTGACCCCGGTAACCCTAGAAAGTCGTGAAAATACGCCTGATAGTTCCCCTTACGAAGTGAACCCCTGAAAAAAGACCCTATCTATTTGCTAAGGCCCCTTATTGTAGGCAGTTTGGGCCTCGTGCAGATTATTCAAGGCCGGTGACCGAGCACACGAACTGTGCGAACGACACGATGTTAAGGTGTCCGTCATCACCCACTCACCGACAATGCGCATAAAGTCCCACTGGCATGCAAAAGCAGGTGAATCCTGTTGGACATGTGTACATGCACATGGGTAGTTGTCAAAATTATGGCTCCTTTTTGGGTACCTTAAATAGTAGGTGCCGTATTATATTAGGGACCCAAAAAGGGACCATAATTTTGACAACCACCCACATGGATCCGAATGACGGCAGCAGCTGGGCTTACGAAGGCACATGTTACCCACGCAGTTCAGCTGCCGACTCGGTAGTTCGAGGCACACAAAAGGGTTTAGGGTTTAGGGTTTAGGGAAATGGTGATGCCAAGCAGCCCTCCAGGAAACTTGGGAGCGTACGTCATCCTGTGGGTCTACCGAGTCAGCTTGGTAAAGGTTTCCTTAAAGGGTTCCTTTCAACAGGGGTCCTCTATGAGGTCTTGCAGGGTTCTACAAAACAGGGGATCCAGGGTTCGGGGGTAAAATTATGGTTCGGCTAGGGGCTATGATGGCGTAGTATCAGTGTCTATTCCGAGCCCTAGTTTACGTTGCTGTATTATATGGGTACGATATGGTTCCACTACTCTGTAAGGCATTCTAAGGCACAGGAAGGCGAATTGAGGTAGACTTGGAAGGATTACAATGTAAGGTAATAAAGTATATGAGATTGAGTATTACACACGGTTTCTACAGGCTGTAAGGTCAGAGAGCATATGCTGGGGTTTTATGGGCTTTGACGCAGAGCATCCCACTGCATATGAAACTTCTGAGTGCGCAAGCATGCTCTTTGCAAGTTCGGTTACCATCACGAAACCCTGAGCATAGGGTTCAGGGTTTGGCAGCATGCAAAGAGCCCAGAGTCGCTGGACCGAGGTACTTGGAGAAAGAGTTTCGCATTGAGCCGTTTCCCCAGACTGCTGCAAACGGTGCTCAGCCTTGTTTGAAAATAGGGGAGCCTAGTATAGTATCCTAAATAGTAGGATCCTTATTATTATAAGGACCCCCCAAAAAAAAAGGTAGTCCTAATTTTCGGACACTCCCATATATACAGAGATCTCAACCATTGGAAGTTTGCATCCCGTGAAGTCGCTATACACTTGTGCCATTATATCATATAGAAGCCTTTACTGGTCGGGGTTCCTTAACACTCAAGCAGTAGAATTTATGATGCAGTCTCCCTAGTTTACCCTCATACAGCCGTGCTTTTGACAGCGGGCCACCTCCCGGCCTTGCGAGAGGCGTCACAGCACGCTCAGTGCTCCTTGTGTTTGAAACATAAGCTCATTCTGCGGAACTTGCGCCAACGACAAGAATGCACGTGACGCGCAGATGCGTTTGTTCTCTGCCCGTTTGAAAAAGCAGTACTCAGACAGAGCTTGCTACTGGGAGCCCAGATCAAAAAGTCGTCTCAAGAGCTTGCTGCCCGGTGGGCAGCAAGATCTCTGCATAATCATGGACGCCATCGATCACAGTAAATTCAGATGGCCAAGGTCGCCCATTTTCAAAGGCAAGGAGCTGTCAACGTACTCGCCCATGTTTGGACGTGATGGGCACAACAGCCAGAGCTTTTGATTCCCAGGACCCTAAGCCCCACAGGTGCGTAGTAGTTGCCCAAAAAGTCTGGCCTAGGGTATGGAACAGTAAAGATCGTGATTTGTCGTTTGAGGGCTTCCTTTCAAGAGTCCTGTAAGGGTTACTTCAAATTGAAGTCAAGGTGTTTAGGGTTTAGCGAGGTGTCCTTTCACGGGTCATTTGGGGGGGTGCCCCTCAAAGGGTTCCAATTCGATATGAAGAAAAGGTTGTCTTGAGAACATCAGGTATTTGTTCAAGCTTGGTGAGTGTACACTTCGGGTGTCATCATGGCCGTACTTACCTAACCATAAGACATAAAACCCCACGTCTTAACTGGAGATGTCTGACGCAGACCTTAAGGTACTGGCCGCAAGACAAGGCACGGGCACGCATGGTGGGGAACCAGCTCCACATGGAGGCTGGGAGTCTTCTATAAGTCTTCGGGTCGCAGAGACCGGATACCTCGGTACTTAGATGGGCAGTAGTTTGGTAGGCTAGTTTGTTAGGGTACAGGGTTTACGGTTTAGGGTTTAGGGTTCTGCAATTATTATATTAGGGAGAGTACCTGTTCATTCTGAGTTTACTACCAGTACCGCGACGCGGAGCAGCAGTCCGTGAAATTCGATTCCATGACGAAGGCTTTTCCGACTTTGATCCACTTTGGGGTGTGGAGGTTCGGTCTGAATGCGCATGCTCCCCATGCTACCCGCCGTGTAGCACTCATTCGGCAGGCCGATGCCTTTGCATACGCTCGTGGGATCGACAGTGTTCCGACATCGATCAAGCATCTTGCTTCAGAGTCGCCGGGTACTCGGGTGGAGGCCAGCATGAAATCTTGGTAGCGGTGATGTTTGAGCTGCGGCAGGCGCAGGCTGCACATTCTGATGCCCATGCCTGGCAAACGCGGCACTTGGACCCTGAGAGTTGGTGGCCTTGGCATTCGGATCTCGATCATACGCTACAAACCCTAATCCCTAAACACTAACCCTATGCCTCCAAGGACCTTATAGTTAGGGCCCTAGACCCCTTAAGGACCCAATAATAAGGTCCCTGGAAGCCTTGGGTAAGCCCTAAACCCTAAAGCCCTAAACCCTTAAACTCTAACCCTACAGCACCTGCTGCAGCAACCCTGGCCAGGGCTCTACCTACCCCCAATCCCCACCATCTTGGGGAACCCTAAACCCTGAACCCTAAACCCCATGTAGGCTTTTCGTAGCATAGACTCTCATGCAGACGGCAAATAATTAGGCTTAACATAAACAAAAACAGCTCCTAAACCCCAAACCCTGAACCCTAAACCTAACCCCAACCATTCTGGGGTGGTGGGATTTTCCCTGAAGACTCACCCGACTACTGTGGGGTCTGACGTTAACATGGACGGCTTCTTTGCAGCTATGTGGAGCATTACCGCCAGTTTAGGGTTTAGGTTTGGGTTTAGGGTTTAGGGTTAGGCTTTAGGGTGTAGGATGTAGAGTTTAGGGTTTAGGGAACCCGTTTTTAAGTCAAAAATCAGCATACTCAATAGGAATCCCTTTAGTACGACCTCTTAAATGTGTTATGCAGCATGAAGGCCTGTAGACATCACCGCACAGCAAGCCTTGAATTAGCAAGGATAGGTTTTCCAGGTAGCCTTGACCCTTAGACCCTATAAACTCTATCTAATCCCGATTTAACCTATGTATACCATGTACAGTTTACAGAAAGCCCTAAGCCCTAAGCTCTCATTGGCTTCAACCCGTACCCCAATCCTGAAGCAATGATCCCCGAGCCTGGCTAGACTTCGATACAACGGCTACTGTAAGTTAGAGTTTAGGGTTTAGGGTTTCCGGGGTTCCTTTTATGGGTTTTGTTTCAAGTGCCCTATAAGCATCCTATGTACCCAGAAGTCCAGTTACCGACATGATGGATTAGTATAGTATGGTTACCGAGGCACGGCAAGCGACTTAAACGAAATGGGAATGGTTTTCCTTACGGTTGTAACATGGCATGTATAGATACCTTGACGTCGCCGTATAGCAACCTTGAAAGAAACCTTTCACAGAAGCCTTATTCTGATTATTTAATGAAGGCCTCTACAAGAATAGCAGCAGACTACAAATCGATGCTACAAGTCTTGAAGCCCCTTTAAACCCCATAAACCCCCATAAACCCCCATTAACCCCTTAAACCCTAAACCCTAACCCCTACACCCTGAACCCTATAAAGGCCTGTTCGGAGTCTCCAGGGCCCCTAGGCTTTGGAAGCTCAATAGCACCCTTTGGAGAAACCGTTTAAAGAGCTCTTATATATACAAAACCTACTCTTCTCCTCGTTGAGGGCCCTTCATTCCTTCATTATGGAGCTGTCAAAAGCTTGTTCAAGGGCCCTTTATTCGTTAAAAGGAGCCCCAGACTAATACATAGAACCCTTTGAGGCACCTTTCTAAGGTTTAGGGTTTTTAGGGTTTAGGGCTTAGTTACAGGACCTCTTTTGAAGAACTCCTTTTCCGGCAGCTTCGGGGTCGCGGGTCTCGGGTCTCAGGCTCGGGATTTGCAGCGTGGTGTTTCGGGCCTACCCTGAGGAGACCCTATTCTACTTATCAAGGCCCCTTTTCCCAGAGGGTCCCACATACATTACCATTTTGGAATTAGGTCCCCAAAACCAAAATAGGGATGGTTTTTTTGCGGCCTAATTCCATAGGTAGGGTATATGGACCCTCTGGGTTTGTAGTTTCCCTAAAGCTCCATGCGCCCATATGGTATACACATTGACCCTAAAGTACCTACATCGGGACCCTCTTAAGGCCTAAGTATATACTATGTGGGTACATGGAGCCTTAGGGTGCAGCACTCCTCAAAGACGTTTGGCTTCAAAATAGCCCAAAAGCCTTACATAGTGTGGTCTTTGGGCCCAAAAGCCTTCATATCAGAGTCCTTGGAGCCCTAGGGACATTTGTAGTATCCCCAAGGGTCCAAAGGACTCGGTTTTAGGATAGTAGTTATGTAGGTTAGGATTTTGGAGAGTATATGATCATTAGGTGCTTGGACCCATGGGGTATGGTTTGAAAAGGAGCCGGAGATGATTCCCTTTTCGCGATACGTCGTCAACTGCTTCCACGGAGCCTTGGTTGAGTCTTTGGGCTTCTAGGGTTTAAGGCTTCCTTTACGGGTTCACGTAGGAGATTTACAGTGGCTTTTGTTAGGGACCCCTTATTTTTACTTATGTGCTTTTTTTGGGGCCCTATTCGGGGGTTTGGGGCTTGCTTTAAGGCTTCCTGTAGGAGATCGACCGGGATGTGTAAGGGTTCTGTGAGGATCTATGAGGGGTCTAGAATGGGGATTAGGGTTTAGGGTTTAGTCCAGCTGTCATATGCAGCGTTGCTGATGTTGTTTTACAGTAACCACCACCCAGCTTTGGCTTTCAGGTAGTACCCTAAGGCTCCATGTGCCTTTATAATTTATGACTTACTTTAGTTCTGTCAAAGTACCCTTAGAAGAACCCCTTTAAGCACTCAGCCTGGAGCCTCGGGGGCGCCAAAGTTAAAATGAAGTGCTGCGGCATATTGAAGAGTATATCTGCAAGTGCTGAAAGGCGGTATGATTAGCTCCATTTCCCCTCTAGCCCTGTACATTTTCGGGGTTTTGGGGTTCTGCTGCGTTTTACAAACAGTATCTTGTTACTACAGATATCAAAAAATAGCCCTCATCTAGAACAGTCGCCTGGCGTGGACCCGAGTGCCATGATGCGAACATGTTGAATCTAGTCTGTGTGTGCATCCAGCTCATGCACTCCGGCAATGACCCAAAGGAGGGCCGTCCAGTGGCAGTTGCAGGAACTACACGCACAGATTCTGCTTTGAGTCGGTGTCGGGTGATAGCGCATATGTCACACCTGAAAGTGCAAGTGTGAGCCTTTCAGACGTGGCTTGCTCCGAAATCCCCGCACGGAATCTTTGTGCGCATGAGTGTGCATGCGCCCATCCGAGAGGGCTTCGCTTGTTCGAAACGATCCCTGATGCAGAAGATCCGTTGCAGAAATCGGTTGGAGGTGCCACCTTTGTTTGGCATTTTGCCATGGTCGTCATTGCTGCTGGAAAGAATGGAGAGCTCGGCGAGCTTTCCACCATTCAAGCAATGTTGGCGAATGTACCACCTGTAGCACCGTATATGCTGCAGAATTAAGATATGTATATATATATGTATTATATGTATATACGTACCTTATATAATTGACTATCCTATTTGTACGTATCTGTATTCTGCATCTCATCCCACAATCTGCCTGTAGCTACAAACTTTCTGCTCGCCAGCCTGCAGGGATCTTTCAGCATATTAAAAGGGTATCGGTATCGATACCTACATCAAACAGTGTACATGTGTATCTCTCTCTCTATATATATATGTACATATTGCAACAGAAAGCAGGTAATTTAGTGGTAAATTTATTCGTCAAAATTGTTGGCTGTTGAGTTCATTGGTTCTTATTGGGATGTAAGCGCTACAATTCTCAGCTAGCTGTGAGGCTTCCGATGACGATGCTGGGGTGCGCGACTGATGGAGGTCATATTGTAGAGGGCACAACCTGTAGGCTCATACTCTACCCCCATTTGTTTGGGTATCTATTTTTATATACAACAGCTCCTAGCCATAAAACTAGATATCCTTACAAAGGGTAGGGTGTGAGCCTCTAGGAGTAGCGGGGATACTTCAAAAAGTGGATCCTAATACCGGGAAGCAGGAAGTTTAAAACGGAAAGAGTCTCTGTGAAAAAGGCTTTGGGAGGAGAGGTCTGATAGACGCAGAAGCTTGACCCTAAACCCTAAATCCAAATCCCAAATCCCTGATAAACCCGAATTCCCAGATCCTGCGACCTCGAACCAGAAAACCCAACTGTCCTGAAACCACCCCAAACCCAAAAGCCTGGAGCCCACTTCCCTGCTGGCAATTGCACAAGAAGGGTTTAGCTTAGTGTGTTAGGACATCGGGGGTTCCAATATTAGGGGACCCTAACATAGTACCCTAAACAGTAGGATCCTTATTATAAGGACCCCGCAAAAAAGATAACCCCCAATTTTCGGAAACTCCCACATGTTGTCTGTTTGCCGTTTAGACCTCATTCCAGCAAACTTTTCCCGCAGCTTCGTAGCTCGAGGGCTTTAATTCAGATAGTCGTCATTGATCTCATGCAACGGCCCTAATCTGTCTACCTATCTATACATGTATCCATCATTACCCCCCCATCCCACTATCTATCTAAGTCTATGTATAATTGCATACATGAACCCTCAAAGGTATAGGCTGCACGGTCCATACATGGCCTTGTCCGAGGAACACCTGCAAAGCCCAAGCTGCCGGGCCAAAACACGGCCCTGCGGCATGAGTTTAGGGTTTTTGGCTTCATAGGTTTAAAGTTGATAGGGCTTTGGGGTTCAGGCCTTTCCGAGGTTTGAGAGGATATTACCATGGCTTTGATAAGAGTTTTTTTAATGAGGTCGATGCAAACTTCGTAGACTTGTACGAGAGGCTTTCCCATGATTCAGGGCCCAAGAATACAGCAATGTGAGACACGGGCTGCGGCTAAGTCTTACGATCCCCTAAGATAGCCCTACTTATAACTTCCCATAAACCTCCAAGTACAGCCCTTATGGAACCCGCACAGAGCCCTTAAAGGAGCCCTATACCTTAGATCCCAATACCTAACTTTTAAACTTTTGGGTTCTAATAATTTAGTAGGAATCGGAAAGTTGGCCTTTTACTTCTGTGGCTTACTGGGGAAGAAACCCTAAACCCTAAACCCCTAAACCCTAAACCCCTAAAACCCTAAACCCTAAACCCCCAACCCCTTAACCCCCAAACCCTAAACACCAAAACCCTAGAGGCTGACTTATAGCTACCCCCAAGTAGGAGGGAAGGGCATCCTTGGCCGCGGCCGTGGTTGCTTTGGCGAGCAGCGGGGCTCCTTTAAAGAGATCTATAAGGGATCCTTAAGAGGGATTTATACGGTTTAGGGTTTACGGGTTATGGTGATTCCTTTAAAGGGGTCTATAAGCGATCCTTAAGGGCTCCTTTAAGGGATCTATAGGGTTTGGGGTTTAGAGATTTAGGGGTTTAGGGATTTGGGGTTTAGGGCTTTAGCGGTTTAGGGTTTAGGGTTTAGCAACTCCGGGTCGAGCAGTCTCTAGTCAAGCTAGCAGTTTTAGATTTAGAAAGCCACCCACCCTCCCAAAGAATCCCATCAGATTAAGAAAATACAAGGCTTATCATCGTCCCAGAGCCCCAATGCTTTAAACCTTAAACCAAACCCTAAACAAGCCTTCTAAGAACCTTAAACGGAATCCCAAAAGGAAGCCGAAACCCTAAAGGCCGAAACCCTAAAGCCGAAACCCCAAAGCCGAAACCCCAAAGCCGAAATCCTATAGCCGAGACCAAGAGGCTGAAGCCCAAAAGCCGTGTGCCGAAACCCTAAAGGCCGAAACCTGAAAGCCGAAATCCTAAAGCCGGAACCCTAAGATCGAAACCCTAAGGGCGAAACCCTAAGTTTGAGAGTTTTGGCCTTGCCCACGAATTTTTGGACCTTGCCCACGAATTTGGCCCGAAGTTTGGGCCGAGAGCCTTGCCCACGAATTTTCGTGCTTAAGGCCCAAAAATTCGTGGGCACGGTGAACAAATTCGTGTGCAAGATCGACAAATTCGTGGGCAAGATTCGTTTTTGGAGTTTTGGCCTTGCCCACGATTTGTTTGACCTTGCCCACGATTTTTTGACCTTGCCCACGATTTTTTTGACCTTGCCCACGATTTTTTTTGACCTTGTCCACGAATACCATTAGGGTTTATGGTTCATATGGCAGAGAGGTTTTGGGGTTTAGGGTTTAGGGTCAGACACCCGGCAGACCTGTTGAGGCTGCCTACCCGGCCTCCTCGGCAGCTATACTTGGAGGATCATGGGACTTAGTTACTACGGGTATCATCAGGGTAGCTACTTATAACCCCGATTACGGTACTTATAACCATACCTACTAAGTCCCACACCCATTCTAGAACTCTTGGAGATCCTTTTAAGGATCCCTTTTTTGGAACCCTCTAAGGAACCATACTTACCAAGTCCCATGATCCTTTAAGTATGGCAGCAGGTGTCAGCCTCGCAAGCCTCGGCGGAACCCTAGGATGCTGGGTGCCAGGCAGGAGTACTGCTGCTGCAAATGCCCAGATGGCCGGCCGCGAAGGAAAGCGTGAAGCGGAATTGCGAGAACCACTTTGGCAGTCTTGACTCTAATTCCTAAAACCCGCAAAAAACCCTAAGAGTTGACTTCCCTATCTTTAGTGCAAGCAGCCAGTGGCGAGCGTGTTTTGCAGAAGGGGCAGCTGTCTTCTCCACGGCAGCGAGAAGGCGACAGCTACACATTTGGCGCCCCGCTGAGTCCCAAACTCTGAACCCTAAGCCCACAGACCAAAGCCCTAAACTCACAACGCTGCTATACAACTCCAACAAAATTGTCTTAGAGGAAACTTCAAAAGGCACCCTAAACCCTCTGCCATTCTAAGGAGCACTGTGAGCAGACCGTGGATGCACAAAGCATGGTGCCCCTCGCAACTGAGAGTTTAGGCTTTTTCGGGGTTTAGGGGTTAGAAATTCGGGGATTTCGGGTGTGTAGGATAAGTTTCGGATGTGTAGTGCGGATTGGTCTTTGGAGTTTGAGATTCTTTGGTGTGTAGATTCCACAACATTTATAGGGTTTCCACGCCTTGGAGGATTTGAACTTTCAAGCCCTGGCGCCTGGCTGTCTGGGCTTTCAGACAGAGTCTGAGGTTTACTAGCTGTGAGTGCGTTGCCTACCCTAGACCCTGAACCCCGAGCCCTGAAGTTTAAACCGCAACCCCAAGCCCAAAGCCCCAAACCCTAAATCGGAAACCTAAACCCTCAACCCCCGATCCGAATCTTAAACCGGGTTCGAAATATTGAACGAAATTTTTCAGGCAGTTTTGGCACCAAACCCCACGTATCAACAGTATAACATGCCCCCCAAACCCTGTTCTGATTATTGAGGCCCCTCTATTAGGGACCCAAAAAGCACATAAGCATGAGCATTTTATAGGGGTATCCCTACCTTAATGGGCTTCATTATAAGGGGGTTTATATGGGATATCCCTATCCTAATTTTTGCAAATGTGCTTAAAGCATTTCAGGCCCCTTTAAAGGAACCCTCAGAGCAATCCTGTTTCAATTGTAAAGGCCCTTAATTAAACCGTTAAACCATTAAAGGAACCCTCAAAAGACCTTGTAACAATAGCAAAACACTAAACCCTAAACCCTATAATAACTACGAAGGCCTTATAGTGTTCCCTAAGCACGTTCTTATTATTCAGGACCCTACAGTACATGTTTGCAGGTGCACAATACCACAGAGCTCGAGCAGCTGCGGATCTTCAAGACACTTGTTCTTACGTATGTTTCCCCAAGGGTCCAAGTACCCAATAATCATATACTCTCCAAAGTCCTAACCTACATAACTACTATCCTAAACCCGAGTACCTAATTCTGAGATCCTTTAAACCCTTGGGGTTTAACTTAGGCCAGGCCTTGCGGCTTTATGTACCTGTATAGTATATACATCGGCCTTACAGGGGTTACTATGTCGGTACTTTAAGGCCTGAGTATATACGATGTAGGCACATGAAGCATGCCAGGGGGATGGGGACTTGTGGGCTAAGGGGCTGAGTAGGTAACCTTTAACCTTTTGGGGCTTATATAACCCTACTATAACTCAAAAGGGTAACCTTTTGTGGGCTCGGGTACTCAGCCCCTAAGTTAGGATTCGAGGATGAAGGGTCTGGGGTTTAGGGGTGTATAGGCTGGGCGCTGTAGGGATGTTTCGGCATTCTGTCCATGTGCAAGAGCTGAGTAGTGCCCTTTTAAAGGGTTTCCTTAAGGGGTTCTATAAGGGATCCTCGACTTGAAGGGATCTACCCTAAGGGTCCAAAGGACCCAATAATTAGGTACTTAGGTTTAGGATAGTAGTTGTGTAGATCAATATTTAGGAGAGTGTTTGATTATTAGGTATTAGGGCTATAGGGGTTTAGGGTCTACTAGGTTCCTGGGTACTACCCTTTTGTCCTTTTCATTTTAGGGTCCCTTTATCGAATCCGAGTAGTAGGAAAAAAAAGGTACCCTTGTTATAAAGGGGCTACTCAGGAAGGAGGGTGTTGTAGTACGGAGTTCTTGCTGATGAAGGGGTTTGCAGTCGCTGGGTTCAGGATTTGAGGTTTTCGGGTTATCGGATCTTTGGGTTTTGGGTTTCGGGTCTTAGCCTAGGGCTCCCAGGAGTAAGCTTTTGCCCTTTTTCATTGTGGGTTCCATTATTATAACCAAATGGGCAAAAGGGCACCTTCCACCTTCACTATTGAGGGGCTACTCGGGAACCTAGTAGCCGAGAGCTCATCAGGGTTTTTTGCTTGGGGGTCGGATGGCCAAGCGTGGCTTTGGAAGTTGGAACTTTGCAGAGTTCGGGTTTATTAGCCGCAACTGGCACCGCGCCCTGTTGTCGCTGGTTTCCACAAGCTAAAACCCAAAATCCTAAGCAAATTTTGCCCTCTGCAAAGTTTAGCTGATGACCGTAAGCCTTACCTTTGGTTAGTAGGGAATGGAAGAATGGTAGTAATAGTCCTCCATTCCCTACTAACCAAAGGTAAGAAGCCTGCATGCTCAGGTCGCTATCCCGGAGCCTCAACCACTAAGCCCCGAATAGAGAAGCCAGGACAACTACCACTATTATCCCTCAGGGTTCCTTCAGAAATTTTTCGAAAGCTACAATTTAAAATCAAAGCCCTATTTAAGTATTACGTCTGGCCATGTCTTCCTGTGGTACGTAAGGTTTTTTTGTGGGCGCAGTGTCTGTTTCGAAATGCCTGTTGTGAGGGTATGGGGTTTGGGATTTGGAGTGTCGACCGTCTAAACCCTAAACCCTAAACCCTAAACCCTAAACCCTAAACCTAAACCGTGCCGTCATAATTGGAGTACGGCTCCTCTGGGCTCCTGATTATTCTCGTTACAGGTCATACTGCGATAGCCACGGTTCAGGGTTTAGGGTTACTAGAATATGGGAGGTTCCGAAAATAGGGGACCCTAATATAGTAGCCCGAATAGTAGGATCCTTCTTATCAGGACCCCAAAATACGGTACCCCTAATTCTCGGAAACTCCCATATGCCCACAAACCCTATTCGGATGATGGAGGCTGCATAGATGGAAGCCAGGCCCAGAATAGCAGAATAGTACTCAGCCATGCCTTGAGTTTGGCACAGGCCGGTTTAGGGTTTAGGGTGCAGAGAAGTGAAGCACAGGGTCAGAGAATCCGGGAAACTCTGTTAGTTGGAGACTTGGACCCTCTAGGAAACCTATGATTAGCCCGTAGCCTTGTGAGGATTTCCGAAAATAGGGGACGCTAGTATAGCACCCTAAATAGTAGGATCCTTATTATAAGGACCCCAAGATAAGGTACCCCTAATTTTCGGAAACTCCCTTAACCCTAAACGATCCCTTAAATAGGATCCCTTATGGATCCCTTTGAAGGAACCCGTATAGAGACGTCAACAACAGGAAAGTACCCAACCGGCCTTTGGAGCGTAAGGAAGATTGAAAATGCCCTGCCCCACATGGCCGGCAGCTTACAGCTTTCTTAGGGGGTTACGGTTTAGGGGCTTAAGGTTTAGGGTTTAGGGGCTAATGGTTTAGAGTTTAGGGGTTTAGGGGTTTATGGGTTTAGCGTTGAAGGGTTTAGGGGCTTTGGGTTTGAGGGGTTTAGGGCTTAGGGGCTTATGGTTTAGGGGCTTAGGGGCTTCGGGTTTTGGGGTTTAGGGGTTTGGGGCTTAGGGCCTTATAGTCTTGGGTTTAGGGTTTCAGAGGCTGAGGGGCTTTTGGTTTAGGGTTCAGGGGTTTAGAATTCCCACCAAACCATCATCAGAACGCCAAACGACTTGTAGGCCAGCATTGGCTTGGGGGCTTTCCCAGGGTGGGTGGCGACTGCTACAGAAAGTTGCATAAAAAGCTTCCACAAAATCACATTGCAATGAGATCAATGAGATCCTTCAGGCTAGTCGTTTAGGTTCATTTAGGTCTTAGGGCGTGGGGGGTGCAGCGTGTCACCGACAAACTGATTTGGCTTCAGCGATCCTCCCAACTAACCTTCTTGACGGCATAATTTCGTCGCAACTGACCCTGCTTTTCCACCCGACTTCGAGGTGGAAGACATGCCCGTGGGCCTTTACGTCGGCGACCCGTGCATCCACTCCCCCCCGGCACAGCCACCGGACACAAGGTCTCTGCATGAGTGGCAGTTGGTCGTGCCTTCTGCTGGAACTGGCGCGGCACCCGCGAGCACAACATGGTTAGAAAAAAAGCGAAAAAGTTCCGAGCACTGCCGAGCACCTTCAGCTCTGACGGCACATCAGCCGCCCCTTTGATGGAAGCTTTGCCTTTCTCTCGTGACAGAGTGAACCTAAGCCTCTAAGCTTAAGGCTTCAGCCCCATAACCCAGGGACTCCAAAACCCCTTAATTTATTGAAGCATATACCTTAAGCTATAGTAGGATCCGTAATATGACTTAAGGTATGATATATTCCTTAACCCTAGGAATCTAAGGACTCATATATTAAGGCTTTTGGGCCCAAAGACCATACTATATAAGGCTTTTGGGCTGTTTTGATGCCCAGGGTATGCCTACATATTTTGTATATACATGTAGGATGTAAGAAGCTACTGTCAGTCGGGCATGGTAGTGAGTACAGAGTAAAATATGACTGAAGGTATGATATATTCCTTAATTCAGCCGGTTCTGCAGTCTCTGCGCATTTCACCCCGCACAAGAAGAATCCTCGGGGTCCAAACCCTGAGACCCCTAAACCCCTGGGACCTGAAACCCAAAGCCCGGAATCCCCCCCGAAACTGTAACGGTTTTGGGTTTTGGGTTTTTGGGTTTAGGGTTTAGGGTTTTGGGTTTAGGGTTTTGGGCTTAGGTTTGCCTTGCGAACAAAAAGCGCCGTTATGGCCAAGGTCCCAAGACCCGAACCTCAGCTCTAAGATCCCATGCACCTAAACCCTAAACGCCGGAAGCACGACCCTCAAACAGTTTAGGGTTTAATTAGGGCCTTTCGACCCGAAGGCACCGGAAGAGGGAACACGTCCAAGCAATCTCCACATCGCAGCCGAAGTCCGAAGCTGTATTCCCTCAGCCACTTAAGCTTTAGACAAGTCCTGCCTTAACCCCGCCGTTTCAAGGGCTTGCATCAGGAAACCAGAATCAGAAATCGTAGACCTTGAACTTTAAGCCCTATAACTTAAAAACCCTAAAGCCTAACCCTCAACTCAACTTTAAAGCTTTAGGCCCTAATCCCCCGAACCCTGAAGCTCAACCCCCAACTTGACTGTAATGCCTAAAACCTAAACCCTAAACCCTAACCCTAAAGCTGAAATCCTCGAACCTCCGGGCCCCAGCACCCTGCGGCCCAAACCCTACCCGGACCCTAAGGAGCCTGCCTTTCTTTGGGTTCCTTATTATGATTTCCTTATATGGGAGTTTCCGAAAATTAGGGTACCTTATTTGGGGGTTCTTATAATAAGGATCCTACTATTTAGGGTACTATATTAGTCCCCTATTTTCGGAAACTCCCAGATGAATCCATAAAATGCTAGGATATTTGGGGCTTAAGGTAAAGCCCGAAAGGCTCAAGCCAAGATGACCTTATCTCCCAATCCTTCAAAGCCTAAGCCCTAATCCCGAAACCTCCGAACCGGCTTCTTTTCCCATCCTAAAGCCCTAAGCGCCTAAAATCCTAAAGCCCTACTTGGAGGATCATGGGACTTAGTAAGTATGGTTATAAGTACTACAATTGGGGTTATAAGTAGCTATAAGTATAGTTACCTTAATTATAACCCTAGTTACTAAGTCCCATGATCCTCTACGTAAACTGTCAACCCTAAGCTTCTACGCCCTTACCCAGAGGGTTCATATATACTGCTATTATGAAATTTGCTCCCAAAAGACCATCCCTATCATGTTTTTGAGGACCTAATTCCATAATGGTAGTATATACGGACCCTCCCAAACCTTAAAGCCCTAAACCCTAAACCCCGAACTTCTACACCCGAAACCCTAAGCCCTAAACCCCAAACTTCTAGACCCTTGCAGTCCCCCGGTTTCTTCCGTTCTGAGAGCTCTGACAGGCAGAGTTTCGGCGGAACCTCCTGGAGGCACTTCCTGGCTTTCTGTACGGTTTAGGAACAAGGACTTGGCGTTCTTCTGGTTGGCTCTTAGGACTTTAACTTTTTGGGTTTCTATGTGAACTATCGTAAGGAGGCCAAAGGTTTAACTTTTAGGCCAAGAGGAATTTAAGAACTCATTCCATGGATGTTCTCTTCAGAGCGAGGCAGGGCAGGGCAGGGCAGGGCAGCCCACCCACGGAGGTGGGCGGCCTAAGCCTTTTTTTTTTGAATTTAGGTTTTAGGATTTAGGAGTTTAGGGTTTAGAGTTTAAGGAGTGTTTAGGAGTTTAGGGTTTAGGGAGCAAGGATGTGTTTAGGGTTTAGGAACAACCGGGACCCCCCAATGGCCCTTTGATAGAGCCCACATGGTCCTGAATAGTGGGTGCCCATAATATCAAATCCCATGACTTTGATGTAGGGCTCAGGGCCTCTTGAAGGGCTTTAGGCTTCGGGTTCGGATACGGAATATACCATAATTCCCATAGTTTAGGGTCCTTAAGGTAATGCAGGATTTATATCATCAACTGTAGTATAGACCCTAAAGCAGCCATACAAATATACATCCGACAAGGCGAATCCAACGCCCCTGGTAAAAAAAAGTTCCTGCTTTTCAATTCGATTCTATTTTCCCTGTTTCCTTACCCTAACGCTCCTTTCAGGGTTCTAGAGTTCAGGGTTTATATGGTTTATAGGGCTTATAGGGTTCATAGGGTTGACTAAGGCTCCATGTACCCCTCTCAGGGCTTTTTGAAGAGCACTTCAAAGGGTTATAGGGCTATTTAGGGTGTATAAAGGGTTCATGTACTTATATAGTATACACTTAGGCCTTAAAATGCCTACATAGGAAGCCCTTTAAGGCTTAAGTATAGTTTATATGTGTACATGCAGCCTTAGCCTTTATTCAGACAGTTGCTGACCATGGTGCAGCCGGACATGTGGGCGGAGGAGGGCACTGAAAGCGGAAAGCTTGAGAAGTGTTGAGCTTAGGGATAAGGGTTTGGGGGTTTAGGGGCTTATAGGGCTTAGCGGTTTAGGGTTTGGGGGTTTGGGTTTAGGGTATACAACTACTTGGAGAATGCCTTCTTACTTACACCTATGTTTTGGGTACTGCCCCCACCCTGCAACGGTTAGATAGCTTTATAACATCAGTATATATATATATATACATTATATATATATATATATCTATGTATATGTATATACATACATATATATATAATATACATATAGATATATATAGACAGAGAGAGAGAGACTTCAAGATGATCCCGATGTTGATTGTTTCAGGGTGGAGGCAGTACCCAACCTGTATCTCTGACCCTGGTCCAGGCTCTTCAAATAGACCCAAGATTACGGGTTTAGGGTTTAGGGGTTTAGGGTTTCCGTCATCCTGTACTATCACCACCATCGCCATCGCTTCATGTTTCATCCCTTAACTTTACACGATAAACCACCCTAAACTCTCTTCAAAGCCTAAGTTAAGCCTAAAGCCAGCCTAAAGCATTTCGGCCTGTGGGTGAGGCTGCCGGTGACGAGCTCAAGGCAGTCATTGGCAAAGGCGGCACCGTCAAATGACACTTCGGGGAGTTCGTAGATGCCTGGGTTTATTATTTGGCTCTACTTGGGGGTTTTGTCGCAGGCGCTTCTTCGTTTGGGGTTCTTTGGTTCTATCCCTTTTTTTAGGGGCACGGTTTGGTTAAAGATCAAAACCAAGCCGGCATCAGACACGCAACACGCTGACACCGTGAACCATCCAGCTGTGGCAGTTAACAGTCCTAATTCGGCATCCCAATCATGCTGCAACATAGCACCAAGGATCCTTCTCATAGTATTCATGTCCCCCACCCCACACGCATAGAAACGCCGAAGAAGAAAACAACTGCCGACCAGATGACGATTCTCTGGTTCTGTAAAGGGGTGGCTCTCTAAATTAGGGCCCCTTTGACGGCTTTTGTATGAGGGCGACGTACTATTTTGGGGACCTGAAAGGGGGCGAAATTTTGAGAACAATGCACGCTCGCGTCGGTATAGGTATCGCTTTGTAGGTTTGCAAAGTGTGTAGCGCTAAGTGTCTAGCGCAGAGGTGTCTTGGGCAAATGCGGTGTGGGGCACAGTATTTCCTGCATGTAGCATTCCGCGAGAGCCATGCCAAGTACACACGTCACCTCAACTTTATCTAAATCCAACACCCGAGACGTAAGAGCCCACGCCCGAACACCCCAAACAAACCCTAAACCCATTCCCAGACCTCCAACGCCACGCCAGAATCCTAAGCCTATACCCATAGGCTCCATAGGAGTTCCTTTTTGGGAATTACCTTATAGGATTCTAAATTAGAACCCAAAAAGGGAACTTCTTTCGAGCCTCTGGGTACAGCCCTGTGTGCCCTCATCAGACAGAACCCTGCGCCCCAATCGTACCAACCAGAAACCCTAAACCCCTAAACTCCTAAACCCCTGAACCCCTAAACCCCTAAACCTCTAAACCCCAAAACCCCTAAACCCTAAACCCTCGACCTCGCTCCAGGTGCCGATCGCTGGAAGCGGAACAAAGGGAGGTTGCCAGCGCCCCGGTCTTCTCCCGGAGTTCACGGAGCCATAATGTAACAATGTACCCACAGGCTCCATAGTAGTTCCTTATTGGGGTTCTAATTCAGAATCCTATAAGGTAATTCCCAAAAAGGAACTACTATGGAGCCTATGGGTAGGAACCTGATTAAGAAACCCTGGTCTTATAACGCCAACATATACGTATAAGGATCCATATAATGAATTCAATAACGATCCACGGCTTCTTAAGCAAGGTTGTTTCTGCGTTAGAGGCTCTACGCAAGGATCATGGGACTTAGTATCTACTCGCAGGGTTATTGCTAAGCGTAACTGTACTTGTAAGTACTGATAATCCGAACTGAGGACGTATAACCATACTTACTGAGTCCCATGATCCTCCAAGAGGACTAGACCCTACACCCCTCAACCAGGGCATCGGGAAGGGTTGCGGCCTTGATGTTGCTGTCCACCCAACTGAAGGGTGCGATGGGACTCTTGGAACTGTCCACGAGCATTTGATGGGAGGTGATCGAAGACGTTTAGGCCATGTCCGAGGCGTCACGCTTGGAAGAAAATGCGCCATGTCGAGCGGATCTTAGAGACGTGCTGCGGTCATTGCGCTCTTACCGCGAGGCGCGACAGTGAATTGAACCCGAACACTCCCGAGAGCGCTAGGGACCTGATCCCGATCTTGTCTATACCAAGAACAGAACCCGCCTAGATCTGCGGAACAAACGCTACAACTCTGCGACCCTGATCATCAGGGTCTCGGGCTTACTTGGGGATCACGGGACATAGTAAGTATGGTTATAAACATCTGATAGTTGGGGCTATACGTAGCCATAAGTATAGTCACCCCAATCAACCGTAGTTACTAAGTCCCATGATCCTAGAAGTAACCTTAAAATCCCCTTGTAGAACCCCGCATAGAACCCTTAGACCCAGATCCTCCAAAACCCCTTAATTAAGGAATATACCTTAATTTTAGGAACCCTAATTAGATTTAAGGTAGATTCCTTAATTAAGGGGTTTTGGAGGCTCTGGGGAGGTCCCTTTGAAGGACCCCGGGTTGGTGCTGTAGGGTTAAATTAACGCCTAAACCCTGCGCCCTAGAACCTAAACTAAACCGTAAAGCTTGAGACCCTAAACCCTAAATCTTGAACCCCGAAATCCCCAAACCCTAAAACTCTCAACCCCTAAATCCCCAAATCCTTTTTTATCGGTACTTAAAGCCAATAAGGAATACGCATTAAAATTTTTCATCCTATCCCAACCATGAACTAGTAAACTCGGTTAAAGCCCCTATAGATCCCTTAAAGGAACCCTTAAGGATCCCTTATAGATCCCTTTAAGGACTAAAACAAAAGCCCCCAGGTCTTACCAGTACTTCACCTTCGGCCCCAGCGGATCCGGCGCAAACCTTCGCCCGGAGAACGGGCTGCCATGCATCAGCCTCGGATGAGTGTTTAGGGTACCTGAAAAAAGGGGTCTATAAGGGTTCCTTAAAGGGATCTATAACAGGTGGGATGGAGGTAGGTAATGTAGGAACCTGATTAAGAAACCCTGGCCCTATAACCCCAAAATAGTAGGATCCATATAAGGAACACTAATAAAGGCCCAGGGTTTCTTATTCAGGTTCCTACATTAAGTGTTTAGGGTGCCTGAAAAAAGGGGTCTATAAGGGTTCCTTAATAGGGATCTATAATAAGGTTTCAGGGATGAGGATTCGGTAAAGGGTTTGGGGTTTAGGTGTTTAGGGTGTAGGGTTTTAGGGCTTGGGGTTTAGGGTGTAGGGTTCAGAGCCTTGGGTTTATTAGCTTTGACACAGAAGTTCGAAAACATCAAGCTCGTGGGTTCTACGTTTCATTGAAAATAGTCCCTATGTATCTTATTGCCAAAACTGCACCGGTGCGTCCAACAATAGCATATAGCATTACGGAGCAGGTCTGGTGTTTGAGGGAGGGCTGATTAATCATGCAGCCTCCCGACCTTGTTGTCACTTTCAGGGCTTTTACATCATAGACACCGTACCAAAACCCGTTTACAACACCTTTTAAACAGAACCCATGAGAGGAAGCCTATTCTAGCTGTCAAGGCCCACACATTGAAGAACTCACAACTGGAGTTCAGCAGTTTGGGGCTTGTGGGGATCAAAGAGCAGTCTCAGGGCTCTTAAGGTTTAGGGCCTGACCCCTAAATCCTACCTAGAAGGTCCTACCCTACCACTTCTTACAGGTACCTAGTCTGATGGTTATATAGAAAGCTATGTACCCCAAAGGGGAGGTGGGATATGACCCTAGCGGCACACCCCTAAAGCCCAAGGGTTCCACATCAGCAGCGGTTTAGGGTTCAGGGTTTAGGCTTTAGGGTAGTGCGACTCTTAGACTAGTAGTCGTCGTAGTAGTAGTCGTAGTCGTAGTAGTGGGAATGCAGGTTAAACCTCAAAGTATGAAGCCCTTTGCAGGTTAAGGTGAGTATTGCGCTTTCCGACAAGCAGGCACAGATGCACGCGCAAACAGAGACAGAAGCTTTAACCTGAAGCTAAGAAGCTTCATCGAACTTCGTAGTTTATACCTGGACCCCCAAAGTATGCAGAATAATGGCCCATAAGAGGTAAATATTGGGCCATTATTTCACCTACTTTGGGGGGTTTAGGTACACCGTTTGACACCCCCCCCCCTAAAACCCTCAACCTGCAAAACCACACCTCAGCCCCTAAGCTCTAAAACGAAGTCTGAGACCCCAAAGTGTGCACAACCCAAGGCTCGAGCAAAACCCTACAAGGTAACATAGGTGCACCAATACTATTCCTTAGGGTTTAGGGTTTAGGGCACCTCCGTAGGAAAAGTTCAAAAGATCCGTATTCTAACATAGAGGTCCATAGTATTATACTTTGACATGGCTACACGGACCCTATAGACATATGGATGCTTGTCAAAATTAGGGTCCCTTTTTGGGTCCTTAATATAGTACGGCACCTATTACTCAGGGTACCCAAAAAGGGACCCTGATGTTGGCAACTACCCATATTGAGACTTCAAGGCTCATTCCGGAAGTTGAGTCAAACCCTACCGCAGGAGGAGAAGAAGAAGGAGCTTTACAGTAGAAGCCAGAAAGTTGGAAGATCATTCTCCTCATGCCCTTAAGGTACTGTATAAGGGATCCTAGCACTAATCCTCCTAAAGCCACGTTCCAACTTTCTGGCTTCTACTATAGGTTAAAGATGGCCGGTTTCGGGATGCTCCTTTCAAGAAGGACTCCCTGAGCCCTTCAGACGTAGCCCTGAAGCCCTAATATTGGGGTTAAGGGTTTAGGGTTTAGGGTTCAGGGGTGTAGGGTTTAGGGTTAAGGGTTTAGGGTTAAGGGTTTAGGGTTCAGGGTTTAGGGTTAAGGGTTTAGGGTTTAGGGTTCAGGGGTGTAGGGTTTGGGTTTAATCATACGTGGTAGGCTGGGTAAGGCTAGCATTCGCAGTACTAAATAACCCAGACAACATAAGAAGATATCAGATGATAGATCATAGATAGCCCATAGTACATACTTAGTTAACCTCAAATAGAGAACACCAGGCGATAGCCAGATAAGAAGCCGCAGCACAAAACGACACATTCCAACGCCGAGTTTTCGACGTACTACTCCACGGCTCCAAGCGCTGGCTGCTTCTTCAGGAGGACTTGGTATCTTGAAGTTTTTGAAGTTTAGAGTTTAGGGTTTAGGGAGTTAGGGGCTTATGGTTTAGGGCTTAAGGGGATGACCGTGTAGGGATACGTGCACAATACACCCGGACCCTCCAAAAATCCTTTACTTAAGGAGAATACATTAAACCATCATAGGAATCCTAATATGGTTTGAGTATTTTCCTTAATTCAGGGGTTTTGGAGTCTCTGGGAATATAAGGTAGACGTCAGAAAGTTGGAACATCAATATCCTCATGCCCTTCAGGTAAAGTATAGGGGATCCTAGCACTAATCCTCCTAAACCCATGTTCCAACTTTCTGGGGTTCACTGTACCTACATTCATGCACAAACCCCAAGGGTCCAAAGGACCCAATAATTGGGTACTCGGTTTTAGGATAGTAGTTATGTAGGTTAGGATTTTGGAGAGTATATGATTATTAGGTACTTGGACCCTTGGGGCTTCCTTAATTAAGGGGTTTTGGAGTCTCTGGGAATTTTCCTACCCCAGTGCCTGCAAGGATCTTATAGTTAGGGCCCTATACCCCTTAAGGACCCAATTATAAGGTCCCTGGAAGCCCAGGGTACATTCATGCACAAATGCATACACACCGTTGAGCATTAAAACACAAATCGCCTTGAAGGGCTGCAGCAAGGACCCTAAACCCGGGGCCCTCGACCCCAAAGACCCCCCGATACCATAAAAAGGCTCCTAAGCCCTACCTTGGGATCCGAAAACCTACCGTTTTAGGGGTTAGACCCTCTAATTAAGGGGTCATAACCTACTTTTTTTTGTAGGGTTTGGGGATACAGGTAAACCCCAAAACCTCCCAACCTTAAATCCCGCCTAAGCTCCAAACCCTAAGCCCTAAACCCAAACTCTCAACCGTACAAACCTGCCATATATACGTCCCCAGGACGAGATGGAACGAGTGGCGTCCAAAGCCCGAGAGGCTGGGTTGGATATTGGAAGGTTGGAAGCAGAGTTCCTTTACGGGCTACTATAATGGTTCCTATGTGGGGATACTTGCCCAAACCACAGGACCCTTTGGGTTCGTTGGATGAAAGCCGCACAAGCGTGCAGGGCACCTTAAGGTTTAGGGTTTAGGACACTTGTGGTGTATAATGGGGTATGTGAGTGTGTGTTCGAAACTTAGGATAGCAGTACTCCAGTGCGCGTACTCTGGATAGTATGCGATAGATACCTATGTATTGGGTTGCTATGTTGTAGACATATAGGGTTTAAAGATAGAACACAAGTCCCCACATAAAGCCAAGTCGGCTTTTAGGGTTGCTGTAGGGGACAGACGTCCTTGCAGCAATATTTCCTTAACTGTCTGAATAAGAAAGGCTGTGACAAGACCTTCTAGCGTCTATGTCTAGATAGTTAAGCCTAAACCCTAAACTCTAAACCCCAAAAGCCCTGACTAGACTAGAATTTTTTTTGTCAGCATTCGGGCCCCCGTCTTAGTCTTTGCAAGCCCTCGAATTTTCTACACTGTGAACCTCCAAGCCTGCTAGGATTATGCAGAAGCTTCGGGCGAAGGATCTTTAGGGTTTAGGGCAGTTTAGGGTTTAGGGTTTAGGGTTTAGGGTTGGGGTAAGGGTAAGCGTCGAGAGTTTAGAGGTTTAGGATCTTCCTACACTCTCCACTGTTGCCTCTTTCTTGGCTTATCCAGTCTTCCGATTCGGATCCATAGTTGGGGTTGAGGGTTTAGGAGTTTAGGATCTTGGGTTTTAGATCTCAGCATCTCGGGTTCAGAGTCTGGGCTTTGGAAATAGGGGCCAGGTCTTGTTTCGTCTTAGAGTCTTGGGTGTTGTGTCACAGGCCCCGTCTGACCAGTCTGGAAACTCGTAACTGCCCAGTCCTGAAGCGCCTAACTGCGTAAGGTGCTTAGAATGGAGTTTTGGGGTTCCTTCATATAAATTATACTATGATATACCCCCAAACCCAATCCAAATTATCAAGGTCCCTACATGAAAGTACCCTTACAGATCCCTTATAGTAATCCTTCTGAGGGTTCCTTACAGGGGTTCTATAAGGGATCTATAGGGTTATCCAATGCAACTTAAACCGCGATCCCTGCACATTAATCCCACTCCTCAGCCCCTAAACCCTTGCCAAGACCCAGAACCCTGCCACGGTCGGGGATGTGTGGTTTACGGTTTAAGAATCAGTCCTAATCGTGCGAATTTTGGCTTCCAACGTGGGCAATTGGGGTTTCTATAGAGTTTAGGGTTTAGCAAGTGTAATAAGGTCGCTGCGGAAGACTGCTATGGATGTCTGAAAAGCTACTTAATCGTACCCCTTGAACTTGTAGCCCTTAATGTATCTGTTGCCTCGCCATGCAGCCCTGCTCAAGCTCGTTGGGACGAGCTTGAAGAACCCAGGCCCCCAGGAGGATCTAGAAAGTAGATCCCCTAATTTGGGGCCCTATACTACTAAGGGTACTTTATAGGAACCCCCCATTCAGGGATCTACTTTTTGGATCCTCCCGGGGGTCTGGGAAGTTGATGACCTTAGAGCCCAGCAGGTGAGTTTCAGAAAGATGGGGTACCTTAACGATGGGTCGTAATAGACCAAACTTCGGAGTTTGAGGGTTTCGGGAGTTCCGTGTTCAGCTTCGAGCCCGTAGAGTTTATTCGGGTGTTAGGTGTTTTTTGGGGTTTATGCTTTAGGGTTTAGGTTAAGGGGTTAAGCGTCAGGGCTTTGACGATTGAAGGGGTTCTTGCATCGTCATGCCGCGGCGGTTGCTGCTGTGCCCTAGCGCGACAGCTGCGCAGCTCGCTCGTCATACTAATGGTCTGCTTGACTTGAAGCACGGGCTCTTCCAGGTTCGATCTATCAGGGTTCCTCTCAGGGTGCTACGACGGGTTCTATCCGGGTTCTATACGAATTCTATATCATGGGACTTGGGGACCTTGTACGCCCCTTTTTTGTGTGAATGAGAAAGCACCCCAGTTCATCCCGCCTGTGGCCTTGTTCTTTTCCGCAAAGAACCAAAACCCGAAAATTAGGCCTACATACTTCTCAACACTGTTCCTTTGGGTTCCCAAATATAGTACAACTTTTGGCATACTGTGCCCCAAAGGCCCTATGCTAAGCATCAAGCCAATCAAGGACTCACACAAGAGAACCATGATGACCCGCAGGCTTCGGGTAGAGCATCATGGTAGAACCCTAACAATCCTGAAAGGAACCCTGTCCGGCGTTCCGGCCATCGGCGGTATAGGGTTAATACGGCCTTACGGGGTTTAGGCGTTTAGGGTGTACTGTAGGCCTTTCAGCCCCACTAAGGACATGGGTGCCCAGACCTTCCCAAATCCCGTGTTTGAGGAGTATACCTTACATCATGTTAGGGATCCTACTATATAATTAGTTTGAGGCATGTTCTGTAATTAAAGGATTTGGAAGGCTGTATGTGAAATATGAAGACTAAGCCAAGCGGGTAGGCCGACAGAGAAGCACATTGCGCAACGCTTCATTCGCGGAGTTGTTGAATGCCAACCCATGAACCTAATTGCCTTACGCCATTCGGGATCTAAGAGTTCCTCACAAAGAAACCATCCTGCTATCACGCCTAAGCCGATGGCAGCTTGTGCACACGCACACAAACTCAAAGCTGAACGGCCTACATCGGGTAATGCTCTTGATGCCCATGAACCTGCTCTTAGTTCAACGAAGTACAGGCACCCTCAGAGCGATTCACTCGTTAACCCTAAACCCTAAATCCTAAACCCTAAACCCTAAATCCTAAACCCTAAACCCTAAATCCTAAACCCTAAAGCCTAAATCCTAAACCCTAAACCCTAAACCCCTCATTTCAATACTGCCTTGCCTCTGGCTCCCCCAATTCAACCTCAAGCCCTGAAGTCGAGAACAGGACACCCCCTTAACCAAAGTCCTTACCTATAGTCTCCATTGTAGTTCCTTTTTTGGTTTAACCAGTTTTATATTAAGGATCCTAAAAAGGTATCCCCAAAAAGGAACTACAATGGAGACTATAGGTAAACCCCAAAACCCAAAACCATAAACCCCAAAGCCCAAACCCATTAACACCAAAACCCAAAACCATAAACTTCAAAGCCCAAAATCATAAACCCCGAAACCCTTATAAACCCCGAAACCCGTATACACCCCAAAACTTTTAAAACTCCAAAGCCCCGAAGCGACTCGCAACTTTGCTGGCCTGAGACCTTTCACTTCTCCCTGGTGCTTGGTAGGGAATGGGGGAATGGAATATGGAGACTATTATTGGGGGATTATATAGGGACTACTGTAGGGATCCATTCCCCCATTCCCTACTGTACTAAGAACCAGACAGACTTTCAGATTTTTTGGGGGTTTCCCAACCCGAGGATACTGTAGGTTGGGCTATCGCCGGGAGCCTAAGGAATCCTTTGACGCCCTGATAAAACCTATCAGCCCTATAAACCCCGTATACAAAATCTAAACTCAATCCGGTTTAGGGTTTAGGGTGATAAGACATTCAACAAACCTTGAAGCATTCAGAAAGGCCTGTTGCAGATCCTCCGGCAGAGCCGTCACCGGCGGAGACCGTCGCACCAAATGAAGAGAGAAGCACTGGCCGCTGGCATCGAATTTAGGAGTAAATGCCCATAGGCTCTATGGTAGTTCCTTTGGGGTTCATATATATATATATATATTAAGAATCCTAGAAGGTAATCCTCAAATGGTCAAAAGGAACTACTATGGAGCCTATGGGTAGGATTATTGTGTTTGGTGTTTATGGCGCCTTGAGCGTTTTTGTAGTGTCATACATGTCTTTCTGTTCATGTGAGGGTTTCGGCTCCAACTACCTACTTTCAGGCCAAGCACACTCTTTAAGGTTGAGGGCCTACCTAAGACCTCCATTCTCAAATCTAAATAACTATAAGATCTGCACGAAAAAGCGACGCTAACCAAGGTTACAAGTACTTGTAAGAATAGTTACCCTAGTAATGCCATTTAAATCTCCGGACCCCATAAGTATAGGTATCGTAATTGCTCCCACTCATATTCAACCTCGCTTGTTTTCTAATTGCCGGTACCCGGGCTTGTCGATATTTCGGCTAGCTATAGGGCGGCCTGGCAGGTGTGCAATTCAAAAAAACATCGAGCAGAGCCCTACCCTACTGCTTCTCGACCCTCGTAGTGAGATCCCAAACCTTAGCCCCCAAGGCCCAAACCCTCTCCCAGAGATGCCATGTCCCTCTTAGGAGCCTTAGGCCTTAGGGTAGACCCTGAGCCCGAGAAGCAAAGCCCGGGTGTCTAACACCGATTGATCTTGAAACTCCGACCGCCGGCATCTGCCTACCTATGTCGAGTATGCCTAGACCGGCAAGGGCTTCCTCGCAGTACCTTTTCTGGCCAAAGCATCTACTACCTAGATACATGGGCCGATATGGCAAGCAACACCTATCCCCCACCTAAAGTGAACTCCGGAAAGTTGGAACATGGTTTTGGGAGGATTAATGCTGGGATCCCCTATACTTTACCTTAAGGCCGTGAGGATATTGATGTTCCAACTTTCTGGCTTCTACTGTAGATGATCCAGGTGCTGTCTACGATTGTGAAATCTACCTCCTGCATCTTTCCTGTCTGAGGGTGCCACCCATAAACCCAAATCAATCACAACACCCTAGACCTGGACCCCAAACAACCTACCCAAAAATCCTCTTCGAAGGTTGGGCCGCTTTTGCAACGCCGGACTCACCGCCACCGGCACTCCGCACTGACGAAGTGGAGGCCGGATCTTGGGCCTACCCAAAAAAAGGAAGTGCGATGGAGACTATAGGTGGATGCCTTGCCCGTTTCAACAGGGTTACATGGTTTAGGAGGTTTTCGACGAAGGGCCTTGATTATCAGATTAGACTTTAGGGCTTAGGGTTCAGGGCCTACCTAGAGGCTCATACCCTACCCCTTTGTAAGGACAACTAGCTTTATGGTTAGGATCTGTTGTAAAGAAAAATAGCTACCCTAAAAAGGGGTAGGGTGTGAGCCTGCAGGTAGTGCTTTGAGTTTCAGTGCGCAAGATGGAGACATGTTACTTCACGGTTTGGGGCTTTGTGCAAACCCTAAACCCCCAAACCTCTAAACCCCTAAACCCCCAAACCCCTAAACCCAAAACCCTAAACCCTAAACTAAACCCCAAATCCTCAAAAACAGCCCTGCCAAGAGTCTGAGGTATATCCGTCATTGCCAAACCTCGGCTTCGGAGANAACCCCTAAACCCCTAAACCCCTAAACCCCCAAACCCCTAAACCTCCAAACCCCTAAACCCCCAAACCCCTAAACCCCTAAAACCCTGAACTCTCAGCCCTGAGCCTTAAACTTCTTAAACCCTAAAGTCTAGTCTAACAATCAGGGCCCTTCGTCGAAGCCCTCCTAAACAATATACAGTGAACCCCAGAAAGTTGGAACATGGATTTAGGAGGATTAGTGCTGGGATCCCTTATACTTTACCTTAAGGGAATGAGGATAATGATGTTCAACTTTCTGGCTTCTACTATAACCCTATTCTAAGTCTAACAGGTAAGGCTTCCACCTATAGTCTCCATTGCAGTTCCTTTTATGGTTAACAGTTTTATAGTGAAGATCCTATCATACGAATTTGGTTAACCAAACAAGGAACTGCAATGGAGACTATAGCTAAAGCCCGAAACTTCAAGCTTAGAGCCGCAACGCGCCCATATGGGCTTCAACAACCTGACAGAACAAAGTGGGGCAGACGCTACAGGAGGGTAAGGAGACATAGTTATCTATGTTAAGCACCTTCACGTACCTTTACTAGGAACCCGACATCCCAACACTCGAAATCCCTAAGCCACCCTTAGATGTTGAGTTCCCGATGTGGGACTTCCCACAAGCTACGAGATTGAATCCTTTAAGGTAAAGGAACCCTGAAAGGACCCCTTAGTACCCTGAACCTTAGACCTTGGAACGAACAAAAACGCCGCAGCTCTAAAAGCTCCAACCCTTAAACAAACCCTTGCGGGACCTCCTAAACTCCAGAAGCCCACTTAGAGGATCATGGGACTTAGTAACTAGGGTAATTACTAGGGTAACTATACTTATAATTACTTACAACCCCAATTAAGGTACTTATAACCATACTTACTAAGTCCCATGATCCTTTAAACAACCCCTTAAAGCAACCCTGAAGGGGCCTCTCCAAACTCTGAACCTTGAACCCTGAGGTCTTAAACCCAAAAAAGCCCCCTATAAACCCAAAAAGCCTATTAACTCTGAACCTAGGAGGTCCTAAACCCTAAACCCTTTGAAAGGGTTTAGGGTTTAGGGTTCACCCTGAACTCAAAATTCCCCCCCCCCCACAATCCAATGCAGAGCCGCCGAAGCCTTAACAGAAAACTTAAAAGGAGTGTCTCAAGGGTTTCGGGGAACCTTTACTAGGTATCCATTCGGGATAATTGTTAAGTGATTGCTCTTATTGCGTAGCGTACAGCCCTAATTCTGACCAGTTTCGGGGATTGTTGAGATCGACACCTAGTTTACCGAAACTCAAAAACATAGTCCAAATACCCTTAACCCAAAACCCAATTCGAAACCAAATAAAGTCCCAAGCCCTGAACCCCTGAATCACTGAACCCCTTTTTGCCCCCTTTTCAAGGAACCCTAAAAGAGCCCGTAGAGATCCCTTTACCCCAAGGCCCAAACCTAAACCTTGAACCCAACTCGACGAAGGAAGTCAAGCTGCAGCTTCCCGCTCGGGTTTTGCAAGAGCCTCTCAGCTTGGATTCGGGGCAGTCTTCAGTTTGAGTCTACCAGGACCCTTTAAGCCTTTACCCCAAGGGTCCAAAGGACTCAATAGTAAGGTACTTGGGCTTAGGATAGTAGTTATGTAGGTTAGGATTTTGGAGAGTATATGATTATTGGGTACTTGGACCCTTTAAGCCTTTAAGGACCCTTTAATAGGGTTATAGGGCTTAGGAGGGTTTCGACCCAGGGCCTTGATTTGTAGACTACTTGGAGGATCATGGGACTTAGTAAGTCTGGTGATAAGTACCTTAATTGCCCTAAGGCTCCTAAGAGGGTCATGGGCTTTCTGGGGGAGGCTTTGGGCTTTGGGGGCTAAGGTTTGGGATTTCACTGCGAGGGTCCCGGAGCCTTGGGGTGGGGGATATAAGTTCCCCTAATAATATCCGTATAGCTACCAGGACACCCCCAAGGGCCCTTTAATGAAGCACTTATGGTCCTTAATAGTGAGTATTTGGGGTCGATTAGAGGGTACCTGGGGGTTTCGGTAGGAGTTTCGGGTTTAGAGGTGTGCCGTTTGGGTGTTTCGGGTTTAGGGTTTTGAAGTATTCGGTTTAGGGTTTGGGGTTTACTGTAATTGGGCTGCACGGCTTTTGGCCTGAACCTTGCCAGCTTTAAGGGCTTAGGTACCTTACAGCCCTAAAACCCTCAACCCTAGACGCGAAATCCGGGACCTGAAATTCTAAGACCATGACAGCCCTAAAGCCCATAACCTCCAACTCCAAAGCCCAGAGGCCCCTGAAAGCCCTTGTAAAGCTTCCCTTAACCTAGCAAAACCCTACCTTTTTTTGTGGGTTCTCATTACAGACCCTAATATGGAATATGTAGGGATCGTACACAAAAGTAGGCTTTGGTAGGTTAAGGTCTAGAGGAACCCCTAAAGTACGGCCTTTTTTTTCGGTGTAGGACATGAGGGTCTGGAGGTGAGGTGGTCAGACGGTTTGAGGATCAGGGAGACCGTAGACGTCTGAAAAATTACCACCTGTACCCACAGTTCTCCAAGACTCATCCTTCGAGCTTATTTGAACTCTTATGGTTTAGCAGTGAGAACCTTGTATTTCTGCGGCTTATTGGTAGGACGAGCGTTTGTCAGCTCATCTAGGGGCATGTGAATAGACCAACCACAAGGAACCACATTCCACCTATTCCTCTTGTACCACTTGAGATGAAAAATGGTAGGTTAGTTGTCGAGGTTTCAGGATGCTTCACGCCAAAATATGCCTGAGCCCCCCCCCCCNCTCCCCCCTCCCCCGCCCCCCAAAGACCACAATCGAGAGTTACACCCAAGCACCTCATCGAAGGTCCCCTAAACCCTACTTGGAGGGTCGGGGGACTTACTAAGCAGCTATTTTTATAGAGTTATAAGTACCATAACCCCAATTAGGGTCCCTTTGGGGTACTTATAAGTCTACTTACTACCTACTTACTAAGTCTCCAAGTAAACCGTCGGAAACTCTTGACCCTGCAGAGTCTAAGCAGTTGGGGATCGGTGTCAAGGCTGATGGCTCACAGTGAAACGTCCTAAGCTCAATACCCTCTACCTAGCAGTAGAGTAGGTAACCTTTAACCTTTTGGGGTAGTATAATCCCTATATAATCCTTATATCACGAAAAAGGTTAACCCTTGGTTCCCCATGATACCCGACAAGTAGGTCTAAACTTCAAGCCCAAAGCCACGAACCCTTAAGCTCGTTCGAAGGTTTCAAGAAGACCGATCAGTTTGTACAAATATCGTATGTATCCCTAAGGGTCCATGTATCCAACTAGTCTATGCTTTGGCCCCAAAGTACGTATATAAGGGACTACTCTAAGGTCAAACTATATACTATTTGGGTACATGGACCCGTATACCTTAAACCCCTATAGAACCCTTCAAGGAACCCTTATAAATTATAGTAGACCCTTCAAGGATGCCTTAAAGGAACCGTTATACTTAATATGGGCACATGGACGCTTGGCCTGTTTGCAGATTGCATGACGGCTCTTAGGGCCCTATGTTCGGAGGAAGAGGCAAGCGCACATGCATACATCGATCCGCCCAGAGCCCCCTTAGTTAAGGAATATACCTTAAATTATAATAGGAACCCTAATTAGATTTAAGGTATATTCCTTAAATAAGGGGTTTTGGAGCCTCTGGGCGTTTCCCATGACACGGAATTGGGTTTAGAGTTTAGGGTAGTATGTGCAACTTTCAGCCTCCCCGCCCTAAGCCCCAGACCCTGTACCGTTTAGGGTTTAGGGGGTTTAGGATTTAGGAGGTTTAGGGTTTAGGATTTAGGGGGTTTAGGGTTTAGGGTTTAGGGGGTTTAGGGTTTAGGGGGTTTCGGGGGTTTAGGGTTTAGGGGGTTTAGGGTTTAGGGGGTTTAGGGGGTTTAGGGTTTAGGGTTTAGGATTTAGGGGGTTTAGGGTGTAGGGTTTAGGGTTTAGGGTTTAGGGTTATATGCTCCCCCACCCCAGCTCCCACAGAAAGCCCCCCCAAAGACTAATCTACACGTACCCTTCATTCATAGGCCCCGTCGAACCCTTGGAAAGCCTTGTAAATGCCTGCAAGTCTTACCCATATAGGCTCCATGGTAGGTCCTTTTGGGGATTACCTTATAGGATACTAAACATGAACCCCCAAGAGGAACTACTATGGAGCCTGTGGGTAGATACTGAAACCCTAGACCCTTAAACCAGAGCTCAGGGCACCGCCCTCGGTGCTGTCTGTGCCCACTCCTGTGCGGAGCCAGAAGCGACGACTATTGGTGCCCTGGCGCAGAAGACCGAAATCCAAAAGGACCCTCAGAAAAGAAAAGCCTAGACCCTAAACCTTAAACCCGAAGTCCAAAGGAACCACAAAAGGAGCCCTAAACCCTAGACCCTAAATAATCCTTAAAACCCCGAAATCCAAAAAGGAACCGCAAAAGGAGCACTCCACCCTAGACCTGAAGGAACCTCAACAAGAAGCCTAAACTAAACCCCGAACCCATAGGAGCCTCAATCGGAACCTCAAACCTCACACCGAATCCTAAAGGAACCTTTAAACCCTAAATCCTAAACCCCCTAAACTTGGGAAGTCTACAGTCTCAAGAAATCCTGAACAAAAGTAACGAAAGGAGCTCTACAAGGCTCCTCGAAGGATTCGTTCTTGCGGGGTTTCCTTTGAGAGTACTATACGGATTTAGGATTTGGGGGTAGTAGTAGAAGCAGCAGCAGCTCCACAATGGTAGTAGCATGCACAGAAGCAGATTCGCAGTTTGTTTTTCTCTGCGCCGCTTTGCCGTACCAAGCGGCTCAGGCGCCGGCGGCGTCCAATTCTGCAACGGTGGAAGTGCCAGAAAGAGCAGAGACGGCCGATGCTTGCGCCACGGTTGCATGCAGGCGCTTGTAACAGTATGGCTTGTGTACAGGTCCGATAAGAGGTTCATGGTTCATAAGTGCTTTCATATAGGGAGTTGATATGGGTTCTAGGGTCTGCAGGGGTTTAAGGGTTTATGGTTCACGATTTTTTTCGCATCCCTTAAGTTACACACAGACCAGGCACAAAGAGCTGACATAGAATGATATACCGTAATAATATACCCTCAACCCTAAGCCCCTAAACTCCGATAGAAGATACTCAACCACGTTTTCCATCATGGGTTGGAGTCACACGGGTTGTTTAGGGTTTAGACCTTAGGGTTTAGAGTTTAGGTTTCGGATTTAAGACTAGCTTGCAAGGATGAGAATTTTCCCACAAGGTCGCATGCAGCCCCGGTATTGTGTCGTGTAAGAAGTGCAGTGCAACATTTCTGACTGGTAGCAGACGAACCGAAACACATGCCAACGGCGTCCATTATGAAGCATAACATAGTTCTCCCTATCATCACCTGTCCCATTAACGATATGGCTCATCGGCACAATCCAGCAGTATCTTGAGTTTTCTACTAGAATGTCATGTAGGATTTTGTCCATCAGAAGCAGCAGTTGTCTTCTCAAGATGTCAAGCCAAAGGCTTTTCCCTAAACCCTAAACCCCTAAACCCTAAACCCCTAAACCCTAAACCCCTAGACCCTAAACCCTAAACCCCTAAACCCTAAACCTTGTATGTTGCAGATATCTGCTGGGTCGGCTGGGTTCAGGGATGGTAGCATAGACCAGTTTTGGGGGACGCAACACTGTGGTCAGATATTAAAGAGCCCCCCTAGGTAGGGCTTTGGGGCATTGTATATTTTCCCTTATTGGGCTTAAGAGGATCTTATTTACTAAGATTTTTCAAAGGCTTTAAAAGCACCACCTAGCCCCGGAATATGAGCGTGTTGGAGACGCTTCCTTCAAATGCTGGTTTCCAGGTGCTTCTTCTGAACAATGCTGAGGAGAAACCCTCACAGCCCCAAACCCTAAACCCCGAGAATGTGGCTACGATGAATTTTCACTGCGTATCTGCGGTAATCATGACAATTTGAATCACCGCACATTTCTGACGCATTTTGCAGTTTGGCTTCATGTAGCTATATCAAAGGGCCCTCCTTCCCATGTGAACCTCAGGTTATAAAGTGAACTTCACGAAGGAGGCTCAGAAGAAGAGGAAGACGCGTCTCGCTCCGTTTAATGCAGGCTTCTAGGTTTAGGCCACGGGTGTTCTGAATTATTGGAAGCTTGCATACTAGAGTAGACAGCGACGAAACTCCGCCAGTGGCATGCTTGGAAATCCGGAGTAAAAGAACACAGTTTTTCTAGCTACGATCAATCATACTCGCATAACGGCTGTGTTGGCGCCCTTCCAAAGAATTTTCAACACGAGTGCTCATTCTAGTATGAAAATGACGGTTGAACCCTACACTCTAAGCTCTGAGCCCTCAACCCTCAAGGCCTA
This sequence comes from Symbiodinium sp. clade A Y106, assembly GCA_003297005.1. NCBI lineage: Eukaryota > Dinophyceae > Suessiales > Symbiodiniaceae > Symbiodinium > Symbiodinium sp. clade A. The sequence goes on along the minus strand of BGNK01000683.1, from coordinate 151,530 downwards.
AACCCCTAAACTAAACCGTGTTCATGTCGCCTGCTCGATTGCGGCCTTTTTCTGATATGCGATGGAGAGAAAAGGGGCTCACAAAAAGACAAGCGTTTTCATGTCAACCAAATCCTGAGCCCTAAACCTAGTATGTCAGCAAAGCCGAGCGACTGAAACCGAGGTTCCGCTGCGGCTTCCTGAGAGTGAAGGCTCCGTGGTTAGGGAGGTTCAGGGTGTAAGGTTTATTGTCCGGGGTTTTAGGGTTAGGGTTTTAGGCTTGGGGTTTAGCGTCTGGGGGATAGGTTCCCCCATAGGACCCTCTTGCACGTTTTCTTTGCGGGTTCCCGTCTTGAAACCAAGCAGTAGGAACAACAAGGGTACCCTTGTTGTTGGAGGGCTTCTGGGGAACACAGGGAGCCATGGATTTATTTCTGCGGGTGGGGAGTTGTTTTTTTTTTTTTTTTCCGGGTCGGGGCTGGGTTCGGAGGTTTGTGTTTCTGTGNGGGGAGTTTTTTTTTTTTTTTTTTTCCGGGTCGGGGCTGGGTTCGGAGGTTTGTGTTTCTGTGGTTTTTGTGGTTTTGTTTTGGGGCCGGCAGGGCTGTTAGGACGCATAAAATGATGCTTCACTTTGCCCCAGAATCCTTATTCCAATCATTAAGTAATTCAGGCCTCCATGTTCATCCCTGAAGCCTGAGCCCTAAACCCTAAACCTTAAGCCCCAAACCCTAAGCTAAGCAAAGATGTTTGGTTCAGGCTGGAAAGGCCTACCTTTACGACGACGAGGGCCGCCGTTGCTCGACACGGTTTAGGGTTTAGGGTTTCAGATTAGGGGACGGTTTAGGGTCTAGAGTTTAGCATGGGGTTTAGACGGTTTCGGGGCTTAAAGGGGCGAGTTTAAGTTTACAGTAGAAGTCCAAAAGTTGGAAACCCAATCGCCTCAATCCTTAGGAGTACTGTATATGGAATCCCAGCACTATCTGGCCTAAATCCGGTCTCCAACTTTATGGGGTTTACTGTAAGGGGAAGAGGCTGAGGAGCTTAAGGGGCTAGGCCTTAGTAGGGCCCCAAAAAAGCACAGAAGCAAACATTAGGATAGGGATATCCCATATAAACCCCCTTATAAAGAAGCCCAATAAGGTAGGGATATCCCCATAAAATGCTTATGCTTGTGTGCTTTTGGGGTCCCTTACTTAGGGGTGTAGGGTTACAAGAATAGTCAAGCTTCAGGTTCAGGGCCTTTGGGACCTTGTAGAGAGGGGTTTAGGGTTTAGGGCTCCTTTAAAGAGATCGGGGATCTATGAGGGATCCTTAAAGGTTCCTTTAAGGGTGTAGGGGTTTAGGGTTTAGGCAGGTTTAGGGTTTAGGGGGTTTAGGGTTTAGGGGGTTCTCGAAGAACTTGGAGGAGCTTTGGTACCTTCTAAGCGTTCCACTTCACCATTAAACACTGAGTAGTGCAAGGACAGGTTGGTGCCTAATCCATCTTACGACCATGAAGTCTAAGGCCTTAAATCCTCGGCCTTTACACGTGTAACAAGACCTCAACATCTACAACTAGATCAGAACCCTATTAAGTCCTCTAAACATCGAGTACCCCAGCACGACGCCCCAGAGAGCCCGTATCTCTTATTCAAGGGACATACCTGAAATGATAATGCTCAATCCCCTATAAGCCTTAAAGACGTTTGCTTAATTCAGGGCCCTTTAATGGAGCCCTCATGGTCCTTAACAGTGGGTAGTCAGGGCATATTAGAGGGTAGTTGGGGGGGTCTAGGTATATATTTCCTTAACTCAAGGCCCTATAAAACCCTCTGCGACCTTCACGAAGCCCTAGAAAGCCTTAAATGATCCCGAAACGGGTCTCCAAACATCCCGAAGGCCTAAGCGCGACACTCCCTATGAACCCTAACACCCTGAATAACCCCGAACCCTAAACCCCTACACCCGAAACCCGAATCCCTAAGCCCACCATCCGAGATGTGATGCTTGGGCGATCGACACGCATTGAGGGCGAACTACAGCCAGGCCAGGCTCAGGGCTTTCCTGGACCCCAAACAACCTACCTTTTTAGGGTTCCCTAATATGATTTCTTTAAAGACAGCCTTAAAAAGGTAGGTTGTTTGGGGTTAAGGTAGGGCTTACCCTAAGGCTCCTAAGAGGGTCATGGGATCTCTGGGGGAGGGTTTCGGCTTTGGGGCCTGGGTGAGGGCCCAGGAGCCTTAGGGTAAGCCCAGGGTTTGGGGGTTTGGGTTTGTGATCTGGGGTTTATGTTTTAGGGTTTAGGTTTTAGGGTTTAGGATTTAGGTTTTCTGGTTCAGGGTTTAGGGCTTAGTATTTAGGACTCAGGGTAGGGGTTTGTGGAATCGGATCGAGGAATTCAGGCGTCACAGGGATTAGAAGTCTAACATGTTTCGTAAGCTTATTGCAGTAAGGGGGGGGTAAAAGTAAAAGGAATTATGGCCTTAAGCTTGAGGGTTTCAGGATTTCTCAGGTTTCCTTGACCTTCGAGAGTGCAGGGGCTTTAGGCGAAGCACATACTTGGAAGTGCAACTCCTTTGGGAAACGCATATCGCTGTAGTGTAGTGTTTGCACATGTTTGGTACCTACGAGTAGCATGATTCGAGTCTTCATACTACGACTACCGCCACACACAGGAGTGTGACAGATCTACGGGCAACAGACTGATGTTATTCGTGCCCTCAGACTCTTAATTAAGCCCAAATGCCGAACTCCGCACCCTGGACTCCAGGACCTTGACTACGGGTTTCGAGGGTTGGGGTATGGTCATGTCATGGGAGCCGAATGCGCTGTCTGGGGTTGGGGATAAGGCTACAAGGGTTTGGGGCTGACGGTTCAGGGAATTTCAGTTACAGGTTGCGTTTAGATTTATGGATCTGGGGTCAAGGCGTTCAGTCGGCTTCGATAGGTCCTTGCACAGGGAGGTAAGTATCATGCAATCGCGAAAAGACCAGTCTTTCTGAGATCTCTGCGGATAAACGGAGCAATCTCCAGCCAGTTATGTTAAGGAGCTCAATGTTAAAGCGCAAGTTCCAGACCTAAACCCTCACCCTAACTCTTAAACCCGTAATGCCGCCTCGAATGCCCGTGTAAGAGTATCTTGCCCTAGCTCTCACACTGACGTCGACATGTAGGAACACGAATGTTGGATGTCTTTCCCATTCAAACTCAACGGAACAGCATTCCTGCCAACCATGTTCTAAATTTGCTGGCTCCTTTTCAGGCTGTCTGTTCTTTGATAACCTCGGTACATATTACTCGACAAATGTCGGATGATTGGAGCTGCTTCGACAAGCATTCTGAGTACTTCCTAATCGTCATAGAATCTTTGTCATTAAGTCTCCATAGAGTTTAGGGCATTGGGGTCCAGGATGGAGAGTGTAACCCGATTCCCAAACCCTAAGCCCTCTTAGCAAAAAACGGTTTCCAGGTGCACAAATCACTCCGACTTGGGAAACCTTGGTGGAGGTGCACTGTACTCCAGCCTGCCTCATTTTTTTTTGTGGTCGTGTCGTGTTACAGAAAGGTCTTGTAAGGGCTGGATCAGGGTGGGTCTCGTCTGACTTCGGGTAACCTTACGTACATTAAGATTCCCATTATGTGGGATTCAGTTGTCGGTTTCGAACTCAGAGGTCTTTCCTCATTTCAGGGCGCCTCGGGAATTGTGAGTGGATACTATGATAAGTTGCAACCCTCGACCCTACACCCCAAACCCTAAACCCTGAACCCTAAACCCTAAACCTTAACAGTGAATTCTGGAAAGGAGTGAAAGAGTCTCTTAAACTTTAAACGAGCTCCGCAGGAAGGACTGAACCTCTCTGCGTAGCAGCATAGTGGTCTGAAGTGATCCGTCACGCGCTGTACGGGAAACCCGGAAAGAACCTTATTGAAGCCTGGACAAGCCCAAAAGTAGGCAAAATAATGGCCCAAAACCTACAAAGGGCTATTCTTCTACCTACTTTGGGGTTCCAGGGAGTCGTTCCCTAAACCCTAAACCCTAAACCCCGAACCCTGAACCCTGAACCCTAAACCCTAAAACCCTGAACCCTAAACCCTAAACCCTGAACCCTAAACCTTAAACCCTACGTGAAGGTGGAGCATGCGGTCCCCTGCGACGACTGGGACTCTGGCCGCGCCTTTGCCGGGGCCGCGCCTGCACCCAAGCTCCAGGCATGACTCCCCTGCCTTAATTCATATTAGGGATCCTATTATGATTTAAGGTATATTCCTTAAATTAAGGGATTTTGGAATGTCTGGGTGGGGCCCTTCAGTAGAGGGTACCTAGGTTCCTTTTTAAAGGCTTCCTTAAACGGGTTCTATAAGGAATCCTTAAAGGGATAGGGTTCAGGGCTTTTGAGTTTTAGGGTTTTCGGGTTTGAGGGGTTTCGGGTTTTAGGGCTTCAGGGTTTTGGGGTTTTAGGGTTTGAGGGGTCTAGGGTTTTGGGGCTTTAGGATTAGGGTTTAGGGGTTTAGGGCTTTGGGGTTTAGTATTTAGGGTTTAGGGGTTTAGGGTTTTAGAGCTTTAGGGTTTGGGGTTTAGGGTTTCAATTGGGTTCGAGGGCTTACGTGTAGGCGTAGGATTTAGGGTTTAGGTCTCCAGGCAGGGCTCGGACTTTAGGAGGGTTTAGGGTTTAGGGTGGTTTGAGCGTTTCTCTGTAGGGGGCCAAGAGATCAGAATAGACTTGAACATTGTGGAGGTTTTGTAGTCCTGTATCCCGAAAACCCTACAAAACTTGGCGTTCTTCTGGTTGGCTCTTAGGACTTTAACTTTTTGGGTTTCTATGTGAACTGTAATGAGGAGGCTAAAAGTTTAACTTTTAGGAGGGGTTCAGAAGTCAGCCAAGGAAACAGTAGGTTATGGCCCTTTAATTATAGGGTACAACCCCCCAAAAAAACGGTAGGGTTTTGGGATTTTCAGTGTATTCATGGGGTTTAGGGTGCAGACAGATCCTTGGGAAAATTCGCCACAGTCCTGCAGCAAGAGGTCGTGAGCTTTCCGGAGTATGGGGCTCTTTCAGGTTCAGGGTTTAAATGCAATTTTTAGGGTTTAGGGTTTAAATGTAATTGCTAGGGTTCAGGGTTTAGGTTTTAGGGTTTAGGATCATCGTATTTGGTATGTCGGTGGAAGTTGGGGTTGCACCTGTGACAGCTGCCCTGCTTGTGACTCTACTTCTGAGATCCATTCCCCCGTTCCCTACATGGAAGGTGGCGCCACCACGGCTGGGCAAGCGAAAGGCTCTTGCTGCAGGCCGCGGCTATGGCTATTCAAGTAATCGCTAGTTGTTTGCAAACCGAAATATATACGAGGCCTGAATACGGAGGTGTGCTGGGGTTCAGGGTTTAGGGTTTCAGTGATTTGATTCGGTGTTCGGCGTTATCGATTTACAGGGTGTCGTATGGCAACGCTTAAACCCAGCCCTAAAGCCTCAAGCCTTGCTATCCACATAACTCACATAACAATCACAAGAACCCGGAACGGAACCCTTAAAGGAGCCCTGAAAGGACCCCTTAAAGGAGCCCTTAAAGGAGCCATGAAAGGACCCCTTGAAGGAACCCTGAAAGGAACCCCAAAATGACCTGTGACCCCAAACCCTACAAAATAGTAGGTTATCACCCCTGAGAACACCTTAGAACGGTAGGTTTTCGGATCCCAAGGGAGGCCTTAAAGGAACCCCTCCCCTCCCCTCCCCTCCNCCTCCCCTCCCCCTCCCCCTCTTCCTCCGGCCCCCGGCCGGCTGTGAGGTGGACCTCGGCCCCGCGAGGAGATCTCGCCGCTCACCGCCCCGTCTCCTGGCCGCGGAATGCAGAGCCGTACCCAAAGGGTCCTACGGCTGATGGACAAAATCCTGCATGACCCATAAGAAGGAATATACCGTAATTCCCATAGTTTAGGGTCCTTAGGGTCATGCAGGATTTTGTCCATCAACCGTAGGTACCCAGAGCCTCCAAAACCCCTTAATTAAGGAATATACCTTAAATTATAATAGGAACCCCAGTTAGATTTAAGGTCTATTCCTTAATTAAGGGGTTTTGGAGGCTCTGGGTACTCTTTATTGGGGGATGCTTCCCCAAATCATAGTAAGTAGTAATTCCATGTATAAAAACCCCTACATGTGCAATGCAGAGCAGTACTTAAAGGATCATGGGACTTAGTCTCCTTGCCTCAAAGTGGATCTACAAGGCTTCTATAAGAGGGGTTGCAGGGCTACTTGATAGGATCGTGAGACTTAGTCACTAGGGTTATGATTGGGGCAGCTATACTTACTATTACGTAAAAACCCCCCAATTAAGGTACTGACTGACAACCATACTTACTAGGTCCCCAGGATCCTCCAAGTACTATTCGCATACAGAAGTTTATGCTTATGTGAACACATTTATGTCCAAACGCAGGGGTTGGTCTGTACATTGGCATACATATGATAGCATGTTTGTGTGTATAGTATGCATACATACATACATACATAGCGCACACACACACACACACACACCCGTCATTTCTATTTATGTTTACATATACACACAATTGGTCACAATTATCGGATGTGATGCAGACGGGAATGCACACAATCACAGTAGTGATGGTAACGCGCTCGCAGTATCAACAGTATTATCGGCAGCAGCGATGGCCACGGTAAGCATGAGCCAGATCGTTAATAAGCAGAAGTGGTGGCAGCAGCAGCAGCAGGAGGAGGAGTAGTAGCAGCAGTCGTCGTCGTTGTCGTCGCAGCAATTGTTATGGTAGTCGTCGCTGTGGTGGTGGTGGTGGTGGTGGTGGTCGTGGTGGTGGCGGTGGCGGCGGCAATAAGGGAACTGACTGGTCGCAAACATCCTCTTCAGATGCATCTGTGATCACCGTCTTGAGCATCAGCAGCGTCGAAATCAATGCCACCCATTCTTATTTGCGCCCTCGTGTGCGTCACCTTCATAACCATAACTCTCACATGGCGATCGTAGCGACCTGTGATATCCTGCATTGTTCAGCGGTCCGGCAAAGTCCGGCGAGAACTCCGAGCCCGAAGGTTTGTAAGCATCAGAAGACAGGTTTCTTCTGTCCCCCAACAAGTGTTGCTTCATCCTAGACAACACATACCAGAGCCGTTAAGTTGTTGTACTGGCTGGCCCTACACCTCAAATCCTCAAACCCTATGTTCAACAGCACCGACAAGGGCGTCTGCAATTGAAACCCACATTTACCCACACAGTGGTAAGAATCAGAGCTACATTATAGTCATCGTAATCGAAGCGACGTTGCCTGAGCCCTAAATTCCTGAACCTGAAACCGTGGGTTTTTCTGCGACAGGCCGGGTGCTTTGGTTCTGGACGAGGCGTTGCTTTGTGGGTGAGCACTTCTTATGTGGTTCAGGGTGTAGACAGTATAGGTTTTGGGGCCAAGGTTTAGGGTGTAGGATTTCAACAACGAAATGTGTCAGCTGTTGGGGTGTCTATATATATATATACACACACACATGTGTGTACACATAGTGCGACCGTGATTCAAAGGTTGACCCTTTATGGCGAAGGATTTCAGAAAGGAGAGGGCGAAGTCGCAAGGTCTTACAGCACCTGAGTGATTTATGTCCCCAAACCATTCCATAAGGGATCCTATTTAGGGGATCCTTTAAGGGAGCCTGTATAAGGGTTTAGGGTTCAGGGAGTTTCCGAAAATTTGGGGGTACCCTATTTTGGGGTCCTTACAATAAGGACCCTACTATTTATCCCCCAAACCCTAAACCTCAAACCCGAAACCTGCTATGCAAAAACCTATGAAGCTTTGTTTGAATAAGCCGGCATACAGCCCAAAGAAGGCGATTCTACACCCGGAGCCCAAAAGCTCTAAACCAAAACCCGAAAGCCCTAAACCCTTGTAAGCCCTACGCCGGAAACGCTGTAAACCCCAAGCTCGGAACCCAAACCCCGAAAGCTAAGGCAAACAGAAACAAACAGAAAACCAAAGAAGGCGCTCCTCATTTTCATGGATCCTCAAGTTGCTGGCTTTTTGTATTAGTATAGGCCTAAGGGTTAACAACCCCTTTATATATAGAGAGTGTAAGACATTACGGGCCCCATATTTTTCAGTTAAAACGCTGTTTTCTATGAGTTTTTATTACAAAAACTTACAATCGTCCAGTTTTTTTTTTTTTTTTCGGCCGCCCCCCCCCCTCCCTCCCCTTGGTAGCAGTGTTCTCGCCCCTCGGGCCTAAACCAGCCAAGAGGTGAAACCAGCCAAGAAGTGAGTCAAGCCTCCTGCTCTATAGCCATGTCGACAGTTGAAACAAAAATTCTGGATATGT
>BGNK01000683.1:76925-143177 GCA_003297005.1 Symbiodinium sp. clade A Y106 | reverse complement strand
CACATGAAGATAACAACATCGTGTGCACGTCTGATGTTGGTTAAAATCTCAAACAAACGAAAAACATGAAAAACAGCAATGCTGTAAATATGGGGCCCGTAATGTCTTATTTTCTGTGTATATATATATATAGAGAGAGAGAGAGCGAGAGAAAGATATAGATATAGACGATAAATACATAAATAAATATATATATATATATATTTATTCTTTTTCTATATATACATATACACACACACACCGCAAACCCTATAGTACCCTGAACCCTAAGCCCTCCAGGGCGCTGGCGAGATATTCCTGGAGCCGTCCTTGGCATGCAAACTGAAGAAGCACCAGGCGCCGCTACAGCGGCCGCTTCAAGGGTTAGGGTTCAGGGTCCTTTTTTGGGTTTAGGGTTTAGTGACACTACTACAGGGGCCTCAATAATTTTTGAGGTGTATTATGCGACTATACAAGTAAAATCAGGAGTCGTAAGGAAGAGTATCACCAGTCAATTTCCGAAACAATAAGTTTTTCCAGGCTTTCATGCAACAGAGGCAGTTTTCTGGAGAGCCCTGTACCGATTAATTCAGAAATTCGTTTGCCCTAGATCACATAAAGGGGTCGTATACAGTGCTTCAACGGGCGAGTTTAGGGTGAGGTGCTGTTTGGGCTTCGGGTCAACGGGCTCGCAGTGTAGGGTTTGGGGTTCGGGCGGGTTTGGGGTTTTGGGTTGTAGGCTCCCAGAAAGCATTACACCCGCACCCAAAGCCTAGCTCGAAGGATCCATCGGATATAGGGGCTTCAAGGATATGGGAGTTTCCGAAAATGAGGGGTCCCTTGTTTGGGTCCTTATACTGAGGATCCTACCATCTAGGGCCGGGTATGATATTCGGGTCCCCTATTCTCGGAAAGCCCCATATGGCTAGTGGTCAAAATTATGGCCCCTTTTTGGGTACCCTAATCATAGGTGCCGTATGATAATAGGGACCCAAAAAAGGGGCCATGATTGTGACAACCACCTATATAAGGGCTACAAGAGGATACTCGTTATTACACATCGGGTCAGAGTCGCGGTCCTGCCGCCCGGAAACTATGCCCACGGCTCCTTGCCAGAACGATGCTTGTATTCCGTAAGCCCAAAGCTCCACAAAGACAAGAAGCCCAGGCCTAAACCCTGAAACAAAACACAGCTTTCTAAACGTTGAAACCCTAACCCCCAAACCCATACTAGGATTTCAGGAAACCCTCCCTGTACCCCCAAACCCTGCAAATAGTAGTTAGTAGGCTATGACCGCTTAATTATAGGGTGTAACCCCCCAAAACGGCAGGTTTTTGGATCCGCAGGTCATACCTAAAGCCTCGAGACCCTAGACCCTTAAGGCCCCGATCTCCAAGCTTAGGGCACCCTGATCCTTGAACCCTAAACCCTACGAAACAAACTTGAATAATTATCAAGTTTGTTCCTTAGGGTTCTTTAGATGTAGTATGATTAATTACACTACAAAGGAGCCCGAGATCCTATTCTAATAATGCTGGCCCCTACATTAGCCCCTAAACCAGTATGAAGTCTGAAGCCCGAACCCCAAACCTTGTTTAGGGTTTAGGGGTTGATAGGGCTTGTATTGGGGCTCATGGGGTTTAGGGTTTAGGAGTTTATAGGGTTTAGGGGTTTATGGGGTTTATGGGGTTTAGGGTTTAGGAGTTTATAGGGTTTAGGGTTTATATAGGGGTTTATAGGGTCTACGGTGTAGGGGTTTCCATTCTGGCCAGGAGGAGGGCGTCAAGTTTATGACAAAGCACCTGATGCAGGACCTTGCACTCGAACTTCGGTATTAATATCTACAATGGGGTTTAGGGTTTAAGGATTTAGGGACGAGGGTTTAGGGGTTTAGGATATTGGGATGTTTAGGGTTTTATTGTTGAGGATTCAGGCTTGTGATTTAGGTTTTGGTCTACCTTGCCACTTAGGTGTAGGATTTCGTTTCGTCACTGGGGCCTCGCAGTATGTGTTGAATTACTCTACCTATAGGATCCTAACCACAAAACTGGTTAACCAAAAAAGGAACTACAATGGATACTACTGGGTTCTTGTTAAGGGGTTGAATTTAAGGTACCATAAAAAGGAAAGCACACTATTTGCTATAGATCCCGATTATGGTAACTTAATTTAAACTCCTTAACAAGAACCCGGACTATAGGTATGTTCCGAACAGATACTATCGCCTCGCTCGGCGAGGCTCGGAGTGGTTCCCTGAAGCCCAAATCTCCCAGAGCCCGGGACCAGAAGCCCTGAAATTCGTAAACTGTACCTAATTGACCCACCAGAACCTACTTTGTTGTAGGGTCCCTATAAATTCGATAATATAATAGGAACCTACAAAAAAGTAGGTTTTGGTAGGTTCAGGTAGTCTGTTTAGGAATTGCGTTTGTTTTCATATAAAGACGAATCTCAAACATAGCATTTTTATTATGGTTCTAAGGGGGTATAGGTAAACCTGGTGAATCCCAAATCAAACCGAGCCAGGTAGGGTTTAAAATTTAGGGCCCGTGAAGTGCCGCAGGGTAGCGGCTGCATCCTCGCAGACAGCATGGGGCTGGGTAAGACGCTGCAGGCCTTCTTGTGCAATCGTTGGGATATGGGTGGCTTCTTGAAATGTGGAGCATTAGGGTATTGCGGCCCTATGAATTATGGTCTAGAGTCACAACTCTCATGGCTAGGAATTCAGGGATCTCCTCTATGAACGCTGTTTTCATGAAGTTCGCAAACGATGTTTGGCCGAAATTTGTCTCGCGGGCTTTGGTTTCAGGGCTCATGCACTTCAGATCACAAGGAACCCCAGCTCCTTCGTTTTCCCTGAGGCTCCATGTATCTGCATAGTATATGCATAGGCCTTAAAGGGGTTACTATGTCGGTACTTTACCTTGGGATCCGAAAACCTACCGTTCTAAGGGTTCTACCCTCTAATTAAGGGGTCATAACCTACTATTTTGTAGTGTTTGGGGCCACAGGTAAGGCCTAAGTATATACTATCTTGGCACATGGAGCCTCTGGGTTTTAGGGCTCTAAAATCCCAAGCTCTGATAAACTCCCAACATAGAGCCCACTTCAACAGAATGGTTGCAGGCTTCCCTCTGTAATCTACAAACCCTAAACCCCGAACCTGTCGGCGGCTTAAAATTCAGTGCAAAGCGTAAACCCTAAACCCTAAACTAACTAAACTAACCCTTAACTCCGAACCCTGTCGGCGGGTTAGAGTTTAGGGCAGATCGTTTACAGCTCGGGCGTCCTTTGGCACTCCTCAGACAGACAAATTGAAGTTTTCGAATATTGGTCCTAAGTTGAATGTGGCATTTCGGGAATAAAGTAACTGACCATTACAAGAAGGATAGCCCAAAGCCTCTCAACTAAGGGCCAGGCAAAACCGTATGAACCATGTAGAAAACGTTGTCTTAGTAGAGCGCGTAGCCATTAACATCCTTTGGCCTTTTGGGGTACTTTGGGCCAATGTGACCCCAAAAGTTAACCTTTAATTAGTTTCTAGGATACTGGACAAGAAACCCTAAGCCCCAAAACCCTGAACCCCAGAACCCTAAACCCCAAAACCCTAAACCCTTTGTAAACCCTACTAAGTCTTGGAGACCTGTCGCTGCGCCGCTGCACCGGCAGGCTCTTTGCACCCTCTGGGTCGCCTTCAGCAAACCTCTCGGCAGGTCCCGGGCTCTTGTTTTTTGGGGGGTTTAGGGTTTAGGGTTTAGGGGGTTGGTTGTCTTCGAGTTGCAGCAGTTGTATTTTGTTTGGGTTTAGGGTTTAGGGATTGGCGGATTATTTCACAGGTTGAGACAAATCTAGCTTGTTTTACATTGTATTTCGCGGTTCAGAGGGGTCTAATTGCTCTATTCGGGGTAAGCCAACCCAGCCAGGCCATCTTAAATACACCCTTGACCCTAAAACCCCAAAACCCGAAAACGCTCTCGCCCAGACAAGGCTGAGGTACCCATTGATTGGGGGGCTCGGCCAGGACTACCAAGTTGGCCTGGCCGGAGAATGCGTGATATGAGGCCCAGCCCACTCTGAAGCCTGATAACGCCTTAAGAAAGGCGCAGGAACGCGTCGTCGACTTGGAAGCTGCTCTCGGCTCAGTTAACAAAGAAAGGCAGACAGTAGCATGAACTACTCACCCGCGTGAGAAAAGTGGAAGCCGCTCAAGGAGAGTTGGCCTTCACATCAGCAATGTTGCATCAATGCCAAACGGAGCCTTCAAGGAGAGAGAGTGTTGCACAGCTGAGTTCATTGAGTTCCACTATGCCGCACAAAACGGCCAAAGACACATCTTCGTGAAGGACCCGGATACGTCCAGGAGCAAAGCCCGTGGTGGGAAGGTTGCCATATGGAGAAGCATCACTCACGATAAGGAGGCAAAGGGCCAACTTTTGCCGGGCTCTTGTTTGGGGTTCAATTTAAGTTACCTTTAAATGGAAACCATCTTATTTACCATAGATCCTTATCCTGGTAACTTAAGTTAAACCCCTCAACAAGAGTCCAGTTTATCCCAATTCAGGTACTTACTTTCCAAGTCCCATGATCTTCCAAGTAGACGGCTCAAAGACTCCTTATGGATCCCGTAAGGGAACCCTTAGAGCCCCTAAAGATCCCTGAGTCCTAAACCCCGAAAGCCCTAAGCCCTACCTTGACCCTGAATAAGCTACCTTTTTAGGGTTCCTTACTATGATTTCCTTATATAAGTCCTTAAAAAGGCAGGTTCTTTGGGGTTAAGGTAAAACCTTGAAAGCCCTAAAGCCCTGAACACTTAAACCCTCGAAGCCCCGAGGCCCTGAAGCCCAAAGCCCTAAGAACCCTAAAACCCAAAAAGGGTTTAACACCCGAAAATCCCCGAAACCCTAAACATGCTCAGCCCTAAAACTAAAACCTTATAATATAACTACCCCAAAACCCTAAAGCACTAAAGCCCCAAACATGAAATTCCATTACTCCCCCCACACCCCAACCATGCCCACCCAAACCACACAACCACAACACAACAAAAATCACACAATACACCAAACAAAACACATTATACTATAACATCACAAACNCCAAAAACCAAAAAGGGTTAAAAAACCCAAAAACCCCCGAACCCAAAAAATGCTCAACCCCAAAAACAAAAACCTAAAAAAAAACAACCCCAAAAACCCAGAGCCCTAAAACCCCAAAAATGAAACCTGATAAATAAGCTCCCCCAAAACCCCAAAACCCCAAAGCCCCCAAAATTAAAATCCCTTTCCCCCCCCCCCCCCCCGCCCTACCCCCCCACCACCAGTTACAAAGCAAAAAAGCAAAAACGTAGGGGCTGAAGTAGGTAACCTTTAACCTTTTGGGGCTTATATAATTCCTACTATAATTCAAAAGGGTAACCTTTTTTGGGCTAGGGCACTCAGCCCCTCAGAAAACAACAGCCAGGCCGCTTTGCAAAAAAGCTGCGGTCGTTTGCCCTTCTTCGCTCTGTGCGAACTGGGCCTCCGAGGACGGGTGGGTTTAGGGTTTAGGGTGTGGGTTCTTACCCTAGGGATCTACGGACTCATAGTTTTAAGGCTTTTTTCGATAGTCTTATTGGCTGTAAACTCAACTTTTCAACTTTTGGGCCTCTTCTAAGGTAGTCGATTCTGAAAGTTTCAACTTTTAGTTCCTTGTTTTTTTTGGGCCGGTGAGTAGTTTCTTTAAAGGGATCTTTAGGGTTCCGGGCTCTGGCGACTCCTATAGTGAGGCTCTTGTGCCCCAAAGACCGTACTATATGGGTAGTTGTCAAAATTAAGGTCCTTTTTCGGGTACCCTAAATAATCGGTGCCGTATTCTAATAGGGACCCAAAAAGGGACCGTAATTTTGACAACCGCCCATATAGGGCTTTTGGGCTATTTTGATGGCCAGGGTTTAGTGCTCCTTTGTACTTGGAGGTTCATGGGGTTAAGGGGATTAGGGATTTTGGGGTCTAGGCTGGTTCTTAGGGCTCCTTGAAACTTGGAGGTGCATGGGTCGTTATGAGTGGGGTTTATAGGGTTCCTTTGTAAGGGGTTCTATAAGGGGAGGTTCATGGGTCGTTAGAAGTGAGGTTATAAGCCCCCTAATACAGTCTATAACTATAGTTGTCCTACTTATAAGCCCCACTCATAACTACCCATGAACCTCCAAGTAGGAACCCTTAGACATCCCTCCTGTGGAAGCTGTGTGTTTCTGTTTTAGGGGTTTGGGTGTAGTGCTGTTTGGGGTCCTTTCGGATCCTTAGGGGTTCCTTTATTGGGTTCAGGGTTTAGGTTTAGGGTTTAAGGTCCTTTCAGGATAGGTTCCTTTAAGGGTTCATTTAAGGGATCTACAGGGCACTATAGTAATTAGAAGTTTAACGGGATCGCTTGATGGATTCTCCTGGGTACTATACTATACATTTTCTACAGGGGACATATCAGGGTTCTTTTCAGGGTACTAAGAAAGCTTCCTCTTCAGAGGGGACGGGCCCTCAATGTCCCAACATTGATGCCCAAGGCCTCTTCAAACCGAGCCCTGCCACCCGTAATTTCAATGCTGATTCCACACGTAGACACGTAGGTTCGCCTGGAGTGCCCTTAACTCCCTTTCGTTTTAGAGGAGCAAAAGCATAGCATGGTTCTTAAAGTCTTAAAGGCGTTTTTAAGCCCTAATCATATTAGGGATCCTTCTTAATTAGGGATTTTAAAAGGTCTGGGTTCGGCAGTCGACCCTAAACCCCAAACCTGCCGTCGGAAGGTTCAGCAGTGGCTTGGTCCTCAGCGCCTCAAGCCGGCGGTTGTCCAGGGTGGAGGCACCGCTGCGGAGGCACAGGAATTTAGGGTGTTGGGTTTCAACGTGGCTTTGGAGTACCATACTTTAATACATTTTTCTTAAAGGAACCATGATGAAATAAAAGTTTATACTTTTTTTCCCTGGTTACTTAAAAGCCCAGTCAAGTCTACCTTAAACTTCAAGGACCCTGGATCTTGACAGCGAAGCTTGATGTTCTTAGATAGTGAACCGGGGAACTTTAAACTTTTTGGCTTTTTATATTGGCTCTATATAATAGAAAGTTTGAACTTTTTGTGGGCCGGCTGTTGAAGAAGAGAGTGTTTAAGCGAGGCCTCAAAAGACCATGCCATGCTTTATAAGTACGGTTTACAGATGGCTTGGTGTTTGCAGCTAGACGCACTTTATTTCTGGTCTCCCTATGTAGGTACAACATCGACAGACATAGTCTGCCAAGCCCTTTTCCAGATGTTGGCGCTGCGATATTACACCCACACTCGGTTTGGGGCCTAGAATTTCAGCTGGTAAAAGAACCCTAAAGCCATAAGTGACGCAGAAGACCCTAGCTTCCTAAGTTCGAACAAACCTCCAAAAAAGAACAAGAAAAAAACACTAGATTGCATACATAATTGCGGCAATGCGGCAATGAATCCCTTCCTGCCTTTCACTGACCGGCTCGGTTGCCATGCAGAAGGAGGTAGGACTATCCCAAGGACATCAGTGATACGGTTTCCAAGCAAGTCAAGCAATGGTGGGATTCTCCTGTGAAAGAAAGTGCAAGACGCGACCTGCAAGTGGCATCGAAAGCCTCAGCAAGCCCTATAAACCCTAAAGCCCCACATCTTGAAAGCCGGAAACCCCCAACCCCCCAAACACCAAAGCTTAAATCCTAAACCCCTAGATTGGAGGCGGTTCGAACAGTCGCTTCCTTCGTCACCTCCCCGGAGACTCTGAGACTGCGAAAAGAACGGCACCTCAATGGATTTGGGGTTTAGGGTTCGGATTGGGTTTTTAGGGTTTAGGGGTCTAGGGTTCGGATTGAATTTTGGGTTTAGGGCGTAGGTCCTCTAGGATTGTAAGGGTTAGGGTTGGGCGAGTGCCGCACCCGCACTCTAAGACTCTACTTTGTCAAGACCCTTCTTGTAAGTAGCTCAAGGTCCCCTATTAAGATGTGTGCTTGAAGAGATATTCGGTACTTTCAGAGACATTCGATCAGGTTTAGGCCTTCGAGCCTAGGTAGTGACGGGGGTTTAGGGCATGGGGTTTGCCCCAGGGCAGTGGGCTGAACCCTAAACCCTTATGCCCTAAACCACGAAAAACCTTAAACCCTAAACTAATAAGGTCTACACCCTAAACCCTCATAACCATAACTCCTTGGTGAATAGTCGGGAATGGGGGAATGGGTTATGGGGACTCTTGTTGGGGATTATATAGCGACTACTATAAGGATCCATTCCCCCATTCCCTACTAAGCACCAGACAGATAAGGAATATTCCTAGCTTAAACAATCATAGGAACCCCTAATACGACTTCACTGTATATTCCTGAAGGGGTTTTGGAATCTCTGGTTTAGTGCTCGTATGTGCATACAGAATTCTGATGATACAGGCCGTGTTAAGAGACCTCATAGAATCCTGGCACAAACCGTGTAGGAAATGCTCAAAGCCCTTCTATGTAAATAGAGCCTTTCTATATAATGTTCTTATCCCTTTGGTTTACAAAAAGCGTTTTCAACCAGTATGCAACTCTTTTGATCACTTCTACAAGTTTAGGGTTTCGAACCCCTAAACAACCCCGTTCTTTGCCCGATGTCGTTCCGGGGTTCTCAGCTGCTCTCCCTAAGGGCCCATGTACCCAAATAGTATATACTTTGGCCCCAAGGTACCTATATAGAGACTACTTTAAGGCCAAAGTATATACTATTTGGGTACATGGACCGTTAAATACCCTAAATATCCCTAAATTTTTATGGTACCCTTATAGTACCCCTTAAAGGAGTCCCTTAAAGAAGCCCCTTAAAGGGGCCCTTTTTGGGTACATGGACCCTTAGGGACCTCAGGAAGCTTCTCATCATCTCCTACGACCAGTCACCTGGCTGCAAAGCGACGCCGAGGGTTCAAGGTTCCTTTGCGGGATCTTTAAGGTTTCCTTTAAGAGATCTATAAGGTTTCCTTTAAGGGATCTACAAGGATTCCTTTAAGGAATCTATAAGGGTTCCTTTAAGGGATCTACAAAGCGTTCCATAAGGGTTTAGGGTTTGGGGTTTAGGGTGAGGGTTCCTGTACCCATTTTTGGTCCATGGCTATTTACAGGTAGGGCTTATAAGGCTCCTTTAAGAGAGCTTTAACGGCTTGATGCGGGTTCCATAATTAATAAGGGCTCCATAAGGGCTCTAGATGGAGGTTCATGGGCAGTTACAAGTAGGGTCAGAAGTAGGATAACTATAGTTATAACCCATCTTCACGGACTTATACTCCCACGTATAGCTACCCATGATCCTCCAACTACAGTAAACATGTTGGCCCCACAGTTGCTACAATGTTACAAAGGAACCCCTTTAAGGGTGAATGAAAGTGCATGGTCCCTTTTAATCACAACAGGAAGCCGCATGAAACCATAACAAAACCCTGTAGATCCCCTCGATTCACTGAAATCATCCTTCTAACGGCGCCTGGATAGGAGAAGTGTTAGGCCATACCGGGAGGTACGGGGAGGAGGTCGGATGCTGCTTCATATTGCAGTAGAAGCTAGAAAGTTGGAACATCATTATCCCCATGCCCTTAATTACAGGAAGAGCGAAACCCATCACCAACCATCCTAAATCCATGTGGGTGGTTGTCAAAATGATGGTCCCGTTTTGGGTCATTATTATAATACGGCACCTAATATTTAGGGTACCCAAAAAGGGGCCATAATTTTGACAACTACCCATGTTCCAACTTTTTGGACTTCATAACAGCAGATGTTTAACGGGTAAAGTTCTCGGGTTTGGGTTCAAGATCCAGGGTCGAGGGTGGTTGGAGTTAGGGCAGCTGGGACGGACGGTTTCGAATCTGCATCTTCATAGGCCGGGATTTTTCGTGATGAAGGTGCAACGGAGTATGGGGGCCCTGAATAATCAGGAAAATTGGCACGTGTTACCAAGTTCTGTTATACTATACTTCCTCCCCAGTGTCAGCATGTTGGACTCTTCAGGTTCCAGAACTCAGGGACACCTACAACACTTGCAGCTCTGAGCCCTAAGACATCGAATGTAATTCTCAAGCACCCTTGGGTTTAGATGTTTAGGGGTTTAGGTGTTTAGGGGTGTATGGGTTTAGTGTTTAGGGGTTTAGGGGTTGAGGGGATTAGGGTTTTGGGTGTATAGGCTTAGAGTTTACGGGCTTAGGGTTTATAGGGGCCGACGGCTCTTTGTCTTTGGGGTGAGCGCAGGCCCGGGGTTCGCGAATCCTCGTTTCTCCACGGGGCGTCATCCAGCCGCAAGACCGGAGTGGAGCACGTTGCAGGAATGCCATCCCATGCATCGTCAACCCTAAACCCTAAACCCTAAAACCCTAAACCCGATGTGCTCATGTTTCCTTGTCACAGGAAAGCACAGCCGGCAACAAGTATTCCGAGATCCTGGCAACAAAAGCATCTGCCGTACGGCTTTACCTTCGTCCGGGAGCCCATCTTGCATACTCGGTTCACTTATGTTGAGCCAACAAGCCCCACATCCGAAATTTTGAAGCCCCAACCCCTGCCCAAGTATAACTATGTAAAGAAATCTCTTCAGTGTTAGTATTGTATGGCCCCTTTCTTATACTACAGTAGAGGGGCCAAGAGATGCAAGAAGGCTTTCAGCCTCGGCTCCATCGTGGGCTAGGAGACCTTGATCTTCACAGCGCCTCCGCTGGTGGCAAGAGAGCGCTGCTTCATCGACAGACACCGACAGCTCGTATCCCTGGCTGCCGATCCCGCTGCCGGACCCGTTGCAGTTGCAGATGGTCCCGAAATAGCAAGACTCAGATCATGATGACCTTCAATGACAAGAAGGAGGTCATCAACGCCTCGTGCGGATGATCTGGGCGAGGAGGCCTGAAACTTGTACTGAGCATCCTCCCTTGCAGCACTGCTGTTTCTATTTTGCCAGAGCTCTTCTTATTGTTGTGTGACGCAGGAGTTGGTGCCGCTGCTGCAAACCCAATAGCCTCAGTCCCTAGTAGTGCGAAGGGAATCCCAGTACTATTTGGCCTTAATCCGGTTTCCAACTTTTTGGGGTTTGCTATACTGGCCAGTCCCAAGCCCAAAACCGGCCCAAAACCCCAACCCCGAAACCTCAAACCCTAAACCCGAAAGGCAAACGCAAATCCCTATGGAACGCTTAAATTCAAGGAACGCTTAAATGATCCCAAACTCAAACCGTGAACGCCAAAGGGCTAATAGAACCCCCGAAAGGAATCCTTGCAGATCCCTTGAAGGAACCCTAATAGACTCCTTTAAAGGAACCCTGATGGACCCCTTTAAAGGAACCCTTATAGATCCCTTTTAAAGGAACCCTTATGGATCCGTTTAAAGGAACCCCCAAAAGTTAATTACAGGATCCCTTCTCCCAAAAAAGAAACCCAAGGCTTCGAATCCATGCAGATGCCTTGGACGCAGTGCTCGAGCTACTCGGTCTCCCAGTACCCAGAGACTCCAATATCCTTTAAAATTAAGGAGTTTATACCCTAAACCATATCAGGGATCCTACTATACTTTAAGGAATATTCCTTAATTTAGGGATATTGGAGTCTCTGGGTACCCTAAGGCTCCATGTACTCATGTATACTTAGGCCTTGAGTACTCATATAGAAACCGTTTTAAGGCCGAAGTATATACTATAAAGGAACCCTTGTAGGAAGCCCTTATCGGAACCCTTAAAGGAGCCCTTAAAGGACCCCTTGAGAAACCCTTACAGGAGCCCTTAAAGGACCCCTAGATGGGGTCAGGAGCCTTGGGGGGAGGGGGGGGGTAGGACCCTTTTGCTCTTTCTATTTTGGGGNGGGGGGGGGGTGGTCTCGTTATTCAAGCCGAGGGGCTTTAGGGTTTTGGGTTCCGGGGTTTAGGGGTTTAGGGTTTAGAGTTCAGGTGCTTTGGGTTTAGGGTTCAGGGGCTTAGGGGCTTTGGGTTTAGGGTTTAGGGTTCAGGGGCGTTGGGTTTAGGGTTCAGGGGCTCCCGGGAAACCGAGGCTGCTGGTCTGTGACGAGGGACACCGGCTGAAGTCAGGCGCATGAGGGATGACCAAATGGGGTGAAGGGTTAGAAGGGTTTAGGGCTGCACGTTTGGGGACGTCTAGGGTTTCGAGTTCAGGGTTTCGGGAAGTGCAGAAATAACAGGATAATTAATTATCAGGTTCCATATAATTACCATTCCCTGAACGGTTTTTGGCACCTGTGACCCCATTGTTTGAGTGCTTGGACCCTCTGACATAGGACCCTACCCCAAGGGTCCAAGTACCCAATAATCATATACTCTCCAAAATCCTAACCTACATACCTACTATCCTAAACCCAAGTACCTTACTATTGAGTCCTTTGGACCCTTGGGGTTATACGGGTTCGGGGTTTTCAGAGAGAGGTTTCAATTAAGGGGCTCTCGGGTGCCTGGCTTTCGGGCTGAGCGAGGTTTGAGGTGG
Source organism: Symbiodinium sp. clade A Y106 (assembly GCA_003297005.1). Taxonomy (NCBI): domain Eukaryota; class Dinophyceae; order Suessiales; family Symbiodiniaceae; genus Symbiodinium; species Symbiodinium sp. clade A. Next base: position 130,732 of record BGNK01000683.1, on the reverse strand, counting down.
AGCATGTTTAGGGTTAAGGGATTGATATAGGGTCCTTATTGATTACCTATATCATTGTGGGGGTTCCTTAATGCGTAATTACACTTATTATAATTGCCTGTTCTAATCATTAAGGCCCCTATATTTGCGCGTTCTTTCATACCGGAATAGTCAGTAGATACAATACAGGCAGTGTTTTTTGGGATGGGGTGGCTCTTCCTGGCGAGATTTTGGAGCAGCGCGCGGGCGAGACCCGGCAGGCTCGGTCTGACAGGTCAGCTTATGTGGCAGCTGGCCGAGGCCAAAGCAAAGTAGCCAAGGCAAAAGAGGTGAAGGCGTGAAGAGAAACCTTGTGGAAGTGGTCCGTGTGGGCATAATGTAGGAACCTGATTAAGAAACCTTGGGCCTTTATTAGGGTTCGTTATATGAATCCTACATTAGCCGTGCATCGAAACCGGTTGGGACCTGGATGACAGGCCCCAAAAACCAGCCGAAACGTTTCCAGAAACGACGAGGGGAGGACACGAACCTCAGACTCAGTTTTCCCCTAAGCTCTAAACCCTAAACCCTAAAAACCCTAAACCCTAAACCCTAAACCCTAACCTGATGTTGCTTGGCGCGTGAAATCTCATGTCTTGTCGGGACCTCGCGTCGTTTCTCAAGAACCAAGGCATCCTCGGACTAAGAAAGGGAACGTCGTTAATCTACCCATAGGCTCCATAGTAGTTCCTGTTTGGGGTTCATAAAAGGTAGAATCCTATAAGGTAATCCCAAAAAGGAACTACTATGGCCAAGAATGTGGCGGTCTGAATCGGCCTGAATAATTCGTAGTAAATTATGATGCCCCTTCTTGCTTTCTATACTGACTTGTGGTGTAATGCCCCTCCCAAAGCCCTTCATTATGCATTAAGGCCCCATTACTCATTTGCCGCACGCCGGGCAGGCTGTGCTACGACCACGAAGAAGCTGCAGTCCATGCGCTGCAAGCGGCGTATCCTCCTGTCAGGCACAAGGGTCGAAATTTGGAGGCTAATTATAGAGGACCGTAACAAAAAAGAACGAGGTTTGGGGTATAATAATCTCGCTACAGTACGTTACACAGGGCCCTGGTTATGCTTGGATATCAATTATAGGATCATTGGCTCACGGAGGATACATTCGGCTTTTGATGGGGACTTTGTGCGGGTGATTTATGGCCGTATATCGCCGCCTTTTAGGTAGTCACAGGGGCCAAGGGGTCACGGGTTCCCCGGCCCCTTTATAAACCCTGAACCTGTGTGTAAGGCGCTGGGCATAGAGTTTCTGACTTGTTAACTTCACTTGATAACCCAGTTCAAGGTCCGGAGATTGGACATCTAGGGCTCACCTGAACCCTATAATGAACCTACCTTTTGACGGTTCCTTGTTAGATTTTATGCTGTATGTTGAAGCTTCTACGGAGTTTTATCGGCCTGACATGTCCAAGAAAGCACCCACCTCGATCTGATCTGATGCAGGGTTTCGTGTTGAGGGTGCTCGGGGAACCCCAAACCCTAAACCCTAAACCCCAAACCCTAAACCCTAAACCCCAAACCATAAACCCCAAACCCTGAACCCCAAACCCCAAACCCTGAACCCCAACCCCTAAACCCTAAACCCTAAACCCTAAACCCCTAAACCCTAAACCCGAACCCTAAACCCCTATACTCAAGAACTCGAAGCTCTTAGCATTTGACGGTCTCGGTTCCCCTCTTGGCACCCCCAGGCCTGGGTTGCCAACTCAATTTGGGGCTCGGGGTTTTGGTGTTTACAGGGTTTAAGTTTAGGGTTGGTTTGGGGCTTAGGGGGTTTAGGGTTGGTTTAGGGTTTAGGGTTTAGGGGTTTAGGGTTGGTTTAGGGTTTAGGGTTTAGGGTTTTAAGTGTTTAGGGTTGGTTTTGGGTTTAGGGTTAGGGGTTTAGGGTTGGTGGAGACGTCTCGTTCACCAGGAACTCCTCTCCAGAACAATCTCGACGAGTTCTACACGTGCTGCCAGTTCCTTGCGCACAGCTTGGACGATGAAGTTTACCCTACACCTCCAAGGACCTTCTAGTTAGGGCCTTAGACCCCTTAAGGACCCAAAAATAACTGGGCTTTGGAGTACCATACTTTAATACTTTTTTCTTAAAGGAACCATTATGGAAAACAAGTTTGGACTTTTTTCTCCCTGGTTACTTAAAAGCCAAGATAAGGTCCCTGGAAGCCTACATAGGTTTAGACTTGTACAGAGCAGAGTTCCCGCATTGAGAGGGTTTCTTAAAATCGGGGCTTCCTTCTTGGGGTTTCTTATCATCCCAGGGGGTCCATATACACTACCCTAAGGCTCCTAAGAGGGTCATGGGCTTTCTGGGGGAGGGTTTGGGCTTAGGGGGCTCAGGTTTGGGATTTCACTACGAGGGTCCAGGAGCCTTAGGGTACTATTATGGAATTAGGCCCTAAAAGACCATCCCCATTATGGTTTGGGGGACCTAATTCCATAATAGTAGTGTACAGGGACCCTCTGGGCATAGTAAAAAATATTAGTACATCTGGTCAAACTACCCGGACCGTCCATGCACCCTCAAACTGGGGAATAAGGCCCAGAATGGTGGGTACTTAGGGTGAAACAGAGGGTACATGGAGGGTCCAGGCAGGGTCATCAATTGTCTGAAGCTCCCTCACTTTTTCAAGTGTTTGGCTTGTGTAAGAATCACCCAGAAAGGGGACATAAATTCGAGTGTTTTACGAAATGGCTGGTTGCAGTTTCCTCTGTAGATACTCTGTGCCCTGAAGCAGACCCGAAACGTCGACCCTAAACCAAGGTTCGTACATCCCAGCATGCTGCCTGCATCCTCCGTGTTCCAGCGGGTCTTCAAGCACGCCATCGTGATTCGGCTGCAGCAGACATGCCCATAGGCTCCATAGTAGTTCCTTTTTTGGGCTTACCTTATAGGACTCTAAATTAAATATGAACCCCAAAAAGGAACTACTATGGAGCCTATGGGTGAGCCAGGTGAGGTCCCACGTGCTGCAGACGCTTAATTCCCCAGCCCATGGCATTTCTCAGAGAACGGTCTTGCTCCGGTGACTGTCTAGCGCCATGTGGTCAGGAGTAATATAGGGGCCTCTTATAATTACCTATACTACTTTGGGGGGTTCCTTATTATGCTTATAGTATAATGGGCCACAAAACCCTATTCTAATTATTAAGGCCCCTACATGAGTGCATGAGCTTTTGACGTTCATCGTTGAGTTTACGGTTGGCTGTTGGCGTTAGGGACCCTAAGCTCCCAAACCCGAAACCCGGAATGCCAGACACACACCCTGGACCTGAAACCCCAAAAACCTAAAGCCCTGAACCGTAAGACCCTGAAGCCCCGTACCCAAAGATCGGAAGCTGCCAAAACGGTAATCCCTAAAACCCGAAACCCGGTAGGGAAGACACACCCTCAACCGACGAGCGACGGCGAACCCCAAAGCGTGGGAACATGGATTCGGGATGGCAGGGATTCCCTCTACTCATGCCGACTCTCTAGCTTCAGAGGCCCAGAGTTTGCAGCCTAAACCCCGTAGTAGTAGAGTAGGTAACCTTTAGCCTTTTTGGGGCAGTAAAATCCCTATATACTCCTAATATTATGAAAAGGTTAACCTTTGGTTCCCCATGATACCCGACAAGTAGGACGCCCTAAACCGCAGATCCCAGCGGCCAAGGACCGCTCCAGAGACAAGAACGCCTCTGCCGAGGCAGAGTTCAGGGTTTAATGGGGCTGTGTATGGCTTACAGGGTTTCTATGGGTGTTTACGGCTTTTTGTTGAGTTTTAGTAATTTTGGTATACAGCGGGTTTGTAACTCTGGGGATTTGGAATTTGAGAGTCTGGCGCTTTGCGGCTTTGGTGCTTGCGGTTTTGGGACATAGGTCTTTGGGGATTTATGATTTTGGGTGCCGGGGTTCGTTGTGAGTCGTATAGTGTTCTGTAAGGGTCCTAAACGGTGATTTTGGTCAAATCCCAAGCCCACAACCCAAAGGCCATAACGCCTACTCACCGTAGCTAACTTAGCAACCCTCGTAGGTCCCTTAAAGGAACCCTTAAACCCTAAACCCTTAAAAAGGAACCCCAGATTTGCTGCGGTCTTTAAGAGATCCTCAGAGTGGTTCTTGGTGCCTTCGGACTGGGTCTTTTGGATTTCGGTTTGGCTTCTTTGCGACTTCGAAATATCCTTCGGGGTACGTAGAAATGATTTTAATTTCTGGTTCGTCTAACGCCTAAGAAACAGCTAAACTTAAAAAAACAATGCTAGGGGTCTAAGTTCAGTATAGCATCTGGCTGTTGCTGGAAAGGCGGGGTGTGGGGGGAAGGGGTTGTGGGGGTCAGACGTAGGACTTCACAAGAGGCTGCTGGTGGCAGTCTCTTGACTAGCATGTTAAAGTACAATCCACATAGTCTCAAAAGCAAGTTTGATGGCATGGTTTATGCGCTTCAGCCGAGACCCTAGAATATCCTAACACCCTTGTGGAGCTTTTTCAGAACCCTTAGAATCGTAATGGCCCCGCCTGCAGCAGGCTCCAGTGTGGTTCCTTTGTGTCAAGTTGGATATTCTAGGATCCTCGAAATTACAACGGCGACGGACTGAGGGTAAACTCTACAACCCTAAACAGCAAAACCCCACAGACCCTAAAGCCCTAAAACCCTAGAGCCCTAAAGCCCTACAACCTTGAACCCCAAAACCCTAGAACCCTAAAACCCTATATATATATATATATAAACCACTAAACCCCAAAACCTAATCACTAGACCCGAGAGCATTTGCGATGTCCGGGAGGAGATGGCTTTAGGCAAGGCGCGCGAGGCTGAGCTCCGTCGGGCGTGGCCCGGCTTCCAGTGGGCTTTGGGGTTTTTCAGCAGCCCTTTTGGGATGCCGTAACGGAGGGATCTGCGAGATTTCCATGGGGGTTCTAGGTGGGTTTTAGGGTTGGGGGCTTGGTTCAAATTCAACAGCTTTCAGGGTCTCGGGCTTTGGGTTTTAAGGCTCAGGGAGTTAATGCCTAGGGCATGGATTTAGGCCTTTGGGAATGTCAGGGTCTTTTAGGGCGTCCTAGTGATAGTGGCCGAGCCGACACGCTCTGATGCGATCTGGAGTGCTGTCTCTTAGGAGAGGCCACCCTTGCCTTTGTGGTCCAAACACCAAACCCCACCAGGACCCCCCAACGGCCCTTCCATAGAGTCCTTGTGGCCCTTGATAGGGGTTGTGGGGGCATAATACAGGGTACTGAGGTGCTGCTGGTAAACCTTAAGCCATAAACTTAAACCCTATCAAAACTGGTCTTCTGGCTCGACGACTTATGCAGTTAGCATACATGTCTGCACCCCGGCGCGACGAGGTTGACGTGGAAGGCTGTGAGTTTAAGATGTAGGGCTGTAGGGCGTAAGGTTTCGGATGTAGGGCCGTCGGGTTCAAGTGTTGTCTTCGTTGTTGTTATGTTGCTGTTCGTTAAGAGCAGGCACTGCTGTCTGCCATCCTGTTCGCCATCGCAGGACGTCTGCATATATCCTACGACGAGGGCCGGAGATTCTGGAGGACAGACCCTAAACACTGGGGACAATCCAAACGTTTTGAGAGTTTTGGGGTGTAGCTGATCAGGCTTCGCAACTAAGCTTTGATTTATTCTGAACGTAATTTTTCGTTCCTGTGTATTATCAAAGGTTTATGGGCTAAACTGCTTAAGCTTTTCCTCCTGCAGCAAGCTGAGGAAGTAGGCGCAGCCCGGCGAGCCCCTAAACCCTAAACCCTAAACCCTACAATATAGGAGCCTCAAGATCGAAGATACAGTGGGGGTCCAAAGGACCCAATGATTCTCGGGTCTAGGATACTTGGGAGAGTTTCCCAGAGAGCCCAATACCCCTTAATTAAGGAATATAGCTTAAATCATAATATGAATCCCCTTATAATTTAAGGTATATTCCTTAATTAAGGGGTATTGGGCTCTCTGGGTTTTCATAATCAGGTACTTGCATGGACCCTTAGTAGGAGCCTCCAGGTTAGGTTTCCCATTAACCCTGATTCCCGAGGGCTGTAAGCCCGGGCAGAGTTCCCCAACGAGCCTTCAGCAGGGAAGACTGTAAATCCGTACCTACAAATCCCCATGGTACAAAAGGCCTACAAAATCCTACGACCTCTTTCACAGCTGATAAAGACGCTGAAGAAGCCCGATGATAGCGGAGAGGAGCTTCTACCAGGCCGCACTGAGCTTCTGCTGATCCTCGGTCGTATAACGCCCAAGGCTTCTTGTAATATAGGGGACTTCATACTTGGAATAGGTTGTGGTGTATACTATAGTACTGTCATCAGGGGACACTGTGCTATTACCATACTTCGTGCCATACTTAGAATAGGTTGCCGAGTCGGAGTATACTTGGGCATAGGTATAAGGGGATAGTATTATTGAGGGTTCTGGGCTAAGGGTTTACAGGGTTAGGAGCTTGATGGTCTAAGGTTTAGCGCTTGACGGTTTCGGACTTGGGCTGTTTGCCCTGAGGCTCGTAAGGAGTTCCGGGAGTTTCGTTCAGGGTTAGAGAGTGCTTTGTAGATTTTGTAGGCTTTTTCTCGTGACGTATCAGGGCCTTCATGGGGCTGTATAATCATAGGAGCTTTCGCAGCATACTTTCACAAATTTGGTGTAGGTAAGTGAATGTTTCTGTGAAATTTACATATTACGACTCTTGAAGAATCAGCTTTTGGCATGTTGGTTTACTTAAGATATGAATTATAAACGAACCAACAATACACACTAAAAACTCCTCTTGATACACTAGATATTCAGTTTATACTACGACGTGTCAACACTTCCAGTGCTACAGGCTCAAAAGACTCGCAGTTCAGGGCATTTTGCCTTGGGCGAGTAGAGTTTCTGTATGGCTTTTCCTCTCGTCTCAAGCGTTCTTTCTGTCTTTGTATTTTCAGAAGGGTTCGGTTGAAGCTTCTGTAATGAAGTTCCTTGGTTGTGTTTGGTTTTCTTCAATGTCCATTCTGGCTTCGCTACGATTTCTATAGTTTTGCTCTGGTACCAGGTGCTTTCAAGTCTTGAAAACATTCTTGAGGTTTTATGGGTATGATACATCTCTTATAGAACCCTTACAGGATCCTTAAAGGATCTTCATAAGACACTTGTAGGACCGGATCCTCATAGCTGCCAAGGATTCTCTTTTGAGGTGTCATCTTGTTCCGATGAGCCTAGCTTTGGTTTGAAGGGAATGGAAGAATGGTAGTAATAGTAGTAACCCTGAACCCTAAACCCTAAATTCCTCCATTCCCTACTAACCAAAGGCTCCGATGAGCTGCTTGAAGGTTGGAAGACGTTGCCCAAGGTTCTTGCAAGGGTCTCTACGGCGCCAGGGTCTAGACATGAGAGTGTTTAGGGGTTTAGGGTTTAGGGCCAACTGTAGACTGGAGGGTTTTAGGGTTTAGGGGTTTAGGGTTTAGGGGTTTAGAGTTCAGAGCTGCAATAAACTTTTGATGGGTAGGGCTTGGGATTTGGGGCCGCGAGGCTTGTGAGCCCTTTGAGGCTTGTGAACCGATTGAAACTGGGCTTTAGAGTACCATACTTTAATACTTTTTTCTTAAAGGAACCCTTATGAAATACAAGTTTATACTTTTTTCTCCCTGGTTACTTAAAAGCCCAGGAAACCAAAGCCACACAACCTTCAAGCTTCACCAAGGAGAAGACATGAAGCTCATATTGAAGGTTTTAGTTGTCAGAGTTTTCCTTTGGGCCCAAAAGCCTTGATATATGAGTCCTTACATCCCTAAACCCTATAGATCCCTTTAAGGGACCCCATGTAGATCCCTTTAAAGGAACCCTATATGGCAGTGAGTCAAAACCTTCTGGTATGTAACAGGGCCGGGGCGCCCCTCGCGCGACAAAGTATGTAACAACAGCGGGTTTTTGCGACAAGGCTGGCGCGACAAGGGGCGCGACAAGGTCCATCATATATTCATATATGAATGTATGCATGTGTACATGTGTATATATAATGTGTGTATATATATATATGTNGCGGGTTTTTGCGACAAGGCTGGCGCGACAAGGGGCGCGACAAGGTCCATCATATATTCATATATGAATGTATGCATGTGTACATGTGTATATATAATGTGTGTATATATATATATGTAAGTATGTGTTTGGTTCTGTCTATATTATGAGGCACGCTCGTGTGCGAGTGCTGCAAACGTTGAGCTTGGAGTTGAGTGTTGTAGGTTTGGATCCTGGTCGTGTGTCCTGAACTTTGTTGTNTGGTTCTGTCTATATTATGAGGCACGCTCGTGTGCGAGTGCTGCAAACGTTGAGCTTGGAGTTGAGTGTTGTAGGTTTGGATCCTGGTCGTGTGTCCTGAACTTTGTTGTGAGAGCCGTCCGTGCATTGTCGTGGTTTTCTCAGCCGTCGCGCGACAAGGTCTGCGACAAGGCGCGACATAGGCGCGACAAGGCACAGAGTTGCTCAGCCCACCACTTCCCCATCCAGTCCTTAACTCAGACTAGCAGAGTGGAACAATGCTGTACAGGAAATATCATGAGTCATGAAAGGTTAAGCTTGCATCCGTTCCGGCGCCATGCCAATAATCAAAACGCCCCAGCAGCGTGTTGCGACAAANTGAAATCGCAGGGTGTCGGCTTGTTTGCTATTCCGCAACATTCCTGTCAGTAATATTGGAGGTGCCCCAGCAATGCCGCGCGACAAGGGTTTGAAACAAAGCCGGCGCGACAAGGGTTGGTAACAGAGGGGGGGGGGCCCCGCGACAACACGGGGTATTGACCCATGGCCATATGAGTCCTGAGATCCCTAGGGTTAGATGCAGACGGATCATTTCGACGCCCGGAGCTTGAACCCGAGGTTGAGGCCGTCGTACATGATGTACAGTAGAAGCCAGAAAGTTGGAACATCATTATCCTCGTGCCCTTAAGGTGAAGTATAGGGAATCCTAGCATGAATCATCCAAAATCCATGTTCCAACTTTCTGGGGTTCACTATAAGCGCTGCATTCAATCCTGCGGCTATTCCCAAACCCGGATGAGTGCATGGGCTGGATCCCCAGGACAGTGCACCTCACGCAGAGACAGGTGACAGCATCTTGGCATGATTGAGTTAAGAATCAACGTAGATTGGGACCTGAATGAACTGGTGAATTTGGTTTCTGTGTTGCATGGGATCCCTCAATGAGCAGTAATTAGCTAGTAGTAGTCGTGTGGAAGTATCAACATTGCCGTGAGTTCTACGACAGCATTGGCGACAGCGACGTGGAGGAGGACGAAAACCGCGAAGACGCCCTGAAACCAAACCCAATCCATCACCGATGAGGGGCTTGGTCAACATGGTTTCGCAGTACCTAAACTCGGGTTGCTGCACTTTGGCCCATGCTTCTAGGGTTTAAGGGTTGAAGGGTATCGGGTTTAAGGGTTCAGGGGTTTACGGTTTATGGGTTTGGGGTTTGAGGATTTAGTAAGGGCTTTGTCCTGCCTCCGATCCTGTGTAGTCACCCTAAGCCTACTACTCACTAAACTGAAAGCCTCAATCTAGCACCCTATACCCGCAAAGCCTCACCATGTCCTTGCGTCTCAGCCCTGTCACCCCTTACACCCCCACCCGTAAGAAGAGTTCAATAAGGAGAGAATTTGTTAAATAATACGCAGGCTTTTGCATTTTTGGACGAGGGTATTTAGCAATCAGATGTCGACACTACTGCTCCAACTCTCATGCCAACGAGGCATATCGAGGAATCTGTCAACTTCGATTGGCAGCTCTTCTGAATCTTTCTGCGGCTTAGGATTTAGAGTTCAGGGTTGAGGGTTCAGGGGTTGGGTTGGCGCAGAGCATGGTTACAGGTCACAAGATGGGTCATTTTTGCATCTTAGGTCTCAGGGTTGTGGTTCAACTTCTCGACCACCGAGGCTTCACAATACGGGGAGGGTGTGCACCTGCAGCTGTTGATGATGCTGCGGCAGCTGTGCAATGATCCACAAGGTTCGCTACATGTGCAGGGGTTTAATGTAGGGGCCTAAATAAATGCCAATACTACTTTGGGGGTTCCCTAGTATAATTATAGTATAATGGGCCCCAAAACCCTATTCTAATTATTACCTGTGAACCCAAACCCTACAAAATAGTAGGTTATGACCCCTTAATCAGAGGGTAGAACCCTCAAAACGGTAGGCTTTTGGATCCACAGGTAAGGCCCCTACATGAGCGTCCAGGTTTTGGTGCTTGCGGTAAGGACTTCAGGATGCCCCTGGGGTGAAGGACCTATACTGAACCCCGGAAAGTTGGAACATGGTTTTTGGAGGATTAATGCTGGGATCCCCTATACTTTACCTTAAGGCCATGAGGATACTGATGTTCCAACTTTCTGGCTTCTACTGTAGGATGATATCTCTTGGCGTTCTTCTGGTTGGCTCTTAGGACTTTAACTGTTTGGGTTTCTATATGAACTATAATAAGGAGGCTAAAAGTTTAACTTTTAGGAGGGGTTCAGAAGTCAGCCAAGATCTTATCCAAAGGGCTGAAGTGCGCAACACTCTGGTACTTGGGCTTACGAGATCAGAGGGATTCAGCGTTTGGAGACTCTATGTTTTTGGTGGAGTTCGTGATCAAAGGCTGCTTGAACTGTGTGGTATTAAAGTAGCACTACAACCACGACACCTCTGGAATCCGTCCAAGCCCTAAAACCTAACTTTTTGAAGTCTGTCAGCGCCACCCCGAAACAAAGCCCCCACTTACTACATCCATGAAGTGGGCCTGAAATTTTTGCAATTTCTCCCGAGCCATAGAACCCTCATAGAAGCCAATAGCCCGCAGACCACAGCGACCTTTTGGCCCCTTCGAAACTTTCAAGTGGAAATCGAAAGTCCTGAAACCCTGAAGGGGGAACCCCCAAAACACCTTACAAGCCCCACTAAAGCCTACCCACCCCCCCTCCCCTTTTCAAAAAGAATCAAGCACAATCATGGGCCAATACCTATGTATATAAAAGGCAATTATTCTGCATGCTTTTCGGGTCCAGGTAAGCATTTAAGTCGGAAGCCCTAACCCACAACCCTAAACCCCAAACCGCACAAGAACCCTTGAAAACGACCCTTGTAATACCCTCCAAACCACCGATAAACTCCTAATGCGAATACCTCCCTTACAGATCCCTTCTTACAGATCCTTCGAAGGAGTTTGCAAAGGATCCTTATAAATCCCCTTGAAGGAACTGGCGCCTGTACCCTAACCACTATAGAACCCATGAACTCTTACGGTCTTACAACAGCCCCTAAAGAACCCGAAAAAAAGTTTGGGTTAACCCTAGAACCTCAACCCTCAAAAGAACCCTTAAAGGACCCCTTAATGGAACCTGATGGATCGGGAAATAGGGATCCCAGAAACCCTCCCCCACTTGGAGGATCATGGGACTTGGTACGTATCGTTGTAAGGACCTGTATTGGGGTCATAAGCAATTAACGAATACAGTTGCCCGAATAGCTATCCCATGATCCTTTTATGTAACCCTAAAACCCTTCTGTAGAACCTTAATAATTAGCTCCCTAGAAAGGAGCCCTTTAGGGAACCAGGAACCCTAGTTACTAAGTCCCACGGTCCTCCAAGCACGCGGTAGCTGCTTAAACCCTAGATCCCTAAACCTTAAAACTTGTATCCCTAATCCTTATTCCCCAAAGCTTAAACCCCTAAACCTTAAACCCTAAACCTTAATTCCCTTTAAAATTTTTGAAGATCATTTAATTCGTCCTTAGGAACCTTTCATTAGCCCTAAACCCTATATCCCTAAACTTTGCACCCTAAGCCCCACATCCCTAAACCCTATATATCCCTAAACCTTAAACCCTAAACCCAAATTCCCTTTAAAGGATCCCTTAAAGGACCCCTTAAAGGAACCCCTATAGATCCTTTAAAGGATCCATTTGAGAAGCTGCAGGGCTCCGAGCCAACCTCGAGCGTCGTGTCGGCGCCAACCGCGGCGCGGAAGCGCAGAAGGCCTCGGCTCCCTTACCCAGACCCCCGGGAGGATCCAAAAAGTAGATCCCTCAATGGGGGTTCCTGTAAAGTACCCTTAGTAGTATAGGGCCCCAAATTAGGGGATCTACTTTCTAGATCCTCCCGGGGGTCTGGGTATAGGGATCCCGTAAGGGTTCCTTTAACTTGGCGTTCTTCTGGTCGACTCTTAGGACTTTAACTTTTTGGGTTTCTATACGAACTATAATAAGGAGGCTAAAAGTTTAACTTTTCGGAGCGGTTCGGAAGTCAGCCAAGTTAAGGTTTTTTTCTGGGTTAGGGCTGAGGAGTTTAGTTAGGGTTTAGGGTTTAGGGGTTTAGGGTTTGAGGTTTAGGGTTTAGGGGTTTAGGAGTTTAGGGTTTAGGGGTTTAGGGTTTTCTTGAGGGTTTAGGGTTTAGGGTTCCTGCATAAGGGGGTCTACGGGGATACTATACGGGTTGAGGGTTCCTTTATTTTAACGGATCCTTTAAGGGTTCCTTTATAAGATAGGTTCCTGAGTGGTACCCTTTTGCTTTTAAGGTCCCCTTATTAAAACCGAATAGTAGGAAAAGGGGCACCCATACAAAAATTACAAGTATATTGGGGCTTCCCAAGATTCGCCCAAAGGTCCTAGGTACTGTATGGGGGATGCTTCCCCAACCCACAGTAGTACTTCCTAATATAGAACCCCCCGCAGTCTACCATATAGGTACTTTGGACCATGTGGGCTTATAAGGGATCTACAGGTGTACTACAAGGTTTAGGGCTCCTTCAAAGGTTCCTTTCTAAAAGGGTTTGTTTGAGGGAATCTCTAGTAAGTAAGGGTTAACGAGTTTCTAGGGCTTAGGGTTGGGACTAGTTTTCGGATTCGGTTGTGGGGGTTTAGGGCTTAAGGTCCTCCACAGGGTTCATGTCGGGGCGCAAGGAGCGGCAGAAAGTCTGCGATGAGGGTTCCTCTGAGGCTCTGAGAGCTCTTTTGAGGGTTTTTTTCAGGCTCCACGACAGGTCTTGGGCTTTTTATGTTTGTCTATTGTTATGTGAGCTTTCGCAGGTGTTCATCCATTGTGTTTTTTTGAAGCTGTTTCGAGTTTCGCGGTTCCGGGTTTAGTGCGGAGAATAGAATGGAGTTTAGCATGTATGGTTGTGTGTGTGTGTTTGGAAACCTAATTCCTGAACCCTAAACCCACTGAGAACCCACGATTTGTAAGACTTTAGACCCGCGACCCTGCATTCTACAGACCACTACTTCCAACGTCAAACCCAATCTTACGGTTATACTTAGAGTAGCCTTATGGTTTGTAGACACCCTATAAACTTCTCTTGAAGGCATGTAGAAGAAAGTTCCAAACCCTCAATGCAGCCTTTGGCAGATGGACTTCCGCACTGCCCTCACCTTGGAAGTGCCGAGCATCTCCTCCAAGGAGCAGCCCTTCGTTTCCTATGGTACGCCCCAAAAAGTTGGAAACCGAATTCAGGAGAAATAGTGCTGGGATTCCCTATACAGTACTCTTAAGGATTGAGGCTATTGGGTTTCCAACTTTTGGGCTTCTACTGCAGGCCCTTGAATGTAGCACCTTTTGTTGATTGGCATGTTTTATGGTTAGGATCCCAAAATATAGAAGCTAAGGCAACCAAGAAAAGGTACTATATTTAGGGGTCTAGGTTTGTTCTTCGTGGGCAGTGGGTTTAGGGCTTAAAGTTCAAGGGCTGTGGCCCTAGGGTGTAGGGCCAGTGTCGGGTTGATAAGGTGTAGGCTTTGGAACTGGTGAGTACATTGTGGCCGAGGTCTACATTATATCGGCTTCAACCGGAGTTGTCCCTACTCCAATTAAGAAAGGCCCGCATATCACCCTGCAAACGGTGTAAGCGCCCTCGTGAAACCTACCAAAATCCGTGTATAACCTTATTACTTATAAAGCCCTTGTACAACCCTTTAAGGCCCTTATGGAACCCTCAGCAGCCCTTACCTAAACCCTGAACCCTGTGAAAACCTCACACGAGCTCCCATACCGTAAAGCCTAAGGCCAAAACCCTAAAGCCCACACCGAGCCCTAAACCGACCAAAGCCTTAAACCCTAAACGCTAAAGCCCAAAACCCGACCTAAACACCAAAAACTAAGCGGTGAGGCCGAAGGCCTAACCGAAAATCCTGCACACTGATCCTTGAGCTCCTCAACGTTGTAGCCTAGAGCAGGTTACTTTAATCCCTATAGAATCCCAATATACTCCCAACGGTTAACCTTCAGTTCCTTCAGGATACTGGACAAGTAGGTCAAATTACAAGCTATAATTAACTAGGGCCTAAAAGTAGGATAACGATAGCTATAGCCTATATTGGTGGACTCATAATCCCACTTATATCTACCCTAGACAAACCCAAAACCCGAAACGCCTAAACCCTTAATGTAGCTACCACTGAACCTCCAAGTGAGCCCCTCAAAATCATACGGCTGATGGACAAAATCCTGCATGACCCTAAGGACCCTAAACTATGGGAATTATGGTATATTCCTTATTATGGGTCATGCAGGATTTTGCCCCTCAAAATCATAGGAGCCGTCGGGAGCGCCAGATTTCGATAGCCGCTGCCATCAAGTGCTGGAAGGCGCGGATGAGTAGCTGAGTGGATACACTTTACACTTTTTTGGGATAGTACTTTAGGGTTTGAGGGTTTAGGGTTTAGGGATTTAGGGTTTGGGGTTTAGGGTTTAGGGTACTACCCACTATAAAAGGAAAAGTGTACACTTGTTGGGGCTTCTGAACTCAGCAACTGGGCTGGGAACATTTAAGGGATCCCTTGAAGGTTCCCTTATAGGAACCCCTCAGGGATTCCTTAAAAGGAGCCGTAAAGTAACCCTTAAGGATTCCCTTCAAGGGACCCCTAAAGGAACCCCAGAAGGATCTTCAGGGGTCTCTAGACTATAACGGTTCCTGTACGAGCTCTTTCAGGGATCCTCTAGGGTTTAGATTTGGGGTTTAGAACTTCTTTAATTAGGGACCCAAAAGAGCACATGAGCATAAACATTTTATAGGGATATCCCTACCTTATTGGGCTTCCGTATAAGGGGGTTTATATGGGATATGCCTATCCTTAGTTTTGCTTATGTGCTTTTTGGGGGCCCTTTTTAAGCTTTCCCACAAATGTTCCTACAAAGCAACCCTGGGAGGAGCCCTATGCTAGTCACTCAGGCCCCTAGACTAAACCCTAAACCCTAAACCCAAAGCCCTAAACCCTAAATCACTCAGGCCCCTAGACTAAACCCTCAGGCTTTATAGAAGCCCCTGAGCAGGAACCTTTAAGTGAGTTCATAAGGATCCTTTAGGGGTTCCTTTAAGGGATCCCTTAAGGGTTCCTTTAAGGGTTCCCTTACGGGATCCATTAAGGGTTCCTTTAAGGATTCATTTAAGGGATTTTTTAAGGGTTCCTTTAACTGGACTTTGAAGCTCAGGTCTTGGGTCTACGTGATTTTTCTCGACAGGACTTGGGCAGTTTTCACTAAACTACGGTTGATGATATAAATCCTGCATTACCCATAATAGGGAATGTGCCATTATTCCCATAGTTTAGGGTCCGCAAGGTGATGCTGATGCAGGATTTAGATCATCAACTGTAGTGTTGAGCCCTGCACCTTGGGGACGTGTCTGGGGCTGCAAGTTATGACTGCATCATCATCATCAGCAGCATCATCATTACCAGGGCCGTTATATCAACATCATCGTCGCCATCAGCACCATCATCGTCATCATCATCATCATCATCATCATCATGCGGAATCACACGACCTCAGTCTCGACTGGGAGCTTCTCTGCGCACTAAGCCTCAAAACTGTTGAAGCCTGCTGCCGCTGAGAACATAGGCTAAATCCTAAAGCCTCAAGCCCTTAACTGAACAAAAGCCCTAAGGGTCCATGTACCTAGATAGTAGATATTTTGTCCCTAAAGTACCAAAAAATGAGTACTTTAATGCCAAAGTCTATACTATTTGGGTACATGGACCGTTAGGGAAACAGAAAATCTGCAGGGGCATACGGTGGAGATGCTGCTCATCAGGGACCAGACGGCGGTAGCTTAACGAAGGAGGCTGCGCTTCGTCGGTTTAGCTCGCGATGGAGGGTTTGGGGCGTTAGGGCTTATGCAGGGTTTAGGAGTTTAGGATGGTTTAGGGCTCTTCCGCGTAGTAGTTGGGGAATGTAATCCTGAAAGTCGGCCGCGTCTCCACAAGCAGGGACATGGCCTCGTCATGGCCTGTGGGATCCCCAAAGCCCAAGCCCCAAGCCCCAGACCACCCTAAACCCTAATCCTTAAACCCTGAAGCCCGTAAGCCCTAAACCCCTAAACCCTAAACCCTTAAAGGAAACCCTACTTAAAGGAACCCCCCCAAAGCCCCAGACGAGAGCCTGAATCAGCCTCCTCGCCACAGGTGGCTTCTGCGAAGCTGCGCTTGCTCGAGGACGAGCAGACATGGAGTAACAGTAACAAGTAAGCATTTAGGGTTTAGGGTCTAATGCCTCAGGGTCCGAAGTGCCTAATCATCTGGATGATTGCAGAAGTGTAGGGCAGTTGATTATTAGGGACTTGGACCCTTAGGGCAAGACCCACAAGCATGGGTCTTGGAGAATTATTGCACCGACTTAGTAACAGCTGAATTCGATTTATAGTATGCACACGTAAGGCCCTTTTTCGAAACCTTGAGCTGTTACTACAGTTGAATACGATTTGTAGTATGCACATGTAAGGCCCTTAATAGTAACCTTGAGCTGTTACTACAGTTGAATACGATTTGTCGTATGCACATGTAAGGCCTCGTGTGGTAGCAAGGCCCTTAATAGTAACCTTGAGCTGTTACTGCATCTTCCGACCTACTCTCAACTGCTAGCTTGGGTTCAGAAAGGCCGGACCCTCATCGACTGCACCACTTAAGTTCGGTCTCTGGGGTTTTGCCTTGGGGGCCTTTTTAAGGGGAAGGGTACCACAAGGGTTCCATTAAGGGTTCCTTCAAGGGTACCATAAGGGTTTAGTCTGGTTTGGGGTTTACCTGGACCCTGAGACACCTACCTTTCTAGGGTTCCTTATTATGATTTCCTTTTATAAGTCCTTAGAAAGGTAGGTTATTCCGGGTTAAAATGGGGGTCAGGGTTTAGGTTCAAGAAGCACGTCAGTGCTTTGGGGTTGAGGGTTTAGGTTCAAAAATTCTGATTATGTTTTAGGGGTTGAGGGTTTTTGTTGGGGAGGCCCGCCAGGGTTTTGGTTCAACAAGCCCAGCAGGAGTTGTACTTCGAATGGACTTCGAATTTTGGTGTCATAAACCCTGCCAGCTGGGCTGAACCCTAAACCCTAAACCCCTAAACCCTAGTAAAATTGAGGATCTGCGGGCCGAGTCTTTGGGGATTAAGCTTGTCGGTGTACGGCTGCAGGAGTCTCATTACTTGGTATGTAGCGTCGTTGAACCATGCATGCAACTTACATACTTTGTCGTCTGACACCTCAAGCAAGCACCGTGGTATGCACCTCATGAAAATTCTGAAGGTCCAAAATTCCCCGCCGGATTTCCTTGCTAACCCTTTAGTAAGGATGATGCTGCTGCTGGATCAGGCGATTCCCGTCTAGATTGTCCTGGGGATATTTTTCCCTGAAAGCTCATTTGCGAGGTGATTCAGGACGCGTTGGCTCAGAATGACAGTGGGCTTCGGAGCTAAGTGCGATGGCGACGTGATTCCCGTCGACGATCTGCATTGAAGGGTACGCTTCCGTTTCTTCGTGGATATTACTGGCGTGCAATGACAGTTCAAATATCGAAAAACAAGACATCGCCGCGCCTCGTGAACTTGCAGGACTGTCGGGGAGGAACGGGTCAGGTACTGGAGAAAGCTGCAAAAGGATCAGCAAGATACTTGTCCGAGTATCGCTCAGGCAGCTGCCGCTGCCAGCTGCAGCAGCAACTCGATGCACAGAAGGTGCGCGGACCCCTCGCGGGACGTCATGGTCCCGTGTGAGCGTCCGAGCACCGTGTGGCTATTCCGGTTCCGGGTGATGCAGGCTACGCGACCACAACGGCATTGCACAATAAGACGTAGGACTGTAGTCGCAGTGTTACCAAGGTAGAACCTGCCCACATCCTGACTCACCCCTGGTATATAGCATGGTCTTTGGGCCCAAAAGCCTGAATATATGAGTCCTTAGATCCCTATAGGGCACAGTCCAAAGCCAGTTGTCCCACAGGCCCTTAGCCGCCCAGGCACAACGCCCAGAGCCTGATCTTCACGAAACCTCAAGTATCTTAGGCCCAGGGACCTCAAGCCCTAAATCCCTAAACCCTAAACCCTATAAACCCTAAGACCCTGTCCCTCAACTCCCACCAACCTCCCACTTCCGGCCCAATTCTCTCGCGCCCTAAACCCCACAACCGTGGGAAAACCTCACATCCTGAACCCTAAAACCTAAACTCCAGACCTGCAGCGCTGCTACGGAGAAAGAGTCAGTACACTTTAAAATAACCTAAACCCTTGCGAGCTCAAGCCTTCAAGACACCATAACAGCGCACAAGCCGTTTAAAGAACGGCTGCAACCCTGTGAAGCCAAAATCAACCTTATTAAGGCCCCCAAAAAGCACATAAGCAAAAATAAGGCTAGGGATATCCCATATAAACCCCCTTAAAAGGAAGGCCAATAAGGACATTAGGGATATCCCCTTAAAATGCTTATGCTTATGTGCTTTTTGGGGTCCCTAACTTACAGAACCCTAAACCAGAAAACTGGGGCAACTCGCTTTAGGAGCTTCTTCGGTGGCTGAAGGCAGAGGTGCTTCAAGGGTGCGGGGGTGCAGGATTTGAGAATGCAGGGTTGAGGATTTCGGGTTTATGGTTTCCAGCACGTCGAGACTTGGGTGTCGGATAGTTGTAGGGAATTTAGGGTACTAGGCGGGCGCATTTCACCCTTACAAAGTCCTGACCAAGGGGTCCTGTGAAAAGGAACCTTATTCTATTTCGGTATGTTTCTCAACCAAAAGCCGCCCTAAACCCTAAACCTATGACCCTGTGACCCTAAGCCCTAAGCCCATGACTTGAACGAAAGCCCTAACCTTATTATAACCCTAAACTACTAAACACTAAACCTACAACCCTAAGGATGTTTCTGGTTCAGACCAAGACAGAAAGACTCCGAAACCCGTAAATACGGAATCCGTTTTAACTCTCATGAGGGTTCCTCTTGAGTTTTAAGGTATGTCCAGTATATTCCTTGATAGAGGGGCTTTGCAGTCTCTGGGTATAATGCAAGCAATGGCGAGGTTTAGAGGGTTTGAGGTCTATTTTTTTGGGGCTGTAGGGTTTTGGGTATACGCCTATTATGGAAGTAGGTCCCGAAAGACCATCCTTGTTATGATTTTGGAGGTTCCAATTCCAGAAAAATAGTCTACATAGTCCCTCTTTTTTAACCGCCTTGGGCGCTGCTGGCATCCGGCTGGCGGCGCCAACTTTGCCAACTGAGACATTCCCATAGTTTAGGGTCCTTCGGGTAATGCAGGATTTTTATCATAACCAGAAACCCTAAACCCTATAGATCCCTTACAGGACGCCCTGAACACTAGGATGTGTATCATCAACTGTCGGCGTTTAGACAGGAGCTAGGGCAACCTAGAAAAAAGAACCTTGCCCATCAGATCATGGCTTCTCGGAGACTCCAATACCCTTTAATTAAGAATTATACCTTAAATCCTATTCGGGGTCTTCTTATGATTTCAGGTATACTCCTTAATGAAGGGATATCTTGGAGTTGCTGGGTTCTCATGCTTCGTCCCGCTAGTTTGCTAGCTTTTGTGAGTCAAGCATCTGTGTTGCGGATGTTGCGATTTTGAGTTCAGCGCTGAGCCTGAACTACATCTCCCTGGTCAGAGTTTCCCAAGGTAGGGTACCCCCCCCAATCGGACATCAAATAATTATAGCTACCCTTAACCCTAGACCCTAAACCTTAAAGCCCTAAACCCCTAAGCACAAAACCCTGAACCCCAAAACCCTAAACCATAAACTCAAAACCCTAAACTATAACTGGTAGGATCTGATCAACGACCCCTTGCTTTAGGAGCCGGAATAATTACCAATGCTATTCCTTAAAGTCCCGTGTTTAATTGTAGATTCACATATAGTGAACCCAAGAAAGTTGGAACATGGTTTTTTGATGATTATGTCTCATCCTCAATCTTAAAGGTATGAGGATAATGAGGTTCCAACTTTCTGGGTTCTACTGCCGCATAGCAGACTATGATCCGTCAGTATAGCCGTGAACCCAGTTCTCATTATAACAGCTCGCCCAGATTAATTAGTCGAGACAGGGACCCGGAAGCCTGCGTACTAAGATCCCTCTCGCCGAAGGCGCCTGCAGATGGTGTGGTGATTGTTTCGAACTTTTGCTCCATGCAAAGCTCCTGTGGACTCTTCGCCCGAATTTCACGGTTTAGGCTTTAGGGTTGCTCCTGATCTTTGGTTCCTTTAATCCCTAAGAAGCAGCTAAAATTGTAATTTTTGCTAGGGGTCTAAGGTCCGTATAGTGTTGCAGTATCGACGGAACTCTAAACCGCTTGTAGGGGCAATGTATAGCTTCGAATGCCCTTTCGTTGGCTTGGCATCTGTCTTGTTAAGCACCTCGAATACTCGGCCATAGATTTTGCACGAACGTACTGAGTTGCTAATCCCATTGGAGCTATGTTTTTGTCCAGCAATGAACCTATGAGCCCTGCATTGGAAACTCTCAAGGTTGACTACACTTAAGCCCGAAACCCCAAACTCTTAACCTGCTGTTTAATGTGACTAGGTTCTGGTTTCACGCGCATGCCCAATTGGGAGAAATTGCTTGGAGAAAGGTGCGCCATTCACTTTTAGGAAAAGACTCTGAATCTTGCAAGCCTACAGTGTCAGGTCTTAACCTGTAAAACCCAAGCCCGAGAGTCTTAACCTTTGGAGCCTGGAGCATAAGCCCTTAAACCTTGAACCATTACCTTTAAACTCCTGATTTTTAAGCTCGAAACCCAGACCCTAAAGTGTAAACCCTAATTCCTCAACCGCTGAACCCACAACCTAACCCCTAAAAACCCCAATGCTTATTTAGGGTTTAGGGTTTGGAGGGCCAATCTTCCATTTGCCGGCCAGCCGCAGCACCAAACTGCGAATCCACACTTGGATGACTAGTGACCATGGGTTGGGGGTTGGCGCTTAGGGTTTACCTGGACCCCAAGTGACCTACCTTTCTAGGGCTCTTTATTATGATTTCCTTATATAAGTCCTCAAAAAGGTAGGTCTTTTAGGGTCTAGGCCGGATTTAGGATTTATGGTTCAGGGATTAGGACTTATAAGGGTTCAAGGTTTAGGTTGCAGTAAGAAGACTCAGGCTGGTTACCTGTTGCTAGAATTAATGTGTTACCTTGTGCTGAACATGACGATGGCCATCCTGCGGGCAATGACGATGCTCAGCGGAGGAATGGCGAGCCCGCAGGACCAGCAGTAGCAGGAGCGAGTCCGTGTACCGCTGCGTTTCCGCCTGCACCGCCAGGGCCGGGCAGCGCATTGCCGAGGGCGGGAAGCGGCAGAGGAGGAATATCATGAGTTCTTACAGCCTGTGGGCATGGGCGGAGTTGGAGCAAGTATGTACCGCCGAGAGTGTGGCAGCGCGCAACAGCAGGACGCTGGACATACTCTGGCGGTATTTCTACTTGCCCAAGCGGACCCGGGAGCATGCGGCGCGGTTTTTGGAACGCATTGATAGGCGCCTTTTCAATGCTGCTTCCTCAACGACAGTAGGGCAGCAGGCGGCGGCTGGAATCAACATGCTTTTGGCCCCGGCAGCAAAGAGCTCGAATCTGCACGATCCAGTTTTTCCGCTACTACTCCAAGAATTTACCAGCCATGCAGGCCTCCAGGCGGAACTGGCACGTAGCGAATTGAGACCCACGGAGCTGCAAAATCTAGACATGGAGCGGGTACCTGGGATCCAAAAGGCCACCCACGTGCAATGGCACGAGCATTGCTTGTGTGATTTCGCCAAGGTTTGCAACCCTAAAGGTCGGCAGAAGAGGACAGGGCGTACCTCCGCTGATCAGTATCTGGCCTGGAGTTCTGTTGTGCATCCTGTCTTTAGTCGAAGTGACGGGTGACGCCTGGATCCATTTGGCAAACCACGCAAAAGGCACCAGACAAAAGGGCGCAGGGATTAAGAAGCCATTTGGGGATAGTTGCGCCTACTTTTTGAAACCTTGGCAACTTCCTATTGGTTGACATCGTTGAGAAATCTGCATCGGATCAACTTCGTCAGATGTGCCTATTTTGGGCAAAGGTTTCAGACTTGGGTTGGGGCCTCGAAGTCCGACGACTAAACCTTACACTTTAAACCTGGTATAAAACCTAGCAGATCCGACAAAGCCCTTCCGAAGCCGTACACCTTCAACCCAAAAAATCCTACCAGACATGTAAAAACCCTAAACCACTGAACCCTAAGCCCTGAACCCCTGAACACCCTATGCCCTAAAGCCCTTGGCATATAGCTACCCAGATATATAAAACTCTGCACCCTAAAGCCCCAAACGCCACGTCTGAGCACCTAAACACCCTAAGCCCCCAAAGCCCTAAGCCCCTAAGCACCTATACCTTGAGACCATATAAAGCGGGATCCCTTTAGGGATCCCTCCAAGGATCCCTTCAAGGAACCACCAAGTAAGGAGCGCTGTGCCAGCGGCTCGGCTTCACCGTCTTCAGCCTCGACGGCTCCACCGCGGTGGCGAAGCGCCTGGACCTGGCAACTAGGCGAAAACACGAGGACGCCAAAACCCTACAGGTTTTAAGGTTCCCTTACAAGCTTCCTAGGGGTTCCAAAGAGTACTTAATGGAACCTAGAGGGTTCCTTAAAGGGCTCCTTGAAGGGATCTCAAAAGGGCTCCTTAAAGGGATCCTTTAAAGGGTTCCTTACAGGGATCCTTGAAGATTTCCTTATAAAGGGATCTATAAGGGTCCTATAGTGGCCACTAGGCAAAAGAAGACTTAAAGGATCCGAAGGGTCCCTTTAAGGGTACTGTAGGGTTCTATACGAGCGTTCCCTTCAAGGATTCTATAACAAAGGTTTTAGGGGTTAAAGCCTCATGGGACTTACATAGTAACTGCGGTTCCTTAGGGTCTAAGGTTTACGGGTATAGGGTTTAGAGATGCAGGGTTTAGGGTTTGTGGACTTAGTAACTAAGGTTCTTTTTCTTTAAAGGGTTCTTACAAGGGCTCCTTTAAAGGGATCTACTTAGAAAGGCTCTTGGCTTTAGGCCAAAAGGAATCTTGGGAAGCCTGAAAGCCTTACAGCGGGCCGCAGAACGCTGGAATATAGTTTGCGGAGAGGATCCATGTTGCCTTAAGGGTATGAGGATGATGCTGTTGCTTTTCTGACTTCTTCTATAACAAACGGGTCTGAATGATTTGGTACCTGATCAAATAATAAACTGATAGCTGATAGCTCTAAACCACAATAAATAGTACCCCCGAGCCCTTACCGTATACCGGACTTATAGATTTACAGGTCATAGCCACTTTCGGACCTCAAACCCTCAGCCGAACTACTATGCGGGCTTGAACAACTGGTAGCCCAACCAAGCTTACACTCCAGGCCCTAAACCCCAAACCCTAACCCCAAACCTAAACCGTAAGCCCCAAGCCCTAAACCCTAGCCCCAAGCCCTAAACCCAAAGCCCTACCGTCCCATTATTTTTTCTTATCTGGGGCAGTCCAAGGTCTCTCGCTTCAACCGGCTCGGTGACCCCAGGGTGTCGCTTGGCGTTGATGGACATTTGAGGATCTACGGCTTAGGCGTTTAGGGCTTTAGCGGTTTAGGATTTAGGGGGAAAGAGGTTTAGGCGTTTTGGGGTTTCGGGGTTTAGGATTTAGGGGTAGAGGTTTAGGTTTTAGGGGTTTAGAGGTTTAGGTTTTATTGCTTTACGGGTTTTGGATTAGGGTCGGACACCCCACAAAGAAGAGCCCAATCATAAGAGCAGGGACCTTCGCACACCTCATACCCTAAACACCAAACCCCAACCTTAAACCCTAAACCCTGACCCCAACCGCCCCAAACTTAAATCCGAAAGCCTCCCACAGCAAAGCCCTGAATATAGGGTGTCTCCAAGAAAAGCTGAGGTTTCTCCTCTCCGCAAAAGCTGGCGGTGTGGGTGCCGTCCTCGGAGCCGTAGCTGTGGGGGCATAACCGTGAGGTCTAGTGATTCATGCTCGGCACGGTCTTCTTAGTCGCATCCGCTGTTCAGCACTCCAAAAGCACCATACTCGATGTCGACATGCACTTTATCCAAGACACGCTGACTAGGGCTTTGTTTATGGCTAAGGGTTTAGAAGGGCTAAATGATGTGTGTAAGGGCTTCGGTATGGCTTAAGGATCCAGGCAGTCTATGTACATATCTGTCTATCTATTTGTCTATCTATCTGTTTATACATGTGTAAAGTGTGTAGATATATGTTTACATACACACTACACACTAAAACTGTCCGCATCTACTTACAAACATTTTCCATTTGCTTATTGACTTGATTTATTATGTATTGTTTCAGTTTTCCATTTATTCAGCTGTTCATTTAATTAGCTATGAGTTTATGCATCTGTTTGCTTATTGATTTGTTTAGATTTGTATACGTATGTTTAAACGTATTTGTTTATGTACATACACTCATATGTTCAGATGCAAGACACAAGGGTACCAAGCAGGAAGTCCTGCATGGTGCCCAGGCAAAGGCTGTACTATTTGAGCACTAGAACCGCGTCACCCCCAAAACGTTGGGATCGCAAGGGCCAGCTGTTTGAACACTGATTCCTGAACCCTTAATATAGGTGCCTAAATGATTACCAATTCTAGTTCGGGGGTTCCTTATACTTGCATTTCAATACTCGGGGCTACAAGCCAGCGCTGTTGGGGGGCCTGGTAGAACACTTCTAAAACTCTGAGGCCCTGCAACCAGCAGCCCTAAGCCTTAAACCTTCAAAGCTACCCCAAAGTTTCAACCAGTATAGCGCCATACAGCTACCCAGAGATTGGGAAACCTCGTAATACAGGAATATCTCCACACACTACAAGCGGAAGTACGGATATGAGTTAAGGCACATTCTTATGTTCTTCTTAAGGGAGATCATAGTCTATGGGTAAGTTCTCTTTTTTTGGCATTTAGGGTTTTGGGTTTAGGGTTAGGGCTCAGGGTTTAAACGACTTAAGGCTTAGGCCTACCTTCTTAAGGACTCATAATAAGGAAATCATAATAAGGAGCCCTAAAGATGTGGCTTCCTTAGGGTCCAGGTAGTGCTTAGGGTTTAGGGTTTAGGTTAANATAATAAGGAAATCATAATAAGGAGCCCTAAAGATGTGGCTTCCTTAGGGTCCAGGTAGTGCTTAGGGTTTAGGGTTTAGGTTAATGTAGGAACCTGATTAAGAAACCTTGGGCCTTTACTAGGGTTCCTTATATGAATCCTACTATTTTGGGTTCTAGGCCCAGGGTTTCTTAATCAGGTCCCTGCATTAAGCGCTTATAAAGGGACCCCTGAGCATTGCGAAGG
Organism: Symbiodinium sp. clade A Y106; assembly: GCA_003297005.1. NCBI lineage: Eukaryota > Dinophyceae > Suessiales > Symbiodiniaceae > Symbiodinium > Symbiodinium sp. clade A. The sequence continues at coordinate 105,162 of BGNK01000683.1, read as the reverse complement.
CTTAAACATCGTCGGCGCCAATCGCTTGGTGCTGCTGGAGCCGCAGCAGCATCTAGACCCTCCAACTACCCTCTTAAGGGTCCAGTCAAAACAGCCCAAAAGCCTTAGTATATGATCCCTTTAAGGAACTCTTATAACTTATAGATCCCTTTAAAGGAACCCTAAGTGCGATTAGACCTACTACCCTGGGCCTCAAAACAGCCCAAAAGCCTTATATAGTATGGTCTTTGGGCCCAAAAGCCTTAATATGTGAGTCCTTAGATTCCTAGGAATCTAGACCCTCCAGCTACCCTCTAAAGGGTTTGGGGTTTAGGATTTAGGGTTTACTAGCCTCTAATATACCCTAAATACCCACTATTAAGGACCATCAGCTCCACTATAGGGCAATTGAGGGGGTGCTGGTTTAGGAGTCCCATCTGATGAGGGTGCACACATGTGTAGAGATGGTGTTTTTGTTGCTGCTGCTGCTGCTGCTGCTGGTGTTGTTGTTGTTGTTGTTCATGCTGCGTTTGACGTGTTGTTGGCTGTTGCTGTCCTGCCCCAAAGCTGGACTCCGTGTCTGTATGTATCCTTTGTGTAGCGTTCCGAGCCCTAAAGGCTACTTAGACCTCGACCCGACGACTGCTGGTACCTACTTTACCCGCTCTTTATCTACAAGCCCCAGACACCATGAAACACCCCCCCCTACACCCTAAACCCTAAACCCTCCCCTACACCTGGAAACCACTACGAGGCCGCTCGATCCTCCGTAATTATACCCCCATCCAGAGACCTACGAAGGGCCCCCCTCAACCCTTATGAATTCCCTGAGAACCTGAGAACCCATATGAACTGATGACTTATGAGGAGCCCTTCTGAACCTTTGTAAACCCCATCCCAAACCCTATACCCTAAACCTTAAATTGAACTTAAACCCTAGTAGGAGTAGGTAACCTTTAACCTTTTTGGGTTAGTATAATCCCTATATAATCCTAATAGTATGAAAAAGGTTAACCTTTGGTTCCCCATGATACCCGACAAGTAGGAAACCCTCTGAGGAGCCCGACTAGGTCCCTTTTTGGGTACCCTAAATCATAGGTGCCGTATTATAATAGGGACCCCAAAAGGGACCATAATTTTGACAACCACCCAAATTGAACTTAAACCCGGTCAGGACCCAAAAGATTCCCAAGCCCCCATAAACCCGAGACGGATGACTTGGAGCAAACAGCTCCGACGCGATTCCTCCGAAACCTTAGTCAGGAGCCCGACTGGAACCCGGCGGTGGACCAACAGGCCATGGGTCGAGTCTGGCGGCAAGGCGCGGGAGGGAGGTCTGAGGTCTTTCGGATAAAATTCCTAGTTTTTGCTCAGCACAACTACTACGGTTGATGATATACATCCTGCAGTAACCTTAAGGACCCTAGATTATGGGAATTATGGTATATTCCTTGTTGTGAGTAATGCAGGATTCATATCATCAACCGTATTGAATATATGCGATTGCATCTCCAAGCGGTTCGCGCGCTGTACTCTCGAGCCCTTTGTAAGTTTACTGCGAATCACGAACATCCGAAACCTAAGACCCTTAGCGCCTCAACCCCGAAGCACTTTAGGGTTGGATAACTAGATATCGAGATGCACAACCTTCCTAATCCGAGACTGACCTGAACCCCCAAGCCGTGAACCCTATGTCAGCACGAAAGTAAAACCTAAGCCTAAATACGTAAATCCTGGACCTAAACCCCTAAACCCCAAAGCTCTGAAGGCCTTCCTAAGTCAGAAACACCCTAATATCCTAAGCTTCAAACCCCAAACACCCCATATCATTACTTAGCCCCAATCCCTAAATTCGTAGCAACCCCTAAACTTTCAACAGATCCCTTAACCCGAAGCCCTACCCCACACGAAGATCCGTCAAACTATCGGACTGGTAGGACCCCTCCTATGATTTAAGGCAGATTCCTTAGTGAATGAAGTCCAATTGAGCACAAGAGCCCCGAGCGCGAAAAATCTTTAAAGCCCTAAAGCCCTGAAAACCTCTCTGGACGCCAGCTCAAGTCTTGCAACAACCTTTTTACAGTGGCCGTTGAAAGAACCCCTGTAGGCCCCGTTTAAAAGGAAGCCTATTCTGATGTATGAAGGCCAGCTGAAGTCACTAAACCCCTAAACCTCTAAACCCCAAACCCCTAAACCCCCAAACCCCTAAACCTCTAAACCCCTAAACCCCTAAACCCCAAACCCCTAACCCCCCAAAAACCCCTAATCCCCTAAAACCCCAAATCCCTAGCCCCAAAAAACCCTAAACCCCGAAACCCCTAGACCCCTAAACCCGAAGCCCCTTAAAACCCCCAAACCCCTAAACCCCTATGAAGGTCAGTTGAAGCCGGTCTTCATCTACCGCCTCGCCACCCATGGTACCCTCGAGGAGAAAATTCTCCAACGCCAGGCCGCACGGCTGAAAGAACTGGGGTCCTTTAATGGGATCTACAGGGTTTGGAGTTTTAGGCCTGAAGGACTTTTTGGGTTGCAGGGTTTTAGGATCAATGGGACTTAGTAAGTAGATCATGGGGCTTAGTAGGCATGGTTCCTTCAAGGGCTCTTCAAAGGGATCCCCTAAGGGTCCATGTACCCGAATAGCATATACTTTGGGCCCAATGTACCTATATAGGGAGTACTTTAAGGCCAATGTATATACTATGTGAGTACATGGACCCTTAGGGATCGATAATGGAGGATCAATGGGACTTAGTAAGTCTGCTTCCTGAAAGGGCTCCGGGGGATCATGGAGACTTACTAAGTCTGCCTCCTTAAACCTTAAGGACGAAATGAACCCTGAAAGGGTTTAAGGTTCATATACCATATAGGGGTTCATAGTATATGGGTATAGGGCCCCTACTTTTAAGGGTCATTTCGTCCTTCAGGAAGGGATCTATACTGGAGGATCACGGGGCTTGCATGATCTCCATGCGGAAGAGACGGGCTAGGGCACCGAAGGGGAGGATGCCGGAAACTCCAGGGGTTTAGGGTTTAGGGCCCTGAAATTCAAGAATATCCTTTGAGGGTTGGGTTTAGGGTTTAGGGTTTAGGGTTTAGGGTAGGGTTCTGCAGTTTAATCCTTTCAGGGTTGGGTTTAGGGTTTAGGGTAGGGTTCTGCAGTTTATTATACGAAAGGTCTTGCAAGGGTTTCAGGAAACTTACAGGGGCGAATCGGGGGGGTTGTCTTCGAAAAGTTTGTTTACCCTAGGGATCTAAGGACTCATCTATTAAGGCTTTTGGGCCAAAAGACCATACTATATCAGGCTTTTGGGCTATTTTGATCCCCAGGGTTACAACGGTACTGTGCAGTTTTCCATAAGGCTGCGTTAATGAGCTCCTATATGGGAACTATTTGAAAGGCTTTCTATGTGCTTCAAAATGCATGAAACCGAATTCCTAGACCCTAACCCTAAACCCGTAACTCATGAAACCTACCCTAGTGCTCCTGGACCCTGGTAGTGAGATCCCAAAGCTTAGCCCCCAAAGCCCAAAACCTCCCCAGAGATCCCATGACCCTCTTAGGAGCCGTAGAGTAGGTACTAAGTCCCATGATCCTTTAAGTAGACCCTAAAACCCCTCTTATAGATCCCTTTTAAGGAGCCCTGTAAGGAAGCCTGGTGACCCTCTTAGGAGCCCTGGGGTAGTTCCTAAAAGCCCTCAATCTCCAAGGCTCACAAGCAGGGACTCGCTTGCGCCCTGGTGGAGGAGGACGAAGGCAGAAAGCCTACTATGAACTTTGCCTGTTGGGGCTTAGGGTTTAAAAAGGGTTTAGGGTTTAGGGCTTAGGGTTTATCGTCTGGGGTTTTTCGGGTTGGTAACAACGATGTTGCCGGCCGCAAGCTAGTGCGAACAGGAATAGTGCGAGCAACGTACTCTAGTTGGTCAGTTTAAACGCTAAGGTTCCTGGACCCTCGTAGCTCCCCCCCAGAAAGCCTATGCCCCTCTTAGGAACCTTAGGGTAGCCGCGGGTAGCCCCCGCGACGTTGGACGTAAACCGGAAACTACCCCACCTTACAGTTAAAGGCTGCTGTAAGCCGGGAGTCACACATGTCTATTCCAACATTGCTCATTATAACTCCCCGACGGCTCTACGCACATACCAACTAATTTAGTATCTACTTTCACGTTGACGGAGCCTGCCTAGATCAGATCTTGTCAAGACTTCGGAGCCAAAGCATCTGCCAAGTAGTAGAGCAGGTAACCTTTAATCTTTTGGGGTACTATATCCCCTATAAAACCCTAACTTACTCCCAAAGGTTTTCCTTTCATTCCCTAGGATACTGCAGGACAAGTAGGATATACTTTGGATGAGGAAGCAAGACCTTGGTTCGACTCACGTTGATATGGGGCTACCTGCTTGCAACATCTTAGAGCTTTACCTCAGTTCCCCAGTACCCAACCTTTAAACTTGTTGGGATTTTATACTTTAGTAGTAATGGAAAGTTTAACCTTCTGTTTCTGTGGCTTAACTATTGGGGAAGCAGGTGCTTGGCACAAAAACCCGACAGCCTTCCTCGTATCCTACTGACAAAGTCTGCTCATCCATCGAGCAAGCTTGAGGCTTTAGTGTTTTGGAGGCACAAAGGGATGAGCCAAGTATTCTACACATGTGACATGGCGGGCACTATTACCGGCCGCCCCCGAAAGCGCGACCGAAGAGCGCTGCGGCTGGAATCTGGACCGCAAGTGGACACTTCAAGAAGCAACTCAGGTAGACCCGAAGCAGCCGTGTACTCAGGTGAGCCTTCGCCTTCGGCTCGGCGGCCGCCCCCGAAAGCGCGGCCTCGGCCGCCCTTGCCGAAGGCTGCAATGCCGCTTGGAATCTGGTGGTTCTTCGACGAGTTTACCGGAGACACACCGTTCGGCGATCTCCAAGACCGAGGTCCGACGAACCCCACACAGTGAGGGGCGGAATGCAATTCTTACCCGGCCATTGGCCGGGACGGATGCCCCCTTTAAGTTTGAAACTTGAAACCCCAAAACCCTTTTCGCCCAACCTGAATCCTAAATCAACCCTGAGCCCTAAAGAAGCCTTTGCCAAGATTCCTTAGGGCTCATTGTAGCTTTTCTATACAGGATCCCACAAGCCCTATTCAAACTATAAAGGCCCTTACATCAGGCCGGCCAACTCTTTCGTTCCGAAGATCTGACTTGTCATACGGTTGATGTTACAAATCCTGCATTGCCCATAACAAGGAGACTTCCCATAGTTTGGGGTCCTTAAGGTAATGCAGGATTTATATCATAGCCCAAAACCCCCAAAACCCTCAAGGAGGCCCTTAAAGGTACCCTTGCTGACCCCTTTTAAGGGGACCTCAGGAGTTCTATCATCAACCCTAGCAGGGCTTCAGGCTTTGGGCTTCTGAAGCAAGAATTAGGGGCCCAAAAAGCACATAAGCATAAGCATTTTATAGGGATATCACGGTTTAGGGTGTAGGGTCTATAGGGCCGGGATACCCCTACCTTATTGTGCTTCATTATAAGGGGGTCTATATGGGATATCCCTATCCCCATTTTTGCTTATGTGCTTTTCTGGTGCCCTGAAGAAGATTCAGTAAACACGGGCATAAGTACGGTCGAAGAAGCTAGAGACTCCAAAAGCCCTTACCCAAAGGGTCCTATGTACTGTTATGGGGGATACTTCCCTGGATCACAATAGTAATTCCTAATATAGAAACCTTACATGCTACTATATAGATACAAAGGGCCCTTTGGGTTAGTATAAACTAGGACGATCCTTTAAACCATAGTGAGAATCCCAATGTGATGAATGTATATATTGGGATCTCTGAGAAGTGCAGCTATGAAGAAGGTGTGAAGCTTAACCTTGCTCACCCTTCTCACAGTCCTGCTCACACGCTTAAATCCCTGCCTAGACTGTAGTTCCCAAAAGACGTACACTTTAAAGTGCACCCCTAGTCTCCTGGACGGACGCCAATCCTAGTGGCCATGCAGGTGCATTGTTGTCCAAGGCGGACATCAAGGACCTCTACAAGGTCGCGGAGGGTTTGCCCGACCGTTGAAAGGATCCAAAAGGCTTAGAGCCTAGAGCACTCTCAAAGGTACTTGGCTGCCCAACGCCCAACCTTTAAAGTAAAGGTACTCTACGGTTCCAGAACAGGGTCGTTTTGGATCCTTTCGGGCTCATATAGTTTATAGTTGTGTTCGAAACGTTTAACCTTGTCCTAGTAGTAGAGTAGGTAACCTTTAACCTTTTTGGGGCAGTATAATCCCTATATAATCCTAATATTATGAAAAAGGTTAACCTTTGGTTCCAGGTTGTATTTCTGCCGCTTCTTTGGCAAATAAGGGTCTCCAGGGCGCAAGGATTCTAGGAGGGTCCTGGTACTGATCGTTGTCAGGGGCATAAGGCCTTGGATAGGTTAGGTTTGGACTCAGAAAACTTGGTGAAGGCTGTGGACTCCTCAAAGGATGGGTATAAAGTGAATCCCAGAAAGTTGGAACATGGGTTTAGGAGGATTGGTGCCAGGATCCCCAGCACTTTACCTTAAGTACATGAGGATATTGGTGTTCCAATTTTCTGGGTGCTACTATAACCCCCCAAACATCTCCAAACGGTACTCGGATGGCTGCAGCCGCACATCAAGCATACCCGTTTCGAAGTTGTGCAGCTGCGCGAATTCATAACAGCACCCGGCAAAGGAGTTTCAGACAGAGGCTGTTTAGGGATCATAGGGCAGAGCAGTATCCAAATCCTCGCCGTAAGGCTCCCGTCATCCCACATAGGTAGCTCACTAAATTAGGGTCCCTTTCTAGGTCCCCAACATGACCCTAGTTTATAGAACTACCCACATAGTGGATCCCCAGAAAGTGCAGCAAAGTCTTAGGAGCGCCGTTTTGCCGACCCTAAACCCTGAAGCCTAAGACCCAGCGCCATAAACCCAAACCCCTTAAGCCCTGACCAGAATCCACAAAGTCTTGAATCAGTAGACCCTATATAAACCCTAAACCCACAAAGTCTTGAATCAGTAGATCCTATTAACCCCAAACCCACAAAGTCCTGATTCAGTAGACTCTGTAGACCCTACACCCTAAACCCCTAAACCCTACATAAACCTTCAAAGTCCTGAATCAGTAGACAGGTGTTCGATCTTGATGGCTACACCCCGGACGGCCGTCCCGGCGCAAAGGAATCCAATGCCAGGGCCTTTGTGAAAGGGATCAGCAATGGCCACAGAAATTGACATCCAGGGGTTTAGGAAATCGAGAAATGTGAAAGGGGGCCACAGTAATTGACATTTCGGAATTTAGGTGTCTTAGATTCAGGAAGTTAGGTTTTTGGGTGTAGGATTTGGAAGGTTCAAGTTTTACCAGTGGCTGTAAAACAAACGTTTCTCTAAAGGGTTACGCGGTACAATCATGCGGGCCATACCCTACTATTTTGCAGGATGCTGCAATGGTTTTTCAAGCAGCCCTACCCCCGAAACCTGGTAAATCCTAAGCCCCTGAACCCCAAAATCAACGCAATCTCAGAGGGGCTATGTACCAAAATGCTATAGACTTGTCGGGCTTAGGGTTTAGAGTTTAGGGCCGATGGGGACATGTAATATTCCCTCAAACTCGCTCTCAACCCTAGACCTACAACCCCAAAGCCCTAACCCCCTCACAGAATCTGTTTGGATCCCTTAAAGGAGCCCTTGCCAAGAGGGTCCACATACACTGCTATTATGGAATCAGGTTCCAAAAGACCATCCCCATTATGGTTTTTGGGACTTAATTCCATAAAAGGTAGTGTATATGGAAATTTCCAAAAATAGGGGATCCTAATACAGTCCCTTTATAAATAGTAGGATCCCTATTACAAGGACCCCAAATAAGGTACCCCTAATTTTCGGAAACTCCCATATGGACCCTTTGGGTTACACGAGCTGGCTGAGGTGGCGGGCTTCTACGTGCCACGAGGGCTGCCTGAGGACAGGGACGGGCCTCAACGTTGAGGATGTCGGACTTTGTCACCTCAAAGTATAATGGGCCCCAAACCTATTCAAACTACTAAGGTCCCTATATTAGGGGTTCGGGTGTGGGGTTTAATGGTTTGGATTTAGGGGTTACGATATACTCTTTAGGGTTAGGGGTGCCGACCTGTAGACCCGAGTACGCTCAAGCTTCATCCAAACTCTCCATGCCCTGAAACATTAGAAAGCTTAACGTAAGTATGAACTCCTGTAATAAAGCTCATATCATAAGCGCGTTCTAATCCCTGGACCCTAAACGCCAAGCCCTCTCTAAACCCTATGGATACCGAAAAGGAACATTTGACCCTTGAAGCAACACTTACAGGACGAAAATCCTAAAGCCTTAAGGCTCTGAAGGAGCGCTTAAAGAACCCTCAACCCGTAAACCCATGAAGGCATGGCGCCTACCCTCGCTCCACCGTGTTGAGCTCTTGAAGACCACGGACCCAGCGCTACGGCAGAAGCCCCAGAGCTGAAGGGGGCGTAGGGTTCAGAGTCTAAAAACCCCTGTAAGGGTACTGTAAGGGTTCCTTGAAAGGTTCCTTTAGTAAAGGTACCATAAGGGTTCAGGGATATTTAGGCTATGTTGAGGCTCCATTGCCGCGGCCTTAAACCAGTCTCGACACATCGAGCTTTGCACCTTATACTCCAAATCTGAAACCTAGGTTCGGCCCAGACCACGGGTGTCACCAGTAAGCACCGGAAATTCCATTCTCCAAACTTCCGGTGGGAGACAAACCCTATACACCACGGCTTAAATAATTACTAATACTATTTTTTTTTGGGGGGGGGTCCTTATTATCACTATAGTCTATATTGCCGCCCAAAGCCCTATTCTAATTCTCGGGGCCCCTACATTATAGTACCCTTATAGACCCCTTTAAAAGGAGCCCTATTCTAATGTTTAAGGACCCTACATTATAGTACCTTTATAAATCCCTGAAAGTAACCCTTATAGACCACTTTAAAAGGAGCCCTATTCTAATCATTAAGGACCCTATGTTAAACCACCGTTCGGGCAAGGGGCCTGCTGGGTCGCCAAGGTACCTGGGCGAAGAGGGAGGTGCCAGTTCGACGCCATTGTTTATGCAGTATGGGTGACCCAGAGCACGGTTTAGGGTTTAGGGTTTGCAGTATGGGTGACCCGGAGCACGGTTTAGGGTTTAGGGTTTGTTTTTGCAGTATGGGTGACCCAGAGCACGGTTTAGGGTTCAGGGTTTGTTTATGCAGTATGGGTGACCCAGAGCACGGTTTAGAGTTTAGGCTTTGTTGATGCAGTATGGGTGACCCAGAGGGTCCATATACACTATATACTTCAAGCGCAAGGTATATACTACTATGCCTAGGGATCTAAGGACTCATATATTAAGGCTTTTTGGGTGACTGCCAGGGGAAGGACCAAGCTGTTGCTCCGGTGACATACTATGTAATGCAATATAGGGGCCTTAATAATTAGAATAGGGTCGTGGGGCCCATTATACGAGAATGACCCTAAGACTCCATGTACCCATATAGTAGGTACTTAGGCCTTAAGGGGCCCCTATATGGGTACTTGAAGGCCTAATTACCTATATACTATATGGCTACATGGAGCCTTTGGGTGACCGCCAGGGGAAGGACTAAGCCGTTGCTCCACGTATACCTCTAAACCCTAAACCGTGTAGGAAAGGTCCTTCAACTGCATTGGGTAGTTGCGGGAAGTTGAAAAGCGGGCTCACATCGCAATCTAGTAGCTTGCATTTGTGTCCATCTGCCCGAACCCAGAGGGTCCATCCATATATACTACGATTATGGAAGTAGGCCAAAGGACAAACCCTAATCATGGTTCCGGATGTCCTAATTCCATTTCAATCGTATATGTTGAGCCTTTGGGGAAGTATCGTTGCTTCACACAGCCTCACAGGTAGAAACCTGCAGGCTTACGATATCTGCGAACAGCTCGCTTTCAAAAGCTCTTACTGCCAAAGATGATGCTGTCTGGAACTGTCAACGTGCAGCATCTTCCCGTGCTTTAATGGCCGAATTCGTTATTTGTTCAGTCCGCATGCTTCTGTGGAAGAAGCAGTTAGAGTAGAACTGGTCGCGGACGTGCATGTCGCTCAAGCTGCCTCTTGAAATCTATGTGCGAAGGGTGTCTGTCTGACGGCTGCTTCGGTCCCCTTAGCCCTATAGACCCTAAGCCTTTTGCCCTAAGACCTGTCCACTGTTAACTCTAGAAGCAAAAAGCACTCTTTTACCTTTTGGGTGATCGTATGGCCAGGGGGTCTTCTAGATTAGGGTCCCGTTCAGCCATCCTGATTGTCACGAGCTGCTCGGCATATGCATGTACGGGATCCCGATTCCGAAGAGTTATGTACGCGATGTGATGCCCACGTTCTATTCATGTATCGTCATTTGTTCATGTTGTATATGTATGTGCATGTGTGTATGTATGTATCTATCTATCTGTCTTTACATAGAGAGGTATTTTGATGAACAGAATGTGCTATATAGAGCTGTATGTGTGTGTATATATATATATATATATAATATAGACAGAGATATAGATTGAGCATACCATACCTATAGTACAAGGCCGAAAGCCTTAAGCGAACCGCCGATTGCAGCCAGATGGCTCATTCTGCACGACATGGGAAGCCCAATCCTGGCCTTTCGGAATCTGCTCCTGGATTCTTCCGGAGAGTCCGGTGTTCGAACAAAAGAGCCACAGCAACCCGGGTTTGGAGTTTGTGGTTGTATGTGTGATCGTGCTATCCTCGACATGTTTCAAGATTGCCGAGCCAGGAACTCAGAAATTGCGCATCAGCTCATCCAGAAGACAAGAACTCAAAGCAGTTGCCGAAGCACCACCCGCACTCGAAAGCTCAGGTACAATTCTAGAGTACATTCCCAAACCCTATTCTAGCCACAGACACTATCCCAAGCAGAGCCAATCCCCCAATTACCCAATCGGAACAATCAACTCACCATGCATGCACAAAACTAAAACTTGGGGTCCCAGGTGTGAGTCCGTGCATCCCAGGTTTCGGGTATAGAGAAAGAAATGGGTAGGGCTTTCAGGGTATCGGTTTTGGTTTGGGGCCTAGGGTTTGGGGTTTAGGATCTATTTCTCAGGACTATTCAGGGTCTAGGGTATAGGGTTATGTTCGGGTCTTCTGCTGATTGAAACTCCAACAGGCATGCCGGATACTTAGGCAAAGGTCAGCAGATACCTGTCATTTCCGCATTCTCAGGCCAGAGTAGGAATTACCTGCAGACATCAGAACATTGTCGGCTCAATGTACCTACACAGCAATGTATCTTCATAGCATATACCTGGGCCTTATAGTACCTCTAGAGGAACCGCTTTGAGGCCTAAGTATATACTACATGAGTACATGGAGCCTGAGTCTACCTCACAGTGCGAGTACGATCAGGCTCTGGAGTTTGACAAGACCTCTGCCTACATGTTCTTTGAGGTGGGCCTAGGATCAACTTGGAGGTTCATGGGTAGTTATAAGTAGGGTTTTAAGCCAGCTAATAGGGGTTTTAAGTATAGTTGCCTTACTTATAAACGGCGGGGCCTGGGGGGTTTAGGGTTTAGGGTCAAGGGTCAAGGGTCTTTGCCCACTTATAACTAGCCATGAACCTCCACAGACCTGGCTCGCATTTCCTAGGTGTTTAGAGAGTATTTAAAGGCTGCCAATGCGTGCCCAAGAAGGGTCTTTGGGGTTCAGGGTGTAGAGTCGGACTCAAGGCTTTCCCCAAAGGGTCCTATGCACTGTTATGGGGGATACTTCCCTGGATCATAGTAGTAATTCCTACTATAGAAACCCTACAGTCTACCTGATAGGCACGTAGGACCCTTTGGGTTAGGGGTTTAGAAACCCTAGACCCTAAACCACGGCTTTAGGGTTTCTAGGGCCTCTGGGTTTTGTGGGGGTTTAGGGTTGGGGCTTAAGGGACTCTACTTGAAGGGGCAGGGGACTTAGTAAGCAGGTTATACCCAGAGCCTACAAAACCCCTTAATTAAGGAATATACCTTAAATTATAATAGGAACCCTAAGTAGATTTAAGGTATATTCCTTAATTAAGGGGTTTTGGAGGCTCTGGGTAAGTAGAGTTATAAGTGCCCTAAATGGAGTTACCCTAATTATAACCCTATTTATAACCAACTTACTAAGTCCCCTGCCCCTTCAAGTAGGGTTTAGGGTTTCGGGCTTGCCTGTAGCTCCAGCTGCCTACTATCTTGCGGGGTTCCATACCCCAAGGATCCCAAATGCCTAGATTTCGGATCATGTGCCCTATAAACCCTATACAATTAAGCACTCAGCAGCTAGATTCCTAGATGGTTGCAGATGCACGTGTGGTTCGGGTTCCAGCGGCGTTCCTTCCCTTCTCAGGCTTCTCGGGTGCACTTTATTTGGCTCTGATATTTCTCATTAAGAGGTAGTTAGGGGCTACAATAAAGGGTAGTTGGGGGTCTAGGTCAACCCTAAACCCTAAACCCTTAAAGCAAAAAAACCCTAAACCGAAGCCCTCAACTTTGGAAGGAGAAGCTTCCAGAATTGCGGGAGGAGTTCGGCCTCAAAAAGCCGGGGCTCCTAAGGCAGAGGCCAACATTCGCTGATTTTCATTAGGGTTCCCAGAGCCTCCAAAACCCCTTAATTAAGGAATATACCTTAAATTATATACAATAGGAACCCTAATTAGATTTAAGGTATATTCCTTAATTAAAGGGTTTGGGAGGCTCTGGGTTTCTGAGTCACTTAGGCCCTACACACTAACCTCTAAACTCCTAAAGCCTCTCCCCCCCTTTCCAAAAACAACAAATCCTACACCCTAACCCCTTCTTGCCCTAGACGCTACACACTAAACAGTAAACCCCTAAATCCCACCCCCTTCCAACAACCACAAACTGGGTAATTAGTCTAATCTTTGATGCTCTTAGAGTCGCCACTGCTCACCTCCATGGGGTTCTGTAAGGGTGTTTCGGGGTTGTTAAGGCTTCAAGGTTTTAGGGTTTCCATTGGGTTCTATAGGGGTGTCTCGGGATGTTAAGGGTCCAAGGCTTTAGGGTTTGTGGGTTTTCGGGTGTAGGGCTTCAGGTTTGGGGGGGGGGGGGGGTTTAGAGTCGGGTTTTGAGTAAGTTCGCCCTCGCCAGATGGGAAAGCGCAGCGGGTGTCCGCGCGGTTNGTGTGGGTGTTTAGGGGGTTTGTGGGTTTTTTAGAGTTGCAAGGTGTTTGGGTTTTTTGGTTTTTGGTGGTTGGGCTTTGGGTTTGGGGGGGGGGGGAGTTTAGAGTCTGGTTTGCAGTAAGTCCCGCCCTGCAAGATGGCAATCAGCGCTGGTGTTCCCCCTCGTTGACTTTCTGGTAGGGATGTCGATAAGTTTCCAACTTTGCGGCAGCTACCGTAAGGAATGCTAGGCAGTATAGGTGGCTTCCAGGGACTATATACGGTGCCTGAGTCGAAGTAGAGCATCATAACCCATCCCTTCGGATTTTTGGGCATGTGGTTTGTTGGTGCGAAAACTGTGTTAGGTACCCTCAACAGGGGTAGGGTATGACCCTCTAGGTAGGATGCACCATGATTAGTCGGGTATTGGGGTTAAGCATAGGCATGACATAAGCTGGACACAGCGTGCTTGGGTGTCGTGGTACTGCGTACTGCTCGGCATCAGCCAGAGGTGGATGGAAGGCATATCAGCGTGATCATGCCATCCGTAATGTGGAAAAGACGACGCTGTGCGTAACAACCTGCTTGCCTGAGGTGCTGAAAGGGCCCTTACCCTGGCCCTCAAATCAACAGTCCAAGGGCTCAAGAGTCGATGCAGGCCGTGCCTCCTGGAGCAGTTGGCTTGCAAAATCTTGGCAATTAAAAGAGAGCCTCGCGCTCATGATCAAATGTGGGGCATACAAAACCCTTCCAGAACAGGAGGGGGAGACTACGCAAGTGGAGGAGGAGATTGAAAAGGAGTTTCAAGGGCAGAAATGGAAAATAAAAAATTATATGTTGGAGATGCGCTATGTGACTCCAAAGGGTGCCTTATTCTGCTTGTGCTAGGATGTGCCTCGAAACTCGGTTCCAAATATTAAAATACCGGTATGATCCAGAGGGATCATTGACTACTGTCTTGTCGTGTCTGGGGCTTCCGGTAAGCCCTAAAATCCTGAAGCCCTGAACCGGTCAACTCTACCAAACCCTAAACCCTAAATCTTAAACCCTAAACCGTGCTCTACCCCCTGAACTTCGAGACCCTTATCCATTATAGGGGTTTAAACTTAAGGGCAACCAAAATTGCGCTAAGCATCCTGAAGGTTTCAGAGTAGGCTAGGCTTTACTGGGCTTTGGAGTACCATACTTTAGTACTTTTTTCTTAAAGGAACCCTTATGAAATAAAAGTTTATACTTTTTTCTCGCTGGTTACTTAAAAGCCCAACTTAGGATTGTGGGGATTTCCAGCTTCAGGCCCAGACAAAAGTATGAAGCTTCGCTTTGTCGAATGCCACACCTTTCGTCGCTGCCCTATCGCCCTAAGGACTTCAATTTCAGGCCTTTCAAGACCAGATAGAACATACATCTTAGGGTTCAGGGTTTTGATTTCGTTCAGTAGATGGGTTTACGGTTTCCCTAAGGCTCCGAGTACTTTATAATCATATACTCTCCCAAATGGTAACCTGCATAACTACTATCCGAAACCTATGGACCCCAGGCTTGGGTCTAGGGTTTGGTAGGGGTGCCCTAACCACTGTACCTAGGCACACGAAGTAATGACTCCCAAACAGCTTTAGACCGAAAGCCTACCTTACCCTTTTTTAAGGACTCATATAAGGAAATCATAATAAGGAATCCTAAAGAGGTAGGATATTTGGGGTTAGGGTAAAGCTTAAGCCCCCAACCTCGTTTCCTTTCAGCCTGAAGCCTCAACCCGAGGAGCCTCGAACCTACCTTAAACACAACCCGAAGTTAAAGTAACTAAAGGGATCTATAGGGATTCTATAAGGGGGTTTCAGGGTCTACTTAAAGGATCATGGGACTTAGCAACTAAGGGTATTATTTGGGTAACTATACTTATAATTACTTATAACCCCAATTAAGGTACTTATACCCTTTTCTACTAAGTCCCACTAGAACTCCCAAAGTTTGTTATAGTACCCTTGTGGGGGGGGGTTCCAAGGGGGGTAGATAACCTACTAACCCCTGGTTCTCTCTAGTGACTCTAGTGCTTCCTAAGGTTCCCTTAAGGTTCCCTAAGGATCCCTTGTACCCCCCCCCCCTTGAACCACCCTCCCTGAAGGACCCTATAACGAAGTGTCGCAACCCAGTACGAGTTCTCCTGACTTAATAGCTGAGTGGATACACTTTACACTTTTTGGGATAATATTAACCACTATAAGACTAAAAGTGTACATTTTTTGGGGCTTATGAACTCAGCAACTAAGCTGAGGTATGTGGAGGCGAACCAGGGGCCAGGAGATCTCATCATCGTCCCATCGGGCTGGCACGACGGGGGAGGGGAAGGGGAGGGGAATTATTGTTCACGGTTCCCTACTCCCTACCTTAAACCCTAAACCGAGGCTTAGGGTTGAGTGTTCTAGACGGTTTTGTGGGTTGTACAAGGAATCAGGTTACCCCCTGACTCCAATTTCTGTACTTAGTGGCTTGGAGGGGTATACCTACTAGTCAAGGGCAACCCCTAAACCCTAAACCCCACACTACCCTAAGGCTAAACCATCCTAAACCCCAAACCTTTGAATCCTAACCCCTTATTAACCCTATGTGAGTGGTTGTCAAAATTTTGGTCCCTTTTTCGGTCCCTATTGTAATACGGCACCTATCATTTAGGGTACCCAACAAGGGATCTTAATTTTGACAACTACCCATCTGTGAAACCAGGTGAGCACTGACCCGGACCCTCTTTGGAGCTTCAGGGTGTAAACAATAAACTCTACCTGAACCCTGAATATCCTGCCCTTTTAAGGACTCATATAAGGAAATCATAGGGAGGAACCTTAAAAAGTTAGGATATTTGGGGTTAAGGTCAAGGTTGGGGCTTCCGGGTTGGTGCTTTACTTAGTTCCCCAACAACCAGCCTTTAAACTTTTGGGGTTCTTATAAGTAGTAGTGTAGTAATCGGAAAGTTTAGCCTTGCATTTCAGTGGCTTGTTGGGGAAGTAAGTTTAGGGTTCGGAAACCTGAGCGACAAAGGCTCAAATGCTCGGGACAGAGTAAGGCCAAGGCGAGGGGGAGGGTACTGTGGCAATATGGAGGTCACAGTCAGTCATCCTATAAAGTTAAAGACTATTCCCTTAAGCTTACTTTATAAGGCTCTGAGCTGTTACCTATATTTATACAAGCTTCATATTCTCTTACCGCCCCCTTCTATTCAAGGTTTTTGGGAGTAGGATTCCAGACTTAGGCTTCAGGCGGAACCAGCACCTCTCCGAGTCCCCCGATCTGGGTTTTGGGTTTGGGGGTCTAGGTTTGGGGGGGTTTAGGGGTTTAGGTTTGGGGGGTTTAAGGGTGGCTTTGGGTTTAGGAGCCTCTGTATGTAAACAAAGGTTCCCTTTTCTCAACCCCATCAAGAGCCTGCAAGACCAAGCTCTCTGCAGTCGGCATACTTTCGTCGCAGGTTTCGCGTTTCGCTGGCGCTGGCGGACTCATTCTCGTACTACGCCTTGAGCTCAGCTTGTTTTGGGGTTGTTTTCGACTTGGAGCTTCAGGCTTACCTTAACCCCAAATATCCTAGCTTTTTAGGGTTCCTTATTATGATTTCCTTATATGAGTCCTTAAAAAGGTAGGGCATTCAGGGTTAAGGTAGGGTTGAGAGTTGACATGTTTCTTCAGTTTTCGCATGCAGCACGATGAGCTTCGCTTCGTCATTTTGGACAGTGGCGCTAGGACTTCATGTTCAGCGTGCGCGTTTTGCTAAGCTGCGAAGTTTCGCAAACGAAGGTTGAGGGTTCAGGGCTAAAGAGGGTTAGGAAGAAGTTCATGGTTAAGGGGTTATTGGGTTTTGTTTATCGGGGTCTGTTGTCGTAGGGACACTTCTAGATTATGCGAATTTCTTGGTTTCTACCCGTGCTGTTACTGTGAATTTGGCCCAGTTGTGGGAGGCTCCAGGATCTCTTGCAAAAGGGTCCCTTTTTTAAGGATCGACTGCGATTTAAGTATTACTCCCTCCGCAAAGAAATACGAGGGACCCAGATAATAGACCCTACCGGGCCCCACAACAACCCTACACCATAATCCCCTGATCCAAAGCCTTAACCTCGTAGTAGAGTAGGTAACCTTTAACCTTTTCGGGGCAGTATAATCCCTATATAATCCTAATATTATGAAAAAGGTTAACCTTTGGTTCCCCATAATCCCCTGATCCAAAGCCTTAATATCCCATGCAGTCAAGCCCTAGAAAACAACTCGACAAACTTGAAACTTGTAGCAGCCGCCAAAGTATTGGTCCTTACAGTAGCCCAGGCCCAGGCATATAGTACGGTTGATGGACAAAATCCTGCATGACCCTAAGGACCCTAAACTATGGGAATTATGGTATATTCCTTATTATGGGTCATGCAGGATTTTGTCCATCAACCGTATGAGAGCCTTCTCAAGGAGCCCTCAAGGAACCCCGAACCCAACACAACTCACCCTTCAGCTCTAAGCGAAGCGCCAGGAAACCATCCTAAAGGGCAAGGAGACATTGTCCGCCCTCACAGACAACAACGTTTGGAGGCAGGCTCTCGGTGTTAGATGGTTTGAGAGTGTAGTGTAGGAACCTGATTAAAAAATCCCTGGGCCTATAACCCCAAATTAGTAGGTTTCATACAAGGAACCCAAATTTAGGGCGTGGATGGGCCAGACCCGAACCCTATCCAGCAATTGCAATTAAGATGGGAACAGTCTAGGATTATTGGCGTCTTGCTCTTTGCATATTTGGGTCGAAAACCTTGTGGGTTCCAGTCTCAGCTCTCGAAGATCTTCTTGACGAAGGAGATCTCGAACAAGGTGCGCAAGGAGTGCACAGGTGATGCGCTGGATGCTCAGATTCAGAGTGCCCCGAAGGGGTATCCCACCATGTTTGCCTTGAACATGCTGCCAGATGTGACATCCCTGAGCGATGACGTCACCCAGGCTGCTGTGAAACAAGAGGATCAGTTGGAAAAGCTGCTGCTGCAGGAGTGGAAGACAAAGCTTAGGGTGTTGGAGCTGCAGTTGGCTGGGGACCAAAAGCTTCTCCAGAAGGTGGCCGATGGCCACGATGTACTACTGTCGAATGCCCTGCACTTCCTGCAGTGCCAGAAGCTCCTCAAGCAAGCGGAGACTGCCTCGAAGCTGGTTGAGTTGTTTCAACACCTTGTGCCCTCCTCCTTGACTCCGGGCTCCACTAAGAAGACCCAGAGCCTCCAAAACCCCTTAATAAAGGAAGAACCCTTCAGCTATAATAGAAAAGCTGGTATAATTTGAGGTGTATTGCTTATTCAAGGGGTGTTGGAGTCTCTGAAATAACTTTTCAGGAATCCTTATAGAACAGTTCAGGGAATCCAAAGATGCCCCAAACCCTAAACCTTAAACCTCTAAACCTATACCCAAAACCCTAAACTCTACCCTGCCTTGGCGATGAGCGCGAGGACCAAGGACACCTCCAGCAGCATCTTCCCGGCCATCCCTGGAATCGCCGCCGCATTCCCCGAAATGGTGGTGTACTTACAGGATCATGGCACTTAGTAAGTATGGTTATAAGCACCTTAATTGAGGTTACAAGTAATTGTAAGTTATAAGTATAGTTACCCGAATAATCACCCTAGTTACTATAGTCCCATGATCCTTTAAGTACCCCAGGGCCAGCGTGGCGAACGAGGAGGACACCACGTCCTACGCGGGGATCTGTGTGATCCCGCTGTTTGCTCCGATCTCGTTCAGCTCAATCGAGCTTCGAATAACAAAAATGCAAGACGAAACAAACTATGGTCCAGGCCTACTATTGGTATTTTTCTGGGGCTACAGGTAGTATTTAGGGTGCCGGTCGCTTTGGTCCAGGCCTACTATTGGTATTTTTTGGGGGGCTACAGTCCTTAAACCTCCCTGAAGCCCCAAAACCCTGCACCCTAAACCGTATATCAGGTCCGCCTCGCCTGAGAAAGGTAAGTAACGGTAAGGGTCCAACGTACTTGAGAAGTGTTCGGTCGAGGGTTTAGGAGGTTTAGGTTTTAGGGTTTACAGGTCTTCTGAGGATTGCTACTGTTGATGGACAAAATCCTGCATGACCCTAAGGACCCTAAACTATGGGAATTATGGTATATTCCTTATAATGGGTCATGCAGGATTTTGTCCATCAGCCGTATTTATGATGTTTTTGGGGCAGGGTCAGGGGTTTTGAGTGTCCAAACTATTTCAACGGTTGGGGATTTTGGCGTAGGGTCGTTCGTAGTAACGTTGTTTCGTGTTGCGTGGAGTGTATAGTGGGGAAGCCACCACTGATGTCTCTGCCCCAGGAGATTGCATGCGGACTAGGGGCTGTCATAGATCCCGGTCGTTTCGGGTGATTTCGAGTAGTTCTTCTAAGAGCTGGAGAGCTAATGCCAATCGGCGCTGTGACCCCAAAACCCCGAACCCTAAATCCTGAACCACAAATAGATTTATAGATACCCTAGATATAAGAATCCTCAGGCCATAAAACCGCAAAGACTTGCAAGCCCTAAACCCTAAAACCTCAAACCCTAAGCCCCTAAAGCCCGCAAGCCTAGACCCGAAAGCCCATAAACCGTAAAGCCCTAAACCAAAACACTGCAACCCTCAACCCTACCAAAAGTCTCCATTGTAGTTTCTTGTTTTGGTTAACCAAATTCCGATTCTAGGATCCTAACCATAACACTGGTTAACCCAAAACGGAACTACAATGAAGACCTAGGACCCAGAGTAGGCCATCAGTCTTTTTTTTAAGGTTTAGGTACCCTTGTAACACCCTTTAAACCAAAAAGGGCACCCTTTTTATTCCTAGGTTACTCTTAGGTCTAGAGACTATAGGTATACGGTAGAAGCCCAAAAGTTGGAAATCGTATAGCCTCAATCCTTAAGAATAATGTATAGGGAATCCCAGCACTATTTGGCCTTAATCTGGTTTCCAACTTTATGGGGTTTTGCACCCTAAACCCTAGACCCTTATAGGCATAGCCGAACGAAGGCCGGCCTTCCGACAGTATCGCCTGGCTTATTGCTACACCCCCGCCACGGTGGACGAGCGTGCGACCGAGCTTTGCGAGCCCGGGGTTCAGGGTTTAGGGTTTATTTCGGGTTCTTGTAGCGGTTCTTATGGGGTTCAGGGTTTAGGGGTTCTTATACTAGGTTCCTCAGTAGTACCCTTCTCCGCTTTGTTTATCTCAGGGTCTCCTTATTAAGTAAAAACAGAGTACCAGGAAGAAGGGCACCCTCATTTTTATAGGGGCACTGGGGAGACTAGCATAGGGTTTTTACATAAGTTTTGTTTTTACTTTAAGGGTTCCATAAGGGTTTAGGGTGCTGGGATTGTTTTTTTTTTTGTTTCGGGGCTGTGGTTTGGGAATTTGTTTGTTTCGGGGTTGTTGTGATTTTAGGGCTTCGGGCCGATGGGTTCAATGTGCACAGATACAGAAATCGACACACCTCCGAGGTTCAGGGTTTAGGGCTCACGAGGTTAAACTTTACCTGGACCCCCAAAAGTTGGTAACATAATGGGTCCAAAACCTATAACAGGCTGTTATTCTACATACTTTTGGGGTCCAGGTAGGCTGAGTCTGCAATTGCTCGCAATAGTTCGTAGGACTAGGGCCGGACGGCTGCAACCTGATCGTGTCCCGTCACGACTAGGGCTATGCTAATTTTCGTGTGCGCATGCACGTGTTTATGCGTTAATAGGTCCAGCTGTCCGGCTCGCTTACCCTACCAGCAAGTCTACCACCAGGTGCAGGTCTTCTCAGTGGTTCTATCCGGCTGTTAACCCTAAACCCTAAACCCTAAACCCTTAGCCTGCCTTACCATCACTAAGCCCTCGACCTGGAAGGCCCTCGACGTCCCACCCTAAGCCCGAGAGATGTTGAGCCTCATGCCCTAGGTGGCGCGTACATAATCCACAGATAGCCACGAGCCCTGCAACTTATCCTAGCCCCCTAAATCCTTGGCGTTCTTCTGGTTGGCTCTTAGGACTTTAACCTTTTGGGTTTCTAAGATTCTGTATGAACTAACAGTTTAACTTTTAGGAGGGGTTCAGAAGTCAGCCAAGAATCATAGGACGACAGGATCCTTCTTAGAAGGACCAAACTCTAAAGTTCGATAGAACCCGGTGACCCGGTGAGACCGTACGAAGCTTCGTAAACCCGAAGGGTCTATGTGCCTACATACGGCTGATGGACAAAATCCTGCATTACCCATTATAAGGATCATACCATAATTCCCATAGTTTAGGGTCCTTAGGGTCATGCAGGATTTTGTCCATCAACCGTAGGTGCTGTGTGGAGGAACCTCCTTAAGGCGAAACTAAATGCCCCAGAGCGTCCCAAACCCCCTTAATTAAGGAATATACCTTAAAATATAATAGGAACCCTAATTAGATTTAAGGTATATTCCTTAATTAAGGAATATACCTTAAAATATATTAGGAACCCTAATTCGTTTTAAGGCATATTCCTTAATTAAGGGGTTTTGGAGGCTCTGGGGCTATATCGCACTTCCGGAACCCTTCATGGCAGCCTTACAGTACGTACCCCTCAGAACCCCACATACTGTGGCCCCACAGTACAAACCTTTCTGCTAACTCATAATCTGGTACCCAAAGGATCCATGCACCCAAATAGTATATACTTTGGCCCCAAAGTACCAATATAGAGACTACTTTAAGGCTTAAGTATATGCTATTTGGGTACATGGATCCTTTGGGGTACATGGACCCGATAAGTGAAATCTTTCTAGACTGGAGGTGAACTTGTATATTACCCTTAGAGGCTTGGGTTCCTCGAAGGGTTCTACAAAGATTCTTAAAGGGTCCCCTCAAGGTTCCTTAAGAGGAATGAATAATGCGCTTCCCTTCTAGTCTGTGCAACAGTCGACTGTACCGAAAATGTACTGTTACACAGGTCGACACCCTATCCGACCCATTGTTGACACGCTTTAAAGAATCCTCATAGACCCTTCAACCTTAAATCCCAGGCAAGCCCTCGGCCCTAAACCCTAAACCTCTACACCGAAAGGGCCCTTCTAGATCCCGTAAGGAAACCCGAACCAAAACCCCAAATTCTGAAACCCAAAGAACCCTTACCCCAAGGGTCAAATCCTAACCTACATAACTACTATCCTAAGCCCAAGTACCTTACTATTGAGTCCTTTGGACCCTTGGGGTTATAAAGACACTAAAGACTCCCCTTTTTCACACCAAACATCGAGGCTCCCCGGCGTGAAGGAGAACCCACAGCTACGGGGCTGGCTGAGCAAAGCCATCGACCAGGACCTTTGGGGGCTTTCGGAGGGTTTAGGGTTTAGTTACCGGTATAGTGTAGGGTTATAGGGTTCAGGGCTGAGGGATCAGGATCGACCACGACTTCGGGGTGTTGGAGTTGGAGGTTTTAGTTATTTTTAGGGTAGAATTTATGAAAGCGGGACGTTGAGGTTTTAGTGTGCTTTGGTGTTTCAGGGATTGAGGTTTAGGGTACAGGTTAGTGGTGAGGCTTCGGGGTTTGATTGGCATTTTTGGGTCTGAGGCTTTTTTAAGTTTAAGGTTTACCGTTGCTGAGGGTCTGCAAACGAGGGACACTGGGATTTTGAGGGCTTTGGGGTTCAGGGTTTCGCGTTCAGTTAAGGGTTTGGAGTTTAGTTGAAGGATGTTTAGGGCTTTGTGGATGTGTGTTCCGAAGGCTCCATGCATCCATATAAGATATACTTAGGCATACTCAGGCCTTAGAGTACCTTGCTAGGGACCCCTTTCAGTCTTAAGGCCTAAGTATATACTATGTCGGTGCATGGAGCCTTAAGGTTTATAAAAGGGGCTACTGAGAGGACTTTGAGGTTCGAGCCTTGGGGGCCCTGCATTCTGTTGCAAAGCCCCGGCCTCATCCTACATCCTACAGTGAACCCCAGAAAGTTGGAACATGGGTTTAGGAGGATTTGTGCTAGGATCCCCTATACTCTACCTTAAGGGCATGAGGATATTGATGTTCCAACTTTCTGGCTTCTACTATNCCTACAGTGAACCCCAGAAAGTTGGAACATGGGTTTAGGAGGATTTGTGCTAGGATCCCCTATACTCTACCTTAAGGGCATGAGGATATTGATGTTCCAACTTTCTGGCTTCTACTATACCTGGGCGCTATAAAACCCTCCTTCTTAGGGCTCCTTATTATGATTTCCCTGTACAAGTCCTCAAAAAAGGTATGTTATTTGGGGTCCAGGTAAGCCCTATAATCATAAAGTCTACTTAGTTTCCCAATACCCAGCCTTTAAACTTTGTGCTTCTTATAGTTGGGCAGTAAGCGGAAAGGTTATTAACCTTGTCATAGCGGGACCCTAAGACAAACTACATTTTTCGGGAGCCTTATTATGACTTTCTTATTTAGGTCCTCAAACAGGTAGATTCTCCAGCGTCCAGGTAAAGTATACGATCCCAGGCGTTCAGATCAGGGTCCGAACCCTGAAGCTCGACACGCCCTACTCCATCTTCTTGCGAACGCTCAGGGTCCGTGTCCCTATATATAGGGTATATACCTAGGCTTCAGATGCGGTTCCTAAGCTCTAACTTCAGGGCCAAACCATATTACTTTCAAAGAAGCGTAAAGTAAACCTCAGAATCATCGCAGACAACCCGATACTAAGCCCAATGAGAAAGCCCTCACAAAATAAGCACGCCCTACTACATGGGTACATGGCTTCGGGAACAGGTGCAGTTGGACGAGGCGGTCACAGGAATCCTGGACGTCATGCTCCAGTCATGCCGGCTTACCTTAGGGTTCAGGTCCGTAAGTTTTGGTGCTTCGAGGCCTCGGGTATCAGGCTTGACTCAGTTCCCCAATATCCAACCTTTCGACTTTCTGGGTTCCTTTAGGGTTTAGGGTTTAGGGTTGTTATATTGTAGTATACAGGAAAGGTTAGCCTTTTATGTCTGCGGCTTTTTGGCGAAGTAAGTTACCTGCAGCCCCAAACGCTCAATATCGTACCCCAAAGCCTTGTTCCGACGATTATGGCTTGTAGATGTAGCAATTCAGGTCTTGGGCTTTGAAATGAACCTCACCCTTCAATGCTACAGGTCCGGGTATCCGTTTCAGGCTGTTAGGCCCGGAGCCTGTAGACGGTTTACCAGCTTTGCTTCAACCCCAAATAGCACCCTGTTTTTAACTAGGAGGGCTGTTTTGATGCCCACGGATTTGCAAACCTACCGACCGACTCTTGGGCTTTTTTGATTTTAACAACCAGGCCAATTATAATAGGAACCCTAGTTAGATTTAAGGTATATTCCTTAATTAAGGGGTTTTGGAGGCTCTGGGTATGATACTATGAGGCCCTACGAAGAGCTGCGAACCGAGGTTCCTTCAGGGGCTCCTTGCAGGGTACTTTGTAAGGGTTAGAATCAAAAGGTTGCATTAAGCTCTCAGCTTTAACCCTTAAAGTCTTAAAGCCTGTACTCCTGTGTTGAGAGTTTCAGCTTGGGCCTTGGAAAGGATATGGTTAAGGGTTTAGGCTTGAGGGTTTAGGGCCGTTTAGGGTTTAGGCTTGAGAGTTCAGCTTGAGGGCTTTGCAAGCCTTGAGTGGCGGCCTTTGTTCGCTGTTTGTTCTGTTCGTCTCTGATTCTCCTGAGTCTTCGAATCGGCCTCAGGGTTTAGAGCGCCTTTTACTGTTGGGTCACTTTAGGGTTCAATGATTTAGGCTTGAGATTTAGCAGGACTTTGGTTAGTGTTAGTTGAGCATAGTGGATGGCAGATGGAAGTTTAAGACCTCGGTGCTAATTTGCACGAACCTTGTCGGATCGAACGATAGAGAGCCACAAACTTTCCACTCTGGACACAGTCCCTCGAACTCGCATCCACTTTCCTTGCGTGAGCTATGTAGAAACATATATATATATATGTAGAGCTGTGGTGCGAGCAAACACCCCGAAAGGCGCTATGTTTTAGAGCGAGCTTTTGCTTTAAGCCCGAGCACTTCAGAACTGCAACCCTAAGCCCGACACGTGTTGTAAGTATGTTCGTAATATGTTTTGTTAGAGCTGTATATGTCTGCGTAAGTTAAAGTATGTGTATGCATATGGGAGTTTCCGAAGATTAGGGGTACCTTATTTTGCGGTCCTTGTAATAAGGATCCTACTATTTAAGGTCCTATATTAGGGTCCCCCATTTTCGGACCCCCCCCCCCCCATATATATGTATATTATACATGCCCCTCAACAGACGGGTAGGGCACCCATGTGCATTTGCGCGGTGCTGCTGCATGGCCATCCCGAGTTCCCGTTTGTGCTTGTGCACAACCGAGCTCTTTGGCATCAAAGGTGCAGGAAATAAGATTTGCCAAAGGGGCTTGAATAATTACCGATACTATTTGGGGGTTCCTTATTGTGAGTATAGTATAACTATAATATATCCCCAAACCCTATTCAAATATCATTAAGGCCCCTACATTAACATTTCGGCTGTTTTCACCCCAAACCCGAAGCTTCAATTCTTCAAGCCCAAAACCCTGCTTGACTCCAAACCTCAAACCCAAACCCTAAACCCTAAACCCCGAGATTGAAGTCTTCAAGCCCTAAACCCTAAACGTCAAACCCAACCCTCAACCCCTCAACCACCCGAATCCTGAACCCTACGCCCTGAATGTATACTCAAAACCCTAGCAGAAGCCTTTGCAGAAACCATATGAAGCCCTAGAAGCCCTTATGAAGCCCTATATAGGTAAAGCCCTAATACTAACCGAGCCCTAAACCGTGGACCCTAAGCCAGCCCTAAACCTTGAACTCCTAAACCCTAAACCCCACAAAATTCTAAGCTCGAAACCCTGCAAGGACGAAGCCTGGGATCGGGAGACCGAGGAGACCCGCGAACATGACGGAGGCCGCGGATACCGAAGGGACGACTGGAAGTTACTTTGTATAGGGTTTAGGATGAGGATTCAAGTTTCAGTGTTTTAGGTTTGGGGTTCAAGGTTTACACGGGTTAGCGTCTAGGTTTTAGGATATGATTAGGTGCAGTACTTTTTAGAGGCTACCGTAGAATCTCATCAGCGTTCTATACAGGCTTCCTTTAAGGGTCCACTCAAGGCTTCTTTATGGGTTTGGGGGTTTCCGATTTCAGGGTTTGGGGCGCAGAGATGACTGGTCAGTATGTTTTCTTGGCGTTCTTCTGGTTGGCTCTTAGGACTTTAACTTTTGGGTTTCTATGTGAACTATAACAAGGAGGCTAAAAGTTTAACTTTTAGGAGGGGTTCAGAAGTCAGCCAAGTTTTGTATGCTATTTTACCACGAAAGAATCGACCAAAGAATCTGTCCCGTGCAAGGATCTTGATGTATACCGGAATGTACGACGTATAGGGGTCTTGCAAAAGAGCAGGTCGTGCTAGGTTTAGAACGTAGTAGGACCATAAGAGCTTAGCGCTGTCTTAGAGTCTAGGTTTTGAAAAAAGGTGCAAGTTTTGGGGTTAAGATTCAGGCTTCAACCCGAAGCCCTCATCATCCCTACACAATAAACCCGAAATCCTACATCCAACCCCTCGAACCCTATTCCCTACTTGTTATTAAGGTACATATACATATAACTATAAGATAAGTACCTATAACCCCAATTAAGGTACTTATAGCCATTATACTTACTATAGTAGAAGCCAGAAAGTTGGAACATAGTTGTCCTCATACCCTTAAGGTAAAGTATAAGGGATCCTAGCACTAATCTTCCTAAAGCCATGTTCCAACTTTCTGGGTTCTACTATAATCCCTAAAGGTACTTTAAGGCCTAAGTATATACTATGTAGGCACATGGAGCCTTTGGGTACTTATAACCATACTTACTAAGTCCCCAGACCCTCCAAGTAAGCCCTGAACAAACGATACTATTCAGGTCTGGTCTTCGCGCGCGATGGCGAAGCTGGCGGTGCCTGCCTGGGTGTGAACGACTCTTGTCAGGAAAAAGGTTCGAGCGTCGAGAGCTTCGGGCTCTGAGGGTTTACCTTAACCCCAAATATCCGACCGTTTTAAAAGACCTATTTAGGGTTCCTTATTATGATTTGCAATATATAAGTCCTTAAAAAGGTAGGATATTCAGGGTTAAGGTAGGGTTTAGGGCTTCCGGGTTTGAGTTTAGAGGAGTTTGGAGTTTAGGGTTTGGAGGGGGTTGGGGTACCCAGAGAACCCAATACCCCTTAATTAAGGAATATGGCTTAAATTGTATAGGGCTTCATATTATGATTTAAGCTATATTCCTTAATTAAGGGGTATTGGGCTCTCTGGGGAGGAAGCTCGAGGCTTGAGGCTGTCAGGTTTAACGATCAGCGGTCTGAGTGTCGAAGCTTAATTACCCTAAGGGTCCATGTACCCAAATAATATATACTTTGGTCTGAAAGTACTCCCTATATAGGTACATTGGGCCCAAAGTATATACTATTCGGGTACATGGACCCTTAGGGTTACATAAAGTTTGAGGCTACGGGGTCTTAGCTGTGCACATGGCTTTTGATGATGTCTGGATGATGGCTTAGTGCTATCTAGGCTGCTTGTGTGCTTCGTGTTTGCTGTGATTGTGTGTCTTCTTTGGTGTTTGCTTGTATCCCCCAGCACTGCCAAACCATTAGCACGTGACTCCTTGGATACAGGGTATACTAGTATTACTAGTACCGCCAACATGGTAGGTGGGGCCATAGCTAGTCTTTGCGGCTCGCTCAAAGGTTTCCGACTTGGCACGGAAAACATGTATTTGATTTTCAGCCTTTGCATACGACGAGGTTTAAGCGTGTGATCGGTTTCCGCATAATTTCTGAAGACCTACACACTCCTAGTTTCTTGTACACTCTGCGGGAGGCCTTAGCTTAGGGGCTTTTGTAATCCTTGAATGCGCGTTTCTTAGGACGAGCTGTCAGAAGAGTTGTTGTCAGGGACAGTACCAGTACACAAGCTCTCAACCCAGAATCCACTGATTAAAGGTTTTTGGTTACACTCAACGCGGATTTTACTGTGAGAGAGCTGTGTTCCGGAGGGCCTGAGCCGCGCGTGCGCGCAGCCAGTAGCTACTTGCGACTGCACGAAAGTTCGTTCATGCAGCCTTAAGCGC
>BGNK01000683.1:26016-76842 GCA_003297005.1 Symbiodinium sp. clade A Y106 | reverse complement strand
CGAGGCCGCCTGTTCCACCACATTACGCCTGCAAGCAGCAGCGAGTAGCCGTCTACTACCCAAGAACTTGAAACAACAACTGGACTGAAAGAATTTGCACCACGTTGTGGGGCCAGGGATACTGTAATAGCACACCATAAGAGGGTCTGCATCAGCAGTGGCTTGAGAGACCTTGCCGTTGCAAACATAGCTGCGGAAGTGTCTCGTGAAGAAGGCTCGATACTTCCGGCCCTCGCCATAGAGCATGTCGACCCTCTACCTAGACCCTTGCATGTAGTACCTGTTGTTGGATGACTTCGTCATGAGTTTATGGTCAGGGTTCTTAATAATGAACTGA
The DNA here is from genome assembly GCA_003297005.1 of Symbiodinium sp. clade A Y106. Lineage (NCBI taxonomy): Eukaryota > Dinophyceae > Suessiales > Symbiodiniaceae > Symbiodinium > Symbiodinium sp. clade A. The sequence continues at coordinate 76,505 of BGNK01000683.1, read as the reverse complement.
GGTAACCTAGAAAACACTACACTTTAGGGTCTGGGTAGATCAAGCAGCTGAAGACCAGATGCCACAACAGAACGAAACTCGGAGAATATGTTGCTTTTGCGGCTGATTGTGTTGTTGTCGTGACTGTCGCCGTTGCTGCCGCTGCTGTTCAATGCTGCCTTTTTCATGTAATTATCAGACTCTAACCGGGAGATCGCGAATTCTAGACCCCAAATCTTAAACTCTAAAACTGCTCATAGAAAAGGCTAATGAGCCTTAAACTCCAGACCTTAAACTCCGAAAGCCCTAAACCAAAAGGCTACAGACAGCCTCGGAAGCTAGAAGCATACAAAACCGCACTCCGTCGCTCTGCAGCCTTGTCCTGCTTGAGGCGGTATTGCACCTCGTCGGAAAATTAGCGACACCCGTAGTCTTTATCCACCGTTTTCAGGGAAGTATAAACACATGTAGGTTCTGGTTCAGTGGGGATCGAATTTGCAGTGCGAGAAGGGTGCGGTGTGGCCTCCTGTTTACGGCACAGAGCAAATCCTAAAAACCCTGAAAGCTTTGCAAGCCCTAAACTCCTAAACCCTAAGCCTGAAAGCCCTATTTGGATTAACTAAGCTTTTTCCTCAGAAAGGGAATCCCAAACCCTCGAACCCTCGACTCAACTACGACTACGGCTTCGGGTTTAGTAGCCCTACGGCTTGAAGGACTCATATTATAAGGCTGTTGGGTGAAAAGACCATACTAAATAATATAAGCCTTCTGGGCTGGCTATTTTGAGCCTTAGGGTAGTGCTTGAGGGAGTGAGATTAATCCCAAACAAACCCTAAATCCTAAACCTTGTTCCAGAGTTTCTCGGCTTTCGAATTAAGACTTTGTTGCATCCTCAAGGTCCAAGTAGCCGACAAACCTTGTGCCAAATGCTACCAGGATCTTATGTAAAGGCTGGAAGACCGTACAAGGTGTCGATTTGGACAGTCCCCAATATTATTTCTACATAATTCGGGCTCTATATTAAACAACGGGGGAAATCAAACTTATCCCAAGGCGATAACCAGAACATGAAGAAGCTGGAAGACCATACTGTGAAGTGCTTATTTCGAGGCCAGCAATAAAAGTTAGGGTCAACGCGTGGGAGCACTGTTCTATCAGATTCTTGTTCTTGGACATTTACGGTCACTGGTCAAACAGTAGAAGAGTCAAGTGCTGTACCCGGAACCCGGCAAGCTAAGCCAAATAAGCCCTGAAACTTGAATCCAAAAACCCCCATACCCTAGCCGCCCTAGCCCTCAAAACAACACAAGACACCTAGAGAAGCCAAAGCACGGAAATATCCAGGAAGATCCTTTTACCATCCATGTCGCGCGAGCGCAGCACCGACCTCGTCGTTTCGAGTGTGGAGCTCAGGGCTTTGGGTCGTAAGGTTCAGGGTTCGGCTGAGGGTTTAGGGGCTTGAGGCTTGAGTGTAGGAAGTGAATATGTGATATAGGGGCCTTAACAATTTGATTAAGGTTTTGGGGCCCACTATACTATAGATACAATAGTAAGGAAACCCCAAAATATTATATAATCCCTAAATCCGTTTTTGTAACCCTTATAGACCCCTTTAGAAAGGAACCCTATAGGTAATTGTTAAGGCCTCTATATTAACCCGGCAAAACACAACTCCTGGATCCCAAAGCAGACCTTAAATCGGCCACTCTCTGGGACTCTAATGTAGGGGCCTTAATGATTGGAATAGGGTTCCTTTATAGTATAGGGATAATAAGGAACCCTCAGGGATAATATTGGTAAGTTTTTAAGCTTCTATATTAGGCTATGGAGCAGCCTGGGCCCCAACAGCAACCCAAGTAACCGGTTTAGGCTTTGTTTAGCGTAGAGGGTTCAGGAACAACTAGCATGCAACAGTCGAAAAGGCCTCAACCCATGCCTCAATGCCAACAAAACGCAGAAATAAATTCCACGATTTCGATAAAATCCTGCATTACATGAGAATGCAAATTAAAAGATGCTCGAACCACGAACCCTGAAGCCTCAGTTGCTATCAAAAGCCCGAACCAAACACTCCCCAATGACCGTGCGACAGCTCCTTCTAAAGGACATCCAAGGCGCAAGTGCTGGACGCCGTCTTCCGGCTTCTCTTCCGAGAATTCAATCCTAAGATGAATCGCCGGCTTCGATTAGGCTCTAAACACCAGGCTGTAAACCCAGCACGTGTAGGTTAGAGTTTCGGGATTTGGTTTCAGGCCATTGAACCGGCAACCAGTTCGAGATAAACACAACCCGGAATACAGCGGAAATATTGGTTAAGAATTCATTGCTTTAGGATTTCAGGGGCTGAATTTCGACGCACGTAGTGATAATTCTCGCATGGGCGGTGCGCCTTCAACTTAAGAATTTGAGCCCCCCCCCTGAATTCTGCACCTAGATTCTTAGCTCCTAGGGCTGTGCACAAGCAGCTCCCAATTGGCAAACCTCCAAATTAAGACCCGAGCCCTCAGACTCTTAGCTCCTAGGTCTGCGCACAAGCAGCTCCCAACTGGCAAACCTCCGAATTAAGAATCTGAGCACTCAGGTTCTTAGCTCCTAGGGCTGTGCAGCTCCCAATTGGCAAACCTTTAAGTTAAGAATCTGATCCCTCGGACCTCAGATTCTTAGTTCTTAGCTCCTAGGTCTGAAACAAGCAGGCCCCAGTTCGGCAACCTCCGAGTTGAGAATCTGAGCCCTCAGATTCTGTGTGAAATTTCAACAGCAGGATTACGAGAGCAATGATTTCGTCGGACACAGCCATTGCAGGGAGAAAACCTATGTTCTGAAGACTGCTTTGGAGTAGTGGTATGTCGGTCTCTTTAATGGCTGTGGTACCTGGCTCAATGCTGGGCTAAGAATGTGCTAAGAATCTGAGCCCCCTTGGTGGCAACGGGAGGCCGGAAATGCGACGGTTTCAGAAACATGCAAAGTTAAGAATCTGAGCCCCCCCCTGGACTGATCCCGGAAATTTCTTAGCCAATGCTTGGACTGTAATGATAACCGAAAACTCCAGCTTTAGGACCACGCCCCTGAATTCCTTGAACTGTGTAGCTCCTCCTTCTCATCTCCTAAGATCGCCGCTCTTACTAGTAGCGGTCCTTCTACTGATAGTTTTTTCCATTGCTAGCAGTAGTAGTAGTACTAATAATCATAGTAGCAATAATGATAGTAGTAGCACCAGTACTAGTAGTAGCAGCAGTAGCAGTAGTAGCAGTGGTAGTGGTGGCAATAGGAGAAGCAGAAGCAAGGTAGTGGCAGTAATGGGGGGACTATACCTGTCCTATCGAAAAGTAAGTATCGAAACCAAGTAAATCCAAAAGTTGGGAAACAGGTGGAACGAGGGTGTCTCACAGTTTCATGATGGTTTTCCTACTTGTTAGCAACCTGTTGGCGGCAGCTTGCAACGTTTTTTCCACATGTTCCAACTGTTTCCAACCTTTTTTCACGCTGTTCCAACCTTTTGGATTTTCCTGGTTTCGATATGCGCCGTAATAGAGGGGCTTATAATTAGAATAGGGTTTTGGGGTGTGCCCAAAACAGTATTGGTAATTATTTAGGTCCCTAAATGACGGTGGTGCAGAGCTATGAAGAACTTCGAAGAACCTACAAAACCCCTATACAAACTGTATTAGGGTAGGGGTTTAGGGCCTGTGTGAAGCATCGTCCCGGGGCGCTCTGAGCTTACCCGAAAGAACCTACATGTTACCCGCTCTTCGATTACCCACCCGCCGACCCCTGAACCTGAAAAAGCCTCCGACTTCTTGCGATGCAAGCTCGGGTTCCTGGCCTAGCTTCCTACAAACACAACAGAGTTTAATGTAGGAACCTGACTAATTAAGAAACCTTGGGCCTTCGTTAGGGTTCCTTATATGAATCCTACTATTTGGGGGTTATAGGGCCAGGGTTTCTTAATCAGGTTCCTCCATGAGCTTCCTACAGACACAACAGAATTTAGGGTACCAGTAATGTGGGCTCCTGATTAGTAAAGGTCCCCTCAATAGAGCTAAACTCGGCCGGAACTCAACAATAATAATAAGGGTCCCCTCAATAGAGCTAAACTCGGCCTGCACGTAATAATAAACCCCCCCTCAAAAGTCCTAAAACCCGTCCCGGTGTTAATTTTTTAAGGTTTAGGTAATTAAGCACTCCTACTACACAGTGACGCCTTGGAAGAAGAGAGACAGACACAGGCAAGATAGAGGAGACACAGAGTACTACTACTGTACTGCTGTACTACTACTGTACTGCTGTACTACTACTGTACTACTGTACTACTAACTGTACTACTAACTGTACTACTAACTGTACTACTAATTACTGAAAGCCCCGGCCCCAAACAACTTCGACTCCGGCCCCCTCAAACAACTAAAGATGATCCGCCAGGCGGCCCCCCCAAAAATGCACATTACTATTGCGCAGGGTCTGGTTGTTTGGGTTGGGGGGGGGTTTACTAATCAGGAGACCACATTACTATGGGATTGTATGTATAAGACATGAGGGCTCCAACTTCTCGAAAGGAATGTGGTCACGTCCTTCAGGACTCTGACATCGGCTTGATGCTGCCAGGTCACGTGCGCCTCGCTCGTGCAAAATAGGATTCGAGGGTACAGGTTCTGCTTAGGGTTTACCTGTATCCCCAAACCCTACAGAATAGTAGGTTATGACACCTTAATTATAGGGTGTAAGAGGGGCATTAATAATTAGATTAGGTTTTCGGTTTATTATCCCATAACCATAATAAGGAACCCCCAGAAGAGTATAGGTAATTCTTCAGGCCCCTATATTGCACTTGTTGGCATGCACGAAGTTCTTAGGGACGCCACAGTAAGGCCTTACTACGCACTGTCTTTCCTGGCACCAAAAACTGTTAAATTCTTGAGACTCTTCATGATACGATTGTTCACAGCCTTAAAGGTTAAAGAAAGCCTATTCAGCTACATACTAAGAAGTCTTTTCATCCTTGGTAACATACACAATACTGCGATGCTTCAAAATTCTACCCTATACTGCACGGTACTACTATACTACATTATCCTATCCTATGATGTACGATACTACTGCACTAAGCTATCCTATCCTCTGGCGTTGTCAATTCCAAGCCAGAAAGCTCCACTTAAGTCGTGCTCACGATGCTTTGGCCTAAACCCTAAACACTAAACCCTAAGGGCGCAAGGTGAGAGACTCAGCCTTCAAAGGCCTACCTTCACCTACCAAAACCTACTTTTTTTGTAGGTTCTTGGTATAAACCCTAATATGGAATTTACAGGGACCCGAGAAAAAAGTCGGCTTTGGTAGGTTAAGGTAGGGTGTGTAGAGGCTCAGAGTTAAGGGGTTGTTTTTTTGTTTTAATAATTTTAAGGGCCCCTTTTCGATCTGCAGAGTGCATCTCAAAAGCCCATTTGGGCACGCAACAGGGGTCTGGGTTTTTGAGGTTTAGGTTTGGGTTAGGGGGCCTATTTGCGGGAACACTTCAGGGGCCTTACTGGTTAGAATAGCGCGTTGAGGTGCATTCTAGTACAAGTGTAATTGGGGGTATAAGGGCAAACCGGTACCGGCGATCCAGACATTTGTCTTAACTCCAATGTCTGCGACATATATTCAAGCGTTCGGCACTCCATGGTCACGCTTCCTACTCCCTGAACTTGTTGATGCACTTCCTGCCCTGCGGCTGTCTCACAACCCTTAGCCCTCAAGCCCGAAAATGCTACAGTAACCCAAGGGCTCTGATCTAACCTTACAGAACTTTTATGAATACTTCTGATGCCCATAGTAAGAAAAACCTGCACAGGCCATAAAAAGTTGCATGCTCTTCGCTTTGTCTTGCAGAGCGGCAGAGTAGATGGGAAGAGGATCGCCTCTGTCCAGAAACCTTGGCACTCAAAGGTGCAATGGGTCCCGTGTTGAAGGCTTTCGTGTCTTTTGATAGAGTACTCATTGAAGTTCATAGTCCTGATGAACCCAGACCTTCCAAAATCCTTTAATTAAGGAATATGGCTTAAATTATAGTAGGATCCCGAATATGGTTTAAGGTACAGTCATCAATTAAGGGATTTTGGAAGCTCTGGGAAGTCAATGTAAGATTTTTCCTTATGTGGTTTCGTCAAGGTTCATAGCGTCTTTGCCTTCCATACCCGAGCAAGGGTCCTCCTAACAAGGATCCCTGGAAGTCTATAAGACTGTACTGAATACTTAGAGGATCATGGGACTTAGTCTCTAGGGATATAAGTAAGGTAACTATGCTTGTGATTACTTTGTAACCCCAGTTAGGGTACTTGTAACCTTACTTACTGAGCCCGACGGTCCTCTAAGTATACTTTTCTCAGCGGATTTGACATGCACGGTTGATTTCTTGGCGTTACCCAGCACGAAACAATCCGCAAACCTGAGTCTAAACCCCCAAACATGGAGACTTCAGGCAGGCCCTACTTTGACTTCAGTGCGCACCTAACACGTTGAGATGTAACAGCTATCTTTAGCACGAAATCCCAAAGTGCACGAGCTTCACACTCCAAGCATCAATGCTTGCTTACAGCAGGCTTAGGTTGCTAACTGACGCACAAGCTGCCGACTGACTCAAGCTTGAACTTCGCGAACACAGAACCCGCGCTCGAAAACACAAACAACAACGAACCAGACAAAGAACCTTGTTTGGCGGCTTAGGACCTAAGTTGCAATAAGTACAGCCATAACGGAGTCATAAGTACTCTGAATTTCCAAGTCGACCGACCCAAAGCATTTCAAAACCCAAAGCCCTGAACGCGAAACGTTGAGCCCTGGGTCCTAGCGGAACCTTGAATCCTAATTCCTATAAAACTTAGACCCTCAACTGCACCCAAATTCCTAAAATTTAAACCCTAAGCCGCGACCCGTAAATACTAAACCTCAGACAGAATCCCAAACCTCGAACCCTGAATTCTATCCCCAACAGGCTGTAAATCTTCGTCTCCCCGCTGGGTGGCCCAAGTAGTATCTGCCCTCGGGGTGAACAGTCGCCATGTCAACGACCCCCGTCACCTCAAGCTCCCCTACTTGGTGGATGAAGGGACACTGCCAGAGTTTCGGAGGTTTTGATGCGCGTTCACTAGGGAACGGTCTTCTCGTGTGGAGCTTAAACTGGGATGACGTACGAGCTTTATGTTCGAGACTGTAAGAACAAGTCTAAGTAAGGCTTTCCATAGGAAGGGTACCTGCTCAAAAGCTCCCTAGTTCGAATCCGGGCTTAGGGTTTAGGGCATTCAGGTTTTAGGGTTTAGGGGACGAAGGGTAGCAGAGCCATGGCCTGCGGGTGAGTTTTTGGGGAAGATGGACTCCAAACCGCCAGAAAACACACCCTACTAAGACAGCCTCCTGCCCCTCAAGCCCGTAAACCCTAACCCGAGCAAAGGCAAAAAAACAAATATAGAGGCATTAATGATCTGTGGGGTCTATTCTGGTGTATACATCTACAGGGACTTAGGAGGTAATAGAACTATTTATGATGTGATAAATCAAGAAATATTATGACTATTTCTGTTGCATATATTACAAGAGTAGTATGATTACAAACTCTTCTATTGTTGTATTGTCGATTTTTACAGCTTCCATATCTCTCAAAACTCAGAAGCCAGGGCGCCGTGTTCTTCGCCAAGCCATAGTTTAGCCTCGTGACCTCCACGAAGGACAGGGGAAACAACCTGCAGAGCGGATCTGGTGGTGGGGGCTCAAGGTGTAGGGTTTAGGGTTTAGGGTGAGGGGCTTCTAGTCCATGGCCGGGATATTATCGAAGATACAAACTTCTATGGAGTTTTGGGCTTTAAGTCTCCATCAAAATGCAGAATGTTACCCAAAGTTGACAAAGGTTCGGGGGTGCAGAGTTTAGGATTCAGGGTTTTGTGATTTAGGGCTTAGGGCTTCCAGGCCCAGGGTTCAGGTTTATATTTCTTGACATGTCGGCTACCTTGTTCAGGCACCGGGTTTATACAGAGCTTCTTGAAATGAGTGGTATTTTGCTCAAGGGTCCTTTTCTTCAGGGTCCTGCTCTCTATGACGGTTTAGGGTTTAGGGCTTCTGGACTCCACTGTGCTGGCTTGATATATCCTAAGCACAATACCTGGACTTCAGGGCTTGTTAGATTACCTGGCCTGGACGCCTGCAGAACCTACGGTTTACGGTCAAGCCCTCTGCTTGTTATGGGCCATAGACTAACCTAGGACCCCTATTTCTCCAAAATACAAGCAGGCTCGGATCTAGACAACCCCCAGAAAACCCTAAACCCCAAACCCAAAAACCAAGACGGTCGGGTTCGGGTTATCGGGACGAGACTGGCCTGGATGGTTACCTATAGTCTCCATTGTAGTTCCTTTTTGGGGTTACCTTATAGGATCCTAAATATATATTTGGTTAAACCAAAAAAAGGAACTACAATGGAGACTATAGGTACAGCTTGAGACTTCAATTAAATTAAGTGTATTAACTTTTGGTTTGGGGGTTGGGGCACGTGCATTTAGCCTGTCGACTCCTGGCTCAGGCGCGAATCTAGAGCCCTCCCAATGAAACATGACCAGCAGCCTATAGAGCTACGTTGAACCCCCAAACACCCCAACCGACGCTTGAAGCAAAACATAGGCGATACTTCGGATGCTGTATATACCCAGTTCAGATAAAGCCTATAAATACACCGTACACAATCTCAGTCCGACAACCCAAAACACTTAAGCTGAAACCCAAAACCTGAGTCCTTTATTTATTCTAGACCCAAAGCCCTAAACCCTAACGTCCGAGCCAAGTAACAGCAGGATAAAGACGAACCAGAAGACCGAACAGCATGCGCAGCAGAAGAGTTGCAAAGGCGACCTCGTGTCCGTTTTTAGGGCGTAGGGCTGAGGGTTGGGGGTTCAGGGATTACCTTAAACCGGAATAACTTACCTTTTTTAAGGACTTATATAAGGAAATCATAATAGGGAACCCTAAAAGGAAGGTTTTATAGGGTCCAGGTAGGGTTTAGAACTGAGGGTTGATGGTATAGGTTGGGCCATTCCCCCTCCCAGTAACTGTCCTTAAAGGGGCCTTTTTAAGGGGGCTATTATAACTCCTATTACCCATTGTGGTAACAGTTACTGTAAGGGGGAATGACCCAAGGTATAGGGTTGCAGCCGTCGGCTCAAAGATTCACTTTACGGTTTTCGGCTTAGCAGCCGGGTATTATTTTATACGAACTAGCTAGGGCAAAGCATCCAGAGCCAACTGGTCTTCGGAACTTCACCCTCGAGCCCTGCAGAACCATAAACCCTAAACCATAAAACACCGACCTCCGGTTTTTATGAAACATAACGCTTTTCGTTGCTCAAGCCCTGACGCACACAGAATATGCTGCTGTATACCAAGATATACTTTAGCATGCCATGATCTGCGATAGTACTATAAAGATATACTTTCTTATACTCTAATTTACTTTAACATACTCTACTATATCCCCGAACCTCCCCAAACCCTAACCGCTAACCTCCGCCCCTAAACTCGACTCCTAGCGGCTTCGGAGCGACTTCTTCCAGCCGCGTGTCAAATCGAATCACACCCATGGCTGCCTGTGGCAGTTGAAGGTGTAAGGCGTAAGGGTTTAGGGGTTGAAGGTTAGGGGGATTAGGGGATGAGGGTCTAGGGGATTACAAGGGTTGAGGGTTGTAGGGTTTAGGGCTTTAGGGGTTTAGCGAATTAGAGGAGTTGAGGGTTTAGGATGTAATTAGAGTTTAGGAAATTAGGGTGGCCAAAAATTAGAGGATTTAAGGGGGTTATAAGGGTTCAGGGTTTAAGGTTTAAGGATTTACGGGTTTGGGGGCTCAGGGTTTAAGGGTATAGGGTTTAGGGGATAATAGGAAGGGTGTGAGGGTTTATGGGATTAGGGTTGAGGGGATTACAGGGTTTAGGGGTGTAGGTTTAGGGGTTATAGGCAAATCATAGGGGTTGAGGGTTTAGGGCCTAGGGCCTAAGGGTTTAGGGGTTTAGGGTTAGGGCGTTTCAGGACTTAGGGGTTAGAGGGATTAGGGGGATGTTTCGAAGATTTGTCGAAGCCGAAACCCTCAAATGTACTCGTCGTCACGTCGTCAATGCTAGTGGTGGCGGTGGTGGTGGTGGCCGTAGTGGTAGTGCTAATGGTAGCGGCAGTGAGAACTTCAATGGCAAGATCCAACGCAGTGTGGTCCTGACAGATTGACCCCAGCTCGACTGCGCTACAATTGTAATTCAACAAAAAGTATGCACGGCCAACGTGTGCATGCATCCACATTAAATCGAATTCTAGCTACCTCTTTCATTGTATCTACGTATACCGTTTAATTTCAAAGAAAGGAAATGTTCACATTTGCGTGTTTCCGCAGATGTAGGTATATGTACAGAATATATACATATGTACAGATGTATGCCTACACCTAGGTATATGTCTCCTTGCAAAATAAATAGACAGAAATACATGCGTATACATACATACGTACATTGTGTATAGAGAAAGATAGATATCGCCGTTATCATTTTATTGGCTCATGCTACTGTTATCAACTTATGAAACACTTTAAAGCCTAAGCCCTCCAGCCTACACGGCAGTCCCTTAGGACCTCGCCTCGCTCCGTCAAGGAGAAGAAGAGCTGCTCACGAAGCTCCTCAGAGCCGAGATTCAGTCTACAGTTTAGGGGTTAGGGCCGAGACTCGGCGTAGAGCTTAGCAATCTGCTACCATACTAGATCTTGGGCTACAACTTTTCTCAATTAGATGAGACTGCACATGTAGTATAACAGCGTATGTACCCACAGAAAGGTTGCATATTCATGCGGTGCGCCAATTTTGTGGTTTCCATGTCCCTGTGAAACTCGAGATTCTTGCTTAGGCTGAGGACTGGGCTCTTTGAATATACAGCGCAGGCTTTCGAATCCGCGAGGTTTGTATCCTAGATCCAAAATGGTAAGGCTGTCGTATTTAAGGTTCATTGCGTACCCAAACGGGTGGTTTGTAGGCCCCCAATGCCATAGGGGTCTTGGTCATAAAGGTATTTGAGCACTTGAATAAGCGGCGTGCGCTTGCAACACAGAGCGGTTGTTGGGCAAGGAGCGGATGCCTATAATGTGTTCGGGCTTTACATCAGCCCAAGCCCGATCCTGAACCCTTCATGTTTCGTCATACCTAGAACCTGAATGTAGCTTGCCACCCCGAACCATACTCAGTAAACTGTTTGTGTTTGCAAAGGCTTTGTGCTTGCGTGCCGCTCGGACCCATTGCCCACAACGCGAGACCCGTGAGGCCAACATATCGAGAAGTAGGAATTAAAATTTTCAAAGGATGAACCGGCAAGTGCATCTTCCAACTGTCCGGTATGGCTTGAAAAACATCTTATTATTGCCACACGACTGCTCTTTCCGTGGCAATGACTTGCGCTGGAACATGAAAAGGCTTTGTACAGAGGGTCGCGCGATAGCTGGTGCCATCACCCACGCATTTTCAACAACAGCTTTGACTTTGGCCGATGCTTGCTCCCGTGCATAAAAGCAACAAATCTGAACACAGACTTGAACAGCTGTGAGAAGCTACATTTCATAAACATTGACTTTGGATACAGATACACAAGTCTGCGCCTTCAAGAAACGAGTCATCAAGGGATTAAACACTTGGAAGTGGGCATGAATATCCCCTCTCGTAGTCTAATCTTGTATGACCCGTCTCCTTCTACATGCCTGGCAGTAGTTTGAAGCACTCGCTTCCAAAATTGTTTAAGTTCGTGCCGTGCCTCTGTGGCATCCAGTTCATGTGTGTGCGCAGGAAGGACATCGCAGCTTCAGTCTGAAAGTCAAAAATCTCAACAAGAAAGCAGCTTGAAAAAAAAGACTGTCAAAGGTTCTGCTCTGCCATCCGTAAGATTACGGCGTCCTCACAAGCATGGAAGGCGAAAACGACGGGCTGGCCTTGCAACACTCGGTGTAATATTCTGCGTGCACACTCGGTTCCTGGGCACTCGAAATTGAAATTAATCTGAAGCCCCAGACCCCGAACCTGCTAGAGTTTACTTGCAGGATCTGGGGACCTAGAAAGCGGGTTAGTCAAAAAATGCAAGATTGTTGCTAGATACCTACTCACTAAGTTGCCGGATCCTTCGAACATGGGTTTCGCGATTTGTTCCGCTGAAGGATTCGGACTTCGTGAAGTTTTGACATGAACCGCGTTCAAGGCAGAACTTGCGGGAGGAAAAGAGCAAAAGAAGGCAAACTTAACCCTAAACTTGCCCTCAACCCGAAACACTAATAAACCCTCAAATAAAGACCTAGATCATATAAGCAGCATGGCGAATAGTAGGTCCCCCGTATCCCGCTGGATGAATGGGAATCCTCCTATAGTCTCCAATGTAGTTCCTTCTGGTGGTTTCATAGTCTTACAAAGCTACAAGGTAGCCTAAAACAGGACTACAATGGAGACTATAGGTATTGTTCAGTTTTACTAAGGAGATCCGAAATACAACAAAGAACATAGTAAGGGTACTAAAGGTGAATCAGGAAATCTGTACAACACACACACACACCAAACTGGCACACTGCAATACATCGAAACCCACTCCACGAAGCAGAGATGCTGTCTCAAGCTCCAGCAAGAGGACATCTTCACACTAGTAACCAGCGATGCTGAAAATCCTTGGCGAATTTCTGAATCTCAAGAACCATCCGACCATCCGATCTTCTCTCCCAAAACTCCGCTGCTCATACCAGCGCTCAGCTGAATCCTAGCACAACCTCGTGATTATGTGGGTGCTCCCCGTGACGGATTCTTGCAAATTCCGATAACTACTCCAGTTGCAACAACGCTCCCAGCGATAATCTTGCTTTGTCAATCCAGGCCATATTCTGCTGTTGCTTGGTTGCCCGAAGCACCGCCCTAAAGCCTACAATCATAAAGATGCCACCCGCATCCTCTGCCTCCAAGCATCTTAGGTTTTAGGGTTTGGGATGTGGGTTTGGCTTCTCAGGCCTGGCAGGTTTGTTAGGCTTCTGCAATGCTAGTATAGGTTTGAAGTTTACGGATGAGGATGTTTAAGGTATTTAAGGGTTGTGGACTTATGGCTGTAAGACTTGAAGACCTGCATTGTTGAAACTCGCATCTACGAAGCTTCGTGGTCTGGCAAGTATGACCCTCAGGTCCATGTACCCATAGTGTATATACCCTGGCCCACCTATCCAGGAACGATTTGCGATATTGGGGCGCAAGTACTTATTATATATTACTTGGACTCTTGGAGTAAGGTCCTTCCACTCTGAAGGTGTAGAAGCTATGATCTACGATAGGAGCCGCCAATGACGAAAGTCGGAGGTAGTGCCCCGTGTGGAACTGCGTCATGTCTTTGTTTATGAAGATGTACCCCTATGAGACTATGAGGAGAAGACAGTACCCCAGATCGTCACGCACCCTTTAACCTTTGAAACGGCGATTTAAACCCGAAACTTTATAAATCCTAAGCCCGGAGCCTATCGAATTCTGGACTGATTATGTGGCCGCTGTTCTCAAGCAGTTGCCGCCCCGGCGCAGTCACAGCTCCGTAGCAATCGTGGTGCCAAGAATTCGCTAGGATTGAAGACTTGAAATGGCCGGGGCGAATCGCAACTGAAGGAAGCAATACAGCGACATGCTGAGAGGGTGTGTCTGCTTTTACGACCACAGCACAACTGCCCTGCCTTCTGAGGTCTGAATTTAGCAGAATACCTCGCTAGCCAGGAGTACGCCATTTTCCCGAAACCAGTCCTCCAAAGCCTCTCAATAACAAAACTTAAAACAGATGCCACAAAAAAAAGCTTGTGACACGAGAACCATGGGGCGTACACAGTATGTCTGAGATAAGCTCAACAAGGACCTAATCCGTCTGAGGGCTCGAAGCAGTCTCCGAAGGGTCCATGATCCGATACCCAAAGGGTCCCAAGTAACTATATGGTAGAATGTGGGGTTTCTATATTAGGAATTACTATTATGATTTGGGGAACTATTCCCCATAACAATACCTAGGACCCTTTGGGATAGAGTGTATACTGAGGCCTAGGAAAACACTGTATTGCTACATGGACCCTTATAACGCCCTATGGTAAGCCCTAAAGCCGTTCAAGGAACCTTTAAAGTATCCTTTACAGGAGCCGTTTGGCGTGTTTGTGGACCTTTCCGGCTTGGAACTCGAACTTATAACTGTCAAGTGGGTTTAGGGTTTCGGGGTTTAGGGTTTAGAGTCTAAGCTGTCACAAGATGTGTTCAGGGGCGATCGGAGTAGGGGTCAGTGGGCTTTCGTGTTGCTAGTGGCTGAGCACCCTGGCCGAAATAAGCTAACCGTTATTTATCGAAATTAAACTGTACCAAGCCCTATAACCTATCAACCCTAAACCCTAAACGGTTAAAGTTTACCCAACCAGCCCCTCAATGTTAAGCAGATGATTAGCAGGCCCGGTTCCGGGTCTGGCCATATGCTTTTGGTCTGCGGTAAACATCTCCAAAATCGAGAGCCCGGAAAAAGTATGACCCAAGGGGCTAAAGAACCAACAGAAACGAAGATAATTCCAGGGATAATTCTTAAGAGCATTCCTGCATAAATGGGCTTCCTGAAGTTAAGATGCGATTCAAGACGTCGCGTCATAACCTGCCACGCTACGGGTTATCACCGATAATCCTGGGGCCCTAGCCTTACTACTTATTCTTTGCACGCAGGGCGTGAACCGATTGCCATCACCACCCCACCACCAAAAGTGCAGGCTGTGATCATCCCTCAACAGTCCACAGTAATGCAGACATCGGCTGAAACTCACCGAAATGTTTTCCCTAAGCCCTGAACCCCTAAACCCTAAACCCCTAAATCCTAAACCCCTAAACCCAAGGCCCTAAAGCCCCAAGCCCCAAGCCCTAAACCCTAAATCCCTAAACTCCTGAAACCCAAAACTCGACTAACGAACAGGCCTCAGGCCCGATCACCTGCCCGGAGAGCCCAATAATACACCTTAAACTATAAGGGGGTTCATATTATGATTTAAGCCATATATTCCGTAATTAAGGGGTATTGGGCTCTCTGGGTGCGAAGCTTAAGGCCCTCAAGTTCAGAGGAAGCTATTGTAGGGGCCTTAACAATTAGAATAGGGTTCCTTTAAAGGGTTCTTTTAAAGGGGTCTATAGGCGATCTTTAATAAGGTTCTATATTAGGGGCCTTGATAATTCGAACAGGGCTTTGGGGCCCATTATACGATAATAATTAAGGAACCCCCAAAATAGTGTAGGTAATTATTACGACCCCTATATTACGAACCATCCAACACTAAGTGAGCGACGTCTTGTGTACAGCTTTGGACATGCGGGCACAGGACTAGGACTTGGGTTGTGTGGGGCCAGCACTTGGGGTTTACAGCTCCGGGCTTAGATCACCAAGACTTTCAAGATTCAAGATGTCATTGCCCACGGCCTCTTCTGGAGAAGCGAACATGCTTTGTCGGAGCCTGGCACAAGCAGCAAATTCCCAAAGGCTCCTAGGTACGAAGAAATGGGATATACTTCCCCAAATCAAGACATACATTATACTACGTGGTTACTTAGGACTCTTTGGGATTGGGGGGACCGCACTGAAGGCTTGAAGCCTAAACACCGCACCTGAACCCTATGCTCGAGACATCAGCAAACTGCACCTGACTCCCAACGTGGGTAGAATTCAGAATAATAGCCGGTTTTAGGCGTTGGGCGATCACGTTGCAAAACATTAGTGGTTTAAGGATTTAAAGCTTACCTAGAGTAACCCAGGTACCTTTACAAAAAGTGCTAAATGCACCGCTTTGTTAGGGTCATATCCCTGCTTGAAAGGTACATTGGTTACTCTAGGTAGGGCTGAAACTCGTTTCTAGACCGCCAAACGTAACTCTCCCCAAGGGTCCCTGTACCCAGATAGTATACACTTGTGCCTTACGGTAGTCACTATATAGTTACTATAGGCCAAAGTATATATACAATTTGGTCACATGGACTCTTAGGGCTTAGGGTCTGTGCCTATGCGTGGTGTTGCGTATAGTGAATGGCAGAATGGCATCTGCTGATGGTGCAAGGTCCCCTCACTCCCCACTGACCCACACACCCTGAACCCTGAAACCCTGATCAAAACAACATGCCACTCATTTGAAATTGCACCCGCGATAGCTTTGTTGGATGACCGTGGAGGAACATGCTTGGCGGTACTCTCTTCGAATAGATGTTCGGGTTTCCGGCATTTGCGCTGCAGGGTTAAGATTCGAGGCTCTGGCGAGGGTACACGTCGGTCGTCCTACAAGACTACATTCCGGCACACCTGAACAAGGCCCCTAGTTTATCCGGTTAAGGCCCACACTCCTGGGGCAGAGGGAGAGAAACCCTAACCCTAAACCCTAAACCCTAAATGCCTAAACCCTAGGCCGGGCTCCCAGCAGCATGATGGAATTCTGCGCCCGTTCGTTGCTGAAACTCCTGGGGACTGGTTCCGCCCAATACAGAGGGGTCTGCAACAACTACCTATCCCGCGGGGTCCATGTACCCAAATAGGGATCCTTTAAGGGTTCCCTTAAGGGTTACAAAACGGGCTCAAGAAGGGTTTATGGGTCCACGTCGTGCCCAAACAGTATGCACTTTGGCCTTAAAGTACTCCCTATATGGGTACATTGGGCCCAAAGTATACACTATTTGGGTACATGGACCCTTAGGGTATAGTCTCCATTGTAGTTCCCTTTCTTGGTTTAACCACCACTATGGTTAGGATCCTATAATACAAGTTTTGGATAACCAAAAAGGATCTGCAATGGAGACCATAAGTAGAAGAGGTTTGGCGGTATATCATAGGATAACTTTGTAGGGGCCATCAGGAAATAGTATGACGTCCATATGCTCCTGGTATCATGGCTTCGCTAAAATATGCACCAATATCATATTCCTGCAACAGGGCAACTATTATATCACTTTATTGAGCTCTTACTGCCCCGGGTTTAAAGTTTAGAGCCTGCGAGGTCCGACAATTGCCCACGCCATTTTCAGGGAGGCGGACACAGTGAAGCACCACCTAAACCCCCAAATGTAAGTAACAAAAACATGGCCCAGCAGCTGCAAAAGGCTATCATTCTACATACCTTTGGGGTCCAGGCATACCCAAATGTTGCCATTCGGGACTGTGTGAATGTGATTGGGGATTCGTCGTTCAAGCCTGAACTTTTGAATCGACACATCTGCAAGGGCTCCTTGGCACGATGATGTGATGGCTCGCCGCATACTCTCTTCGCCTGCTGTTGCAGAGCAGTCATTGCTTCGATAAAGTCAAATCTAGCATCCCTCAATCGCGGCATGTACCGAAGCTGCGGTTCTCACCCCAGAAAGTTTAGGGCTAAGGGCTTTGGGATGAAAGGTTTACGATTAAAAATATGAGCTCCCCGAAAGGACCCTACAGGGAGTTTGACGTTTTGGGCTTCAGGGCTTTTGCGGTTTTTAGCTGAGGCTAAGGCTGGATTTCCAAGTCTAACAGTCGTCGGCTTCCAAGTCACTGTCGATTTTTTCTGCTGGATCTAGGATCAGCCCGCCAGAACAGAAGGCTTCGCAAAGATCTTGTATACCACCGTATACTAGTCTACCCAAATACTCTTTAATAGATACTACAATACTATAACCTACCCAAAGACTTTGTACTTAATCTACTATAATTAGCATACTACAATATACTCCATCCTTGCCAAATATGTCAGTCCTACCACACCATGGCAAGCCCACGGGAGGTTTTGGGCTTGGGGGGGCCTGAAGGGGCTGGTGCTTACCCATAGGCTCCATAGTAGTTCCTTTTTGGGATTACCTTATAGGAATCTAAATATGGACCCGCAAACAGGAACTACTATGGAGCCTATGGGTATAGATTTTAGTATAAGATTGTATGTACTGTTCAAGGTGCGGAAAGGGCCTTGCCGCCACGAAGCTAGAGACTCCACCGCCCCGGAATTCCTTCGGCGCCACTTGCAACCGTACAGGGTGCCCCTCCCCTCTTCAAAAAGGGCGCCCGACACTTCTACGGCGCCCTTTTCACCGCCAAAAGGTCACTGATGCCGAAGGGTTTAGGGTTTAGGGTTTAGGGTTCCGACTTTAATGACATACTGTCGATGGGAAGAGAGGCATCCTTGGAGTCGCCGGTCTCCCAGACATAGAGAATTCAGGTTTGGGGTTTAGGGTTTAGGGGTTTAGGGGTTTAGGGTTGCCAAGGGCTTGCCAAGCCGAGGCTGCTCAGTGGTTTGGTACACAAAAACTGCTGTGAACTCGTCACTTCCAGCCTCCTGCCAGTTCCCTCTCTGGCGTCGAAATGGACCAACAAATCCAAGACAGCTGGCAAAGGCGCGTGAATCGGCCATTCACCTCGTGTGGCCGTCACCGTCTTCCATGTTGCGGACTCCTGTGGCTTTGTATGCACCTCGGAGAGCCATTGCGGGCGAGAAGTCAGTATTGACAAAGCACTGTTCCCGAGGCAGAAAAGCGAAGTGCAAGCTCGTCATGAGCACAGGATAGCACAGGGGTAAACACTAAATCCTAAACTCCGAACCCTAAACCCTCGAGTTTGCCTAGAGCATCCCAGACCCAGGCTCTGAGTTCTGAAATCTATCGAAACCCGAACCCCTGCCGCCCTAAACCCTGATGGAATCGAGCCATAAGCCCGAAATCGCGAAACCATGAACACCTAAAGCCCCAGACCCAAAACCTTCAAACCCTAAACCCTATAAACCCCAAACCCTTAGCCCTAATGACTAAGCCCTCAACCCTAGAATCATGGGAGACTTGATAATCGGACTATTTCAAACCTCCAGATTGCCATTGATTTACCATCGTAAGCTCCTTAGCATTATGGCAGCTTCATAAAGGATTCCGTAACAAGAACCCAAATCCAAACCCTAAACCTTAAATCCCACGCCCTAAACCCTAATACCTGCATAAGCCTTAAACCCTCAACCCTAAGCCCTAAACTGTCACCCCCTTGGCTAAGATCGCGACAGCAACGAGAGGAGCTCTGACCCGGCCTGGTATGAGAAAAGTCTGGGAAAACCTAACCCTAACCCCCTATAAACCCCTCCCTGAACCGTAAACCCTAAACCCCATAACCCCTAAATGCTAAACGCTTCGACGCTAATGGGACTCCAGAGGCTTAGGCTTAGCGGATTAGGCGTTTGGTGGCTTAGGGGCTAATTCAAGGGTTCATGCTTTTTTGGAATGGGGGTGAATCTGAAGGGAGCTGAACAGGGGTCTGCGTTGCTTCATCTTGACTAGGAAGCACGCACCCTCATGGCAAAGTAGTACTCGCATGTACTCACCACTGCCAGCGAGGGCGACTCTGTCCGTGGACGACGGGGGCGGCAGCGGCTCTGGCGCCAGCGATGCTGGCGGCTGCGCAGAGCTTGGCCTTGGCCTTGGCAGCGCTGGCGGCTGCGTGCATTGTCCGCAGCGTCGAGCCGGGCCGAATGGTGGAGAGCACCATCTTCAGCGCCCAGAGAAGAGACTCCAAAACCCTTCAATGAAGCAACAACCTGAAAACATAGAGGAATCCTTAACACTGTCAACATTTTGTGAAGCACGTGTCATCCCCCTTTATGAAACCCTCAAGGAGGCACATTTCTGATTTAAGAAACACTCCTGAATTGGGGGGGATTCGGAAACTCCAATTAGATAAGGTGCTAGAAAACCGAAAAAGGTGCAAACTCTGCCCGTTGAATGCCCAGCCTTAGTCGCAAGGTTGCAGGTATTGAAAAACTTGCTTTGGGGGTTATGGGCTTGCCGAACAGGGAATAACTCCTAACGGTATTGTCAACCGGCGCATGCACACAGACCACATCCAGAACTGAAAACTCGAAACTACAAACCCAGAAGCCGAGTCCAGAAATCCCTCCATCCCTGGTCACCAAATTCGAACCCCCGCAGCTCTAAATCTAATCCCCACAACATCCCACAACATCACACCCCAACACCAGCCCTTGACACGAAAACCCAGAGCTCGAATCTCGAACAGGGGACCTCCTGAAGGAAAATTACATCTGCATCCTGCACGAAGGCCAACAGCTGCTTTACATGTAGGGTTTAGGGTGTAGCAGTTGGGAGGACAAGAGGGGTTTGTTGTATATACGGGCTTCGGGTTTGCTTTTTGTACAAGGCGTCAAAAGCACGGTTTTGGATTTCCGCACGGGTCCATGGGACTCGTGAGAAGGAAAACGACAGCATGGCAACTGGGCTTTTCCAGCAGAGGCCAAGTAAGCGATAACCTCCCTATAGACGAAAACCGAGGCCCTAAACCCCTGAACCACAAACGTGATACCCCGAACCCTTAACCCTATACCCCGAACCCTAAATCCTGTACCGTAGGAGCGCGAACCGCCCAACCCTGGTCCAATTGTGGATGGTGCAGGGCTGTACCATGATAGGAGTCGAAATTGGGGCTTGAAGCCCAAGGGACGGTTTAGTGCTTGGGGGCTTAGGTTTAGAGTCCAGGGCTTTAGGGATGGTTTGGGGACAAGTTCAATCAACTTGATCAGCATTTGATCAACATGTGAGGTACGTGGCCCTCCCTAGACCCCAATCCCAAGCAGGAGGTCCTTGTAGGTCCCCGTCAGGATACCTTTGATGAGGGAACTCTTCTTGCCTGATGCTCTGCCATGACGTCCGGGTTTCGGGTTTCAGAGATGTGTGCCGCGTGCCGATTAAGTTGGGGTATTTCTCAAAGGTCAACATGAAAACTTATCGTCCGCGAAGGACCTGAACCTGAACCTTAATATCATCTTAAAACCCCGAAAATCCTAAAACGCCTAAGCATGGGCACCTTGGGTAGAGCAGCAGGTATTGGTCAGCAGTACCATTCCTATCCATAAACGGCCATGCAATTTTTCGTAGTCGCGATGACGGCAGTGTTTGCACGTGTTTGTGTGGCTAGGGCCCCGCAACACTCCGTTCGTGCAGCCGAGATGCTGTTCAGCGACGTGCATATCCTAAAGCGCAGGACCCTACTTTAGGGTTTCGGAATTCCGCTTGAAAAAAAGGTGCCAGCTCAAATTGTTGACGGTCAACAGTTTCTGGGTTTACAGTTCGACGAGAGTTGAGGTTCTGAGGTCGAACTTTGGAATTCAAGGCGTCGAGGAACAAAATTCAACTACTACCAGCAAAGCCCCAAAACCGCCGGGGCTATGCTCGCGCACACTCAGCACTTGCTAAGATTCACTGACACCCCAAACCGTAAACCGAAATGGCGAATTAATTCTTCCACTTCACAAAGACCTGAAACCTCCTCTAGACTACGATGCACAAGAGCCGTTCCTGAAATCTTATCGCCTCGGTAGAGCAGAAAACAGGGGGCAAAGAAACACCCAAACAACAAGTTCCAATAGAATATACCTCTAAGAAGTTAGGCTTCAATGGTTTCGATTCCCTAAGGGTTCAATTTACGGCATGACTAGGCGCATGGACTTTGAATGGTAGTACTGCAGGTTTTGACGAGTAGATGAGATGAAAATTGTGTTCATGGACACTGAGGTCTATCTGCATACAATAATAGTACTTGGAAAATGGTCTTGGGGTATGCTGTAGACTAATGTTATGAAGGGATCATGCTACCAATCATGTGACCTACATATGACAATACAGTTTACAAGCACTATATGAACCCTTGCAGGAACCCTTGAAGGGACTCTTGAACAACATCCCCCTCTGCCAACAAAAACAAACTTGTTGGATCCAGTATGGTCCCTCAGACAAGGGTCTCGCGTCGAAGGACCTCCCAATTCGAGCCTCCTTTCTGCTGCATCAGACCTCGTCGCGTGGTGTTGTTATGCTTTTTGTTGGACGGCCCTGTGTCAGTCGAAGGGTAGCTTCAGAAAGCTTCAGAGCTTCGGGGTTCAGGAATTGGAGCTGAGGGAGGAGGGTGTAAGAGCCCGATATCCTACGCCTTGTGAGGTATCTTCGGAATGCGTTTGGTGTTTTTGGGTGGGGATTCTGATTTTTTGAAGGTCTACCTGCCCCGGAGCCCCCGGCGAAAGGGTTAGGGGGGAAGCAACTGGACCAGACCACCAGACTTCAGATGTAAAAGCAAAACACACGAGAGTTTAGGGTTTAGAGCTTTTAGCGTAGGGGTTTAGGGTCTAGGCTTGTATCAGTAACCTCAGCTCACAAACATTCCCCCGAAACACATCCCACCGTTTTACTACCCTGAATCCGCAGCCGTCCTGAACATGACACTAAACCTAAGATCTCAAACTGCGATCGACCAGAAACCTCGCAAAAAACCCTAAATCCTAAACCCTATATAACGTTTCAAAAATAGTAGCCTAAACATTAAACCCCAAACCTGTACCTAAAACTGTAAACCCGAAGCCCTAAAGCCCAGCACCCTGCTCCGAAAAACCTTAAAGCCGCAAGGGCGCGAATGAGGATGGCGTCGAAGGCGCCTTGCAGGATCAGCCTTGCCCCCATGGTTTAGGGTTTAGCTCGGCAGCCCTCCAAGAATCTGGGTTTCACATAAATATTTCCATAAATATTTCAAGCTTTATAATGTCGTTATAAGATCAGAATGAGAGCTTTATTTATAGCAGGGTTGTATAATAGGGTTTTTGAAAGGGCTTCAGAGTACCCAGATACTCACCCCGTATCAATAACAGGTCTATGAACCTGTTAAGGGCGTTTTCGGTTGCGTGCGTTGGACAGCTCCGAAAAGCTGAAAGCCCAAGGCTTGACCGCAGGTAACCACCGTGACTGCTCTAAGCTGAAGGTTCATGGGGCTTTTGAGTTAAGAGTCTAGGGTTTAGGGCTTTTGGTTTGGAGGTGTATATGTTTCAAGTGGGGGCTGGAGCTCAGTATCCACAAATGACGAAGTCAAACCCGTCCTCTGATTTCAGCTGCCGGTCAACCTTTGACCCCTAAAACGCCCTCAAGGGTTCAGGGTTTAGGGTTTCGGGTTTTAGTTGGGGTTCCCGAAACCCTGTAAGACCTGAACCACCCTATCACAACTCCAAGGCACTGAAGGGGGACACTGGCAGCTTCCTCCTCTTCGCCTTTGGTGCTTCCAAGAGCTCAAACCAACAACAGCCCACCCAAACCCCATACCTTTTCTTCTTGGGGCGGAAACATGTAGATCCGGGGTGTATTATAGTATACTTATAGAGGGAAGGGTGGTGCAATTACTACAGCAATACTCCGACCCTTTACTGGGCTTTTAAGAAACCAGGGAGAAAAAAGTATAAACTTTTATTTCATAAGGGTTCCTTTAAGCAAAAAGTATTAAAGTATGGTACTCCGAAGCCCAGTTTACTACACACCGAAGCCGCCCAAGCAAACCTTGAGCAGCTGAACTGAACACAAACTGGCTCAAAGGTTTGAGGCAAGTCCTTTCAGGGTTTGCAGCTTTTGCGGTTTGAAACTCCGGACTCGAAACATGATGCTTGGTGCTGGTATCACTTTAGTTTGATGCTTGGTGTATCACCCCAAGGGTCCAGGTACTTAACAATCATATACTCTCCAAAATCCTAACTTACATACCTACCATCCTAAAACCGAGTACCTAATTATTGGGTCCTTTGGACCCTTGGGGTCAGGCCACAGAACTTATGGAATAAACTTTCAACCTAAAGCTCTAAGCCCTGAAACGAAATGCTGAAACTCTGGACTCCGGGTTCCTGATCCTGAAGCCTGACCCTGAAATCCGAACGCTGCACTCTAAACACTATAGCTCTAGCCCGAAAGCCTAAACCCTAAACTAAACTCTAACCCCGAACCGTGAACCCGAAACTCTAACTCTGACTAGCTGAAGTCCATCTCAGTCGCTGATGGCCGGATACTTGGCCTTCCGGATCTTCTGCAAAAGGCTGTGGACTTTCCTTTCAAGGTTTTTCACGCATTTCGGGCCTCAGGGTTTAGGGTTGAGGGTCATTCCGCCATTGCAATTATCGAACCCCAAAACATGGGCAGACTGTGCAGCAACGCGGCTTGGTCTGCTTTTCTCCCAGCATCCCTGGCTTCATAGTCACTGCTCCAACGATGAGGTCATTTCAGACCACGGAGCCTCCATACTGTTGATGGACAAAATCCTGCATGACCCTAAGGACCCTAAACTATGGGAATTATGGTATATTCCTTATAATGGGTCATGCAGGATTTTGTCCATCAAAAGTATTTCCGGTGACGAAATGTGCGCTGCAATATGGCAAAACTGAGCGTCACGTCTGGCGAAGCTGCCACTGGTGACAGAGAAGTAGAGCCTGCTGAAGCAAAATCACTGTTGCAGTTGCCGAAACGACCGCAAACAGCTTGCAGGACAATGAGCTTGACGTCCACGCCGCCCTGGCAGACTGCGACCAACTTGGTGATTCTTCCTCTACATGAGCTGCCGGGTTTGTGGTGGTTAGGAGCCGCAGAACTACCCTCGCGGCAGAGCCCTCTGGATCATACCTCTGTAGCCGTTGGTAGTCGAAGTAAGATCGCCGGATGCAACCATGAAGTCCCAATGCACCAAGCAAGAACAGGGCTGCAACCACTACGAACCCCAACACGCGGAATAGCAAAACGATTGCAATCATCAGGAACTGCTTGACTCGATCTGGGGAGACTTCAGCTGACAATCTGGGATCTACAGCAACATCATCGGCAAGCTGGTAGAAGCTACCCTCTGGGAAAGAAGCACCCGGTGGCTGGAATGCCAACTTAACATCACATCGCATCGTTCTGTTCCACACGGTGATGTCGAACCATGGCACTTTGAATTTGAGACCGCAACTGAATTCTCCACGGATATGGTACACATGATCAGCGTCAGGATGGCTTTGAAGTTTCACAGATCCTTTCATGTGCTGGAGATTGTCGGACAGGCTGTCCACTCCAGGCACGTTCTGCCCAAGATTGCACCCAAAATGGGCTATTTGTTCCGTGACATTGGATAGTTCTGACAGCGTCTTCGGTTTGACCAAACCGTTCATCAGGCTTTCAATGGGCTGCAAGAAGAAGTCTGTCAGCGACTTTCCAAGCAGAGTGTCACCCAATTCAAGAACGTTGTCGGTCAGCCAAATCAGGTTGGGCTTGGCAAGGTTGACGTAGAATAGATCGAAGAAATAATCACTCAAGCGTGCGACGACAGGGCGCAGCAAGTCCACGACGAATGGAAGCAATCGGGCAGTCAGCGGCGTGACCCAGCATCCATTCAAATCATCTATCAAACTGGATGCATCGTCGACCAGAGTGAAAAATTCCGGACATGCGGGGCTGAACCACGACAGTATGTATGACTCCAGCATTTTTCCAATTTGGGCAATAATGTTGCTCAAGACCTTTGCAAGCAGCTGTTCTTCTATCCGTTGCACAATCTTGTCAAACAGCAGCTTCATTCCGAAACGGCCCAGCTTCAACAATCCTGCTTCTGCCATCCTGTTGATGCCCGAACTTGCAATCCTTCGGAAAGCCTTCTTGATGAAGTGCAGACCGAAATCCATCACCGTCTGTGCCATGAAAACGCCCACCAAGCATTTCTTCTGCTCACTGTCCGGCTGCTGCTCTCGTTCGATTAGGAGAGAACTTAACTTGAATTCAATCTACTGTTGTGTTGAACAAGACCATCACTTCCGAGTAGACATCCTGAAGTGTGCCATATATGCTTTCAGCAGTCGTTGCCACGTCGACAAGCGATCTGAAAGTGGGGTACAAGTCATAAGCCCTCTTGACAACATCGAACCCTCGTCGGGCTGAGAAACCATGGTTGTAAAAGAAAGAAGTCCATGCAAAAGCTGACTTGGCTGCATCGTACTTGTGATTTGCCCAGGTGAAGATATCGTATGCCACTGCCCGCTGTTTGGCGGACGACCCGGACATCAAGCGTGAACACACCTTTTGAAAGTCATTCCAACTATTCTGCGCGCGCAAAGATCTACCCGCCTCAACTGCAAGATTCACACCGCCGCAGCCGTAGCTTCCGTTCGAGATCCGGCATGAGGACTCACAGTCTGCCAACAAGGATCCGCAGCGCACCTCGGTTGTGCCGTTGTGAGGGCATTCTGACACCACCCCATCCTTCGCCACGGAAATCGGAATGCTTGGGCTGCTCGAGCTTGACCGTGGAGTCAGGAAAGCGACCTTCTGCGATGTGTTGATCTCGCCGACCTTCACCTGATCACCCCCCGCTCCTGCTTCGACAAAGCAATGTCCAAATGAAAGGAGCGGAAACAAAACTCGGATCTTCAACTGCATGGCAAACTTTAGACGGAGTCCTGCAGAACTATGACGAAGATTTTCAGCAATCTCATGCTGAGCCAATCGTGCTTTGGGGCAACAAGTTAGTTGTTTATTGAAAGGTCGGTGCGGTTGGCAGAGGCAGCCGTTGATAGACCAATGTGGGCCTGATGTTCGTGCTATACAATGATGTACAGGCCGTTGTGTTGCAGATCGAAAGATAGAGATTGTGCAAGCTGCAGAGGTGGCACTGCATTGGAGCCTCGACATGCGAGACGGAGTTCGATCTTTAGGACCTCGCTGTGGAAACTCGTCGGCTAGCAGTAGTAGTAGTAGTAGTAGTAGTAATAGTAGTAGTAGTAGTCGTGGTGGTAGTAGTAGTAGTAGTAGTAGTAGCAGGAGTAGTAGTAGTAGTAGTAGTAGTAGTCGTCGTAGTAGTAATAGTAATAGTAGTAGTAGTAGTAGTAGCAGTAGTAGCAGTAGTAGCAGTAGTAGCAGTAGTAGCAGTAGTAGTACAAGTAGCAGTAGTAGTAGTAGTAGTAACTAGTAGCAACAGTAGCAGTAGCAGCAGTAGCAGTAGTAGCAGTAGCAGTAGCAGTAGCAGTAGCAGTAGCAATAGCAGTAGCAGTAGCAGTAGCAGTAGCAGTAGTAGTAGTAGTAGTAGTAGTAGTAGTAGTAGTAGTAACTAGTAGCAACAGTAGCAGTAGCAGCAGTGGCAGTAGTAGTAGTAGCAGTAGCAGTAGCAGTAGCAGTAGTAGTAGTAGTAGCAGCAGAAGCAGTAGCAGTAGCCGCAGCAGTAGCAGTGTGAGTCGTAGCAGCAGCAATACCAGTAGCAAAGTAGCAGCCTACAAAAGTGGTCCCATTCGTCATCCGAGCTTCTTTGGACCATTCCCGTCCACGTTCACATCGGTGTGGAAGAAAAAGTCAATCCACTTGCTGAACCATGCCTGACGGAGTTGAGCTCATAGGATTTAGTTCATTACTTAAGATTGTCGTCTGACAGGATTATGGCAGGCATGTAGGATTGATTCCACTTTCAATCTGTCGATGCCCGAGTTTCGATCGTACATAAGATTCGGTTCCGCGCCGGATTGGGGACGTGACCGTGTCGCGGAAGGGTCCAAACTTCAAGGACTCGGAGCAACCATAAACCATAAACCCCGCCATCCTAAAGCCCGAACTCCAACAGCCAATTCCGACATGAATGTCGAGTCTCTTTGCTTGCAGCGAGACATTCCAGCGAAAGGTGGCACAGGGATCTTGATAATTGGGTTTAAATGTATACTTATCAGTATGCTTACACAGGGATTATGGAGCTGTTGTGAAGTACTCTTTCCAACATGGCTCCTTCTACAACAAGACACTTGCAAGACTTAGAGCCTACCTGTCTGAACATACCCAAACCTGGAACCAGCCCTTAACCTCTGAATACAAATATGTTTCAAACACAAAAATCTCGACCTGTGTTTTGCCTGAAACCCTAAACCCTAAACCCCAAAGCCTAAACTCCTAAACCCTAAACCCTCCCGAATCTTTCAGTGTCCAAGCCTGCATCGATCCCAGCTCATCTGGAAAGCAGTTGATGACTGTCGGCCTGATACTGCTGATCTGGGTTCTTGTTTAGGGACTTACGTTAAGTTACCGCCGCAAGGAAACCATACTATTTACGAGAGATGCCTATTATGGTAACTCATAAATTGAATTCATAAACACAATTAAATTCCTTGACCAGAGCCCAGATACTGTTGATGGACAAAGCTGCTATCGGAAGCCTTAGGCACGAGGATCTAGCAACGTCCACGGAAACAGGCATAAACTTCATACACTCCTCCCGCTGTCCCCCTAACCCTGAGCTCAAATCCCCGAATTCCCATACCACCTTGCACAACCCCATGATCTAATGTATCTTGGCGAAGCCCTGGGAACACAGCCTCCTACGTACATTGTTAGGCACTGGGAGACAGTTCCTGAAGAATCCTAAAGATTCCATGATGTATATAGACCTGATAGCCTATTACCCAGATTCCAGAAACCCGTTAGGCGGACCTAGAACCCCTGAAAACTCTCCAAAAGTCGAGTCCCATAAACAATGTGACACTCCCCCTGCCCCGCAAGGGCTCTCAGAGCAACCACAACCCCAGGGTACGGAGTTCATGGATCTTCATGGTCTGGGGGTTCGGGTTTAATGTAGGGGCCTTTATAAGTTACAGCTGGAATAGGGTGTTGGGGCCATTGTATAGGTAATTATTGAGGCCCCTATATTAGGTGGGCTTAGGATTTAGGGGTTTGCGGTTTAGGATCTCCCTTATATTTATATGAACCCTTCAACCCTGACCCATGGCTTCTGTCCTGTAGGCCCTGTCCCCCGAAACCAGCTCGATCGTGTTGGTGACACGATCTGGCATGCTGGCAAGACCTGAGTTGCAGAACGTGCGATTAAATCGCAACTTGTGCTGTATCCGTAAACCCAAACTACCTCTATAGTGGATAAAGGTTACATGTATGCAAAGCTTAAGCGTTTAAGGCGCCTACTACACGCATTCCATGCCAGTTAGCGTTTCACTTAGCGCAGAGCACAGCCCGAAATCAGGTATAAAACTCTGAGCACCTGAAGATAGGGCATTGTTTGAGGAGCTTCGGGGTCAAGAGGTCTAGTATTAGCCGTGAGTATCCCAAACCTCCCTATTAGGGCCGCAAAAAAGGGATATCCCATATAACCCGGATATAATGAAGCCCAATAAGGTAGGGATATCCCTATAACATGATTATGCTTATGATCTTTTTGGGGTCCCTAGCCTATACCGTCGAGACCGGGCCGCGCTTCTTGCCAATCGTGGCATCTTTGAGGAACTCCGATACGATTCGACGGGAGCCTTGGTATGCACCACAAGCCATACGACACAGCGTTATAAAGCTGTGGGCTATGGGCCATCTTGAGCCTGGGCGCTACCCAAAAAACTGCGCCACGCTCGACAAGAACTCCCCCTAAACCCTAAACCACTAAATCCCCTAAACCCTAAACCCCTAAATCCCTAAACCCTAAAACCCTAAACCCCTGAAACAACTTTGGAGCTTACCCGGCGGCCCCGGCTCTGCAATCTTGAGCCTTCACCCCAAGCCTCAGTCTGAAAAATCCGAAAACACCAAACTCGCAAACCCTACCCTAAAGCCTAGACCCTATTGAACTCTAAACTTCCTAAACCCTGCAGCAATCTGCCATAAATCCCCGAATCTCGAACTTCTGAAGCCCGAGACGTCCCTAAATCGTGACCTCCATAAACCCTAACCTCTTCCCAGACCCCCAACTACCTTCTCATACACCCTAAATGCAAACTACTCAAGACCATACGGGCTCTACTAAAGACTTGAGGGGTCCCGGTTCCAAGCCCAAAAGCCTAAAACAACCCCCAAGTCGGAAGGCAGAGCTGGAAACTGCCTTCCCTTTCGCAAAGACAGGCGATGTTTCAGGTTGGGATGGTTTAAGCATTAGGTGCCGAGCTACGATACGAAGGCCACAGCTTCTCCACTGCGTCCACCTCGTTCAGGGTTTAGGGTTTATCGGGTATACAGGGTCTGTAGGGCTCCTATAGGGCTTATAGGGTTTAGGTACCCTACAGGCCCGCACTGATAAAGATAGGAGCCCCTTTCAATGCCAATTACAAGCGATTTAGAACTTAGGTGCCCTCCCAAGTCTCCTGCCGATCCTATAAGCCGGGATCGGTATAGGTAGTTTCTCTAGATTAGGGTCCCGTTTTGGGTCACCAAAATGGTGCGGCACCCTTAGACGAAGATATAGGATGCAGTTTTTGAAAAGACTTAAAAGCCCTGAAGGCGGGAGTTTAACCAGATCTTTCTTCCAAGACCCTCCAACTACCCTCTATTATACCCCAAATACCCACTGTTCAGCACCATAAGGGCTCCATTAAAGGGCCATTGGGGGTCCTGGTTGACATACACGGCGTGTAAATCTGCCAGTCATCTGAAAAAGAGGAGCTTCGAGACGAAAACCTAAACCCCTAACCCAAACGCCCTACCGGGATAGCCTTAAAGGCCTTATAAAGGGCTTAGTATTTAGGGTTCGTTTGATCTGTAAGGTTCAGGGTTTCGCACCCTAAACCTCAAACCCGAAGCCCTGAACCCTTCACGTTTAGGCTGCGGTTGATGATGTAAATACTATGGGTATATTCATTATTATGGGTAATGCAGGATTTATATCATCAACCGTAGGGCGGCTAGGGTTCCTGGCTTGTTCCAACCCTGCAGCTCGCATCTTTGCAAGAAGGGTCTGGAACATCGACTCCTTGGAGAGGCGTTGAGCTGTGATTAACTGGGGAACTAAAGGTATAGGGTTTAGGAATTAGGGTTTAGGGGTTTGGGGTTTAGGGGTTGAGGGTTTTAGGGTTCAGGGTTTAGGGGTTTAGGGGTTTAGGTTCCTGAGCGGCCCCTCCTTTTTGATAGGGGTGCCCTTTAGCTGGGGAACTAATGGTTGACCTTTGGGAATACATTGGGATTATATGGGGATTCTAATACCCCAGAAAGATACAGATTACCTATACTCTACTACCAGGTTGACGCTTCAGGGTTTATAAGGGTTTACGGGTTTAGGTTTAGGGTTACCAATTGGGGCATACCCGACTTCTTAGGGTACGTACTGTTCGTTCTATACAACAGATCCTCATCATCTACACTAGGTACCTTAAAACAGGGGTAGGGTATGGCCCTCTAGGTAGGGTTCGGAGTTCAGAGTTTGGGGACGAGGGATCGGGTTCAGGGTATGAGTTGGGAGTGTAAAAGTTCGTCTGCGTTTTATGGGGGTCACTTGTAGGGTGCTTCGGGCTCCATATCTGGATGTTGGGATTTTGCTCTGCAGAATGTCGGACGGTACAGAGGGTCGCACATCGTGGGTGCGCAGTGGTCTGCACTGTTGACCTATAGACTAGATGCAAGCTGCACGGACTAGTCTAGCGGTCTAGCCTAGCGTCGCCTCGGGTTTGTCGACAAGCTCCGTGCTCGCACGCAGGCGGCCTGGTACTCCTCTATGTCAATGTTGTCCGCCAGCTTTTGCACTGAGACTTCTTGTTTCCTCAGCACTTTATCAATCTTGTTCGGGGTCCGGGTAGGTCCAACCACCTGTCCAACCATGTTGCACGCAGGAGAGACAACCGCACATGTCGATGCACGGGCCTGCACAGTCCCAGCGTGGCACAAGACCTTCCAAAGGGACCAGGAAAGCGTTGCGTAAGTACAGCGGAGAATACATTTCGGACCCATCTAGCATCACCGATGTGAGTTGGGGTCCCGGACGATGGTAACGCAGAATGTAGAGGTCCGTGATGTCGGAACCCGGCTGGGGAGGCCGTGGCAGCCAAGTACTTTGAGCTTGCGCCCCTCGATTCGTCAACTTTTAACTGCTAACATCCCGGAATCCCCGAAAAACCGACAACCCAAACTATCAGCACTCTGTCCGAAACCACAATCTCCAACCCAAAGGCTGTCAAAATGCGGTGAAGATAATTCATTCGGAGGATGGTGGTAATATAGTAAAATAAATACTGTACATCAGCAGGGATTATGTAGGGTGTAGGGCTCATCAACGTCATCTCAATGAAGATCAGAACAATGTCCGCGAGAAAAAACGGATATACAAGCTCCCGCTGCCAAACAAACATATCTATCTCTTCTATCCATGGTAATGAAGGCACTGTCCAAGGATCATCCGCCATTGTCATACCCTGACCCCTGCAAACGACAAAACCGAATATCTCCATTTCTGTCTGCCATCCAAAGTCCCATGTACATGGGATCCTAAACCCTAAACCCTAAACCCAAAGGTGCTGCGCTCCCCAACCTCTACTCCGACAAAGATCGGCGAACGCATTAATTGGACCAAGCCCGTGGAGATATTCCGAACACAAAACTCTATATAACATATACTATATGCTATATACTACATATACTGTATAATGTGTTCTATGTACTATGTACTATATAGTATATGCTATGTACGATAAACTATATACTATGAACTACAAGTGCATACTATGTACTTTACACTATATATTGTATACTGTATACAATACACGATATTAGTATATGCAGGATAGCATTTACTATATACTATACACTGGAGATGCTCATCGCCCCGGCAGCCTTGACCCGAACAACTTAAAACCCTACATTACTACACACCGAATCGTCTAATATGCGACAAGCCCTAAACGAAAACTCTTTGAAGGCTTTCAGGTCAAAAAGGTTGGGGTCCGCGGGAGTGCAAGTTCGCCACGGGGCCGTGAAGACGGCGTGCAACGGCACATCCTCCTCACCACGGATACGAGATCCAGGTTTGTTCCACTGTAGGCTGCACTTGGAGCTAAGAAAATCTGGGACATCGAATATTTCAGCTGCTGGGGAGGGTAATACCGGGAAGTCTGATGGCAAAGACCGTGACGATGGCGACAATCGTGCTGACGGAACGCTAAGCCCTAAACCCTAAACCCAAAACCCCGCAAACACCGAAACGCTACACCCAAACCTCTAAACTCCCTAAGCCCTAGACACTAAGCCCCCCCCCCCCAACACCGAAACGCTATACCCAAACCCCTAAACTCCCTAAGCCTTAGACCCTAAACCCCCAAACACCGAAACGCTATAAAAAAAGATCCTCTATAATTACAAGAAGGACCCCCCCCCCCAAAAAAAAAAAAAAAACAACTAATATTGGTAATTATTTCGGCCCCTATGTTAAATCCTTCGAAAACCCCTTATCGTAATCCTTGTCGACACCTTTAAAAGGAACCCTATTCCCACTAAAGCCCCTCAAAAGAGACCCAAAGATCCTCGCCAGGGTCGACGATGAACTTCTCGACGGACTCCATCAAGTCTCGATACTCGGAGGAAGGGTGCGTGATCCAATACCTCCACACTACGGTTGATGGACAAAATCCTGCATGACCCTAAGGACCCTAAACTATGGGAATTATGGTATATTCCTTATTTTGGGTCATGCAGGATTTTGTCCATCAGCCGTAGTGTATGGGTTTAGGGCTTAGAGTTTAGGGTTTAGGGCTTAGGGCTTAGAGTTTCGGGTTTAGGGTTTGGGGTTTGGGGATATAGGAGCTTTGAAAAATTAGACAAGGCTCCTGTAGAGTTTTGAGCAATTTAAGCAAGGTTACTAGAAGGGCTGAGTAAGAGCCTGAATGATTAGACTACCCTAAGGCCCCACCGTAGTTCCTTTTTGGGATTACCTTATAGGCTTCTACATATGAACCCCCAAAATCGGAACTACTGTGGGGGCCTTAGACTATGGGCCTTCGGGATATGTTGAAACTTTGGGGACTTCCGGGTCTCTGCCTACTTGTCGGGTATCATGGGGAACTAAAGGTTAACCTTTTTCCCCAAAGGGTCCAAGTATCATTATGGTATATACTTATAGGGTATTTTGCGGGTCTAAGTATATACCATAGTGATACTTGGAGCCTTTGGGTTCATAATACAAGGATTATATAGGGATTATATTACCCCAAAAAGGTTAAAGGTTACCTACTCTACTTCTAGGTCTGTCTTAGGGACGACGTTAAAAGGGACTCTAGGGTGCAGGGATGGTTTGGGGTTTGTATACCCTAAGACTCCAATATCCCCTTAAATAAGGGATATACCCTAAGTTAAAATTAGGATCCTTAATATGATTTAAGGAAGATTCCTTAACTAAGGGATCTTGGAGTCTCTGGGTAGAAGGACTTTAGTTCAGCTAAGCTCTTCGGATTCAAGGCTTAGGGATTCGTTTAATTAATCTTCGGATGCCTCGAGAGAGCGAGGCATAGAGGGATTTTCGAGTGTAGTCTGCACGGTCTCATCTTTGACTGCAGTGAGCCCCGCAAGATTCGTAGAAGGATATCCACCGGAAACACCGAGCCCGAACCCAACTCTGAATGTAAAGTTTAGGGTATGTACCAAAGGCCTCCCTATGCATTGTGCTTCGACGTGCATTCTTCTGAAAACGATGCATTCCACCTCGTGCTCCAAGAGAGGTTGAAGTAGCACGGTGCTATGCGCAACAAAGCAGCACACACCGTTCGATGAGTGCTCAATGGTTTTGTGGTTTGCGAAATTCCGATCGGATCTATATCAAGTCTTTGCACTCAACCGCATTCCATCTCAACTTCTTGAATGCATCCGAGACAGCATGCAGAAGTTTTACTAGACCACTTAGCGAACATGCATTCCCGAGCGCTGTAGAACCCTGATATAGACCCCTTACACAAAACAACCTTACCAAAAAAAAGTTTATAGAGATGCCGCTGTGGCCCCTTTTGCAAAGAAACCTTGACAGAACACCAGAAAAAAAAAAAAAACTAAACTCTAACTCTAAACCGTCTAAACCTCTAAACCCTAAACCCTGAACCCTAAGCCCTGAACCCTAAACCCTGAACTCTAAACCCCTAAACCCTCACCCCGCAACCCCTAAACACCTAAACCCTAAACCCCTAAACCCTCAACAGAACTCGCAGCAGGGTGCTCGAAGGGATTGTTGTTGACGGCCGCCACATTCCAGCTCACGGCCCGGATTCGGACGCCATCCTAACTTAGTTGCTGAGTTCATAAGACCCAACAAGTGTACACTTTTATGTTTAGAGTGGGTAATATTATCCTCAGCTGCTAAGCTCAAGGTTTCGGGAATTTAGGGGTTGAACGTTTAGGGACTTCAGGGGTTTAGGGAATTCAGGGGTTTAGGGATTGCAGGGGTTTAGGGTTTAGGGTTTTTTAGGGGTTCAGGGTTTTTTTTAGGATTTTAAAGGGGTATTATAGGTTATATGAGGGATCTGCGAGGGCTCTAGAAGGGTTCCACTGGTGGTTTGGGGCTTTGGGGTTCAGTTTTTCAGAGTGTGGCGGTCTGGGGATTTGGGTTTTAAGGATTTGGGGTTCTGGGTTAAAGGGATAAGAGCACTTTCCAAAATACAGGGTTTTCGAAGGTTTGGGTGTTTCAAGCCCACAGCTTGATGACTTTGGCGTTTTCGGGTTTTAAGTGTAGAGCTCGAGGCTGTCTCGGTCCCAGACGGTTCTGTGGCTTGGAATACGGCCGATAGCGCTGTGCAAGGCTTTTGAATGGGTGTTCCCCATGCAAGCATCATGTTTGCAGGGGCTGGGAACCGAAGCCGTAACTGGAAGTTTCAGGTAGGGTTTGGTGTTTGTGGTTTCGGTCGGTCCCCGGCATGGGCTGGTTTTGGGGATCTTCGGCGTCTAAACAGTGTATGTTTCAGTTGGGTACTACTTATCGTCACCCTACAGTATAGGCTTCGACCAGTGCGATGTGTATAGTCCAGTTCCGTTTAGGGGTGTGTCGGGTCAGAATCGTGCTTGGTGATAAATTATGCAGTGCTCTATAGTAAAGCCGGATTTACTGTTGTTTTGTCCTTCCGGTGCCTTACGGTTCATAGGCGAGAGTCTGCCAGGGCCTGCCTCTCCCAGTACGCCTATAAAGCGTCAGACAATTCAAAACTTAGGCTCCTATCTATGCCGAGGATCGTTCCGAAACTCCTGAAAATCTGCGGACCCCTTTCTATTACAAGATAACAACGCAGAACGCAGAAAGATAAGAAACCCAACACCGCAAATCCAAACCCCTTAACCTGAAATCCGAAACCCTCGCAACCCGGAACTCTACTTTAGCTCAAATCCAAGCGACAGCACTGGAACCTCCAGAAAAAGCTGCCTCAGTGTCTCAAAGTTGGAAATTAAGGCATTGCGGATTAATGTAGGGGTCTTAATAACTCATTAGAATAGGGTTTTGAGGCCCGTTATACTACAATCATAATAAGGAACCCGCAAAATAGTAAGGCTTGGAGCTGAAATAGGATAAGCGCCCTTCAGGATGTCATAGGGTTCAGGGTTTCGGGTTTAGGGGTTAGGGGGTTAGGGTTTAGGGTTTAGGGGTTTAGGGTTTAGGGGTTTACGGTTTAGGGGTTTAGGGTTTAGAGCAAGTAACAATGGCAGTAGCAACCTGGCTAGTACAGAATAGTCAAGAAGTTCAAGGTCCCGAAGACTCGTCGCACCAGTCCTGTAGGAAATCATCTTCACACTCTGTGGACATGGGTTACGGAACAACTTTTCATTCTTCAAAAGCAGCATTATTATGCTGCCCAATGCCTTGGGATGCAGTACCCACTCTCTGGAATCTGAGGACTTCTCCTTGTAAAGCTTGTTGGTGCTTAAGCCATGCTGGCTATGAAGAAACTTGCTCCCATGACACTCTCGAGATAAAGTTCGGTTGATTATCAGCCCAGTTACCTATATGGTGAGTTTGCTGGGCCACATGCTGGCACTGTAAGGTTTGTGTAGGGATTAAGGACAAGTATCCCGCTTTGCAGGTGAAAGGGCTATCCGAATCGGCTGTCCACGTGGCCACAAAGAAGTCCAACATGCGACTGCCGATTTTGCTTTCTCGTCCTGGCCTGTGTTCGTCAGGGGGGCTACAGCCTAAGCCCTAATAGAGCCTCAAAGCCCTAAAGCCCTAAAGTCCTAAATCCCTGGCTTTGTCTTTCAGGGAGAAAGCCCAAAACAAAAAGCCTACATCTTTAAGCCTACACCCTAACTAGACAAAGCCACGTACCAAAACCAGAACCCCCACACTAAACCTAAACCGCGAACCTAAACCCTGAAGCTGTAAACAGGACAAGTGGCCGGAAAGGCGTTCGTGGCCAAGCCATGTACCTGCTGGTAGCACCTGGGGGGTGGTCGCTTGGGGTGGTAACAGTTCAGTTCAGTTTAGGGTTTAGGGCTCAAGGGGCTCTCGAAGGGTTCGATAACGGATTGCAAAATACAAGGGGGCACAAGGGGTGTAGGCTATTCTATAGTGCTTGGGGCCTGGTGTTGGGACACTGAAGAGTTGGGGTTCAGGGTTTCGACGGGACAGTTCCCTGTTAGTGCACGCGCTGGAGCCAGAGCGCTGTAGGCAATATTTCGCTTGGGGGAGTGCAGAGGGCTTTAGCAACTGCGGGTCTGGAGCTCGAAATTAAGTTCGAAGGTTCAAAGTTATATAGCGGCACTAGGCTGTTCAATCACCCACTGGACACCCGTATAGCTCTGAACAACCCAGCGCAATCTGAGGTCGTGAAATTACTTGAGCACATGGACCCTTAGGGTACTGCATAAGTAGGGTTATGTACGCCCCTGTACTGATAATGCCGCTCAACTTATAACCTACTTGCTCAGTCGACTGAGCTCTCAATGCGAGTGGGTCCCGAATGTAAAACGACCCACCCTTCAAACAAAAAGGGGTTCAGGGTTTAGGCGGTTTAGGGTTTAAGGATGTAGGTGTTGAGGGCTCAGGGTCTCGACCCCGATTATGTTGAGCGCCTCTGGAGTACCCGAATACATCTCTCATAGGCCGCCGCAAGCAAAGCTGTGTAGAGCTCATAGTGATAAGCCCCAAACCCGAGACCGTAAACTTTGCGGAAAGCCGAAACATCGAGTATACATGCCTTAACCCTAGACCTCAAATTTCAGTTCAATGCAACACGGAAACCCAGCCCCGACGACCACTTAGTCGAATTCCCCTGAGCTGTAGCATGCAGCAATTCTCGGACAAAGGCACCCCGGCAGTGCCAACGAGAAGGCCAGGCGGAGGGGACGCATTGCTGTGGGAATTTCTCCGCTTATGTCCTTATTTTGTTGGTGGGTTCCGGTGGATCTAAAAACCTACTACTGTAGCAATTATGCGGTCATAGCCCACTAGTCATTCTGTGCTTGTAGGGCTCGGGGGGGGGGGCTGTCAAAAAGCAAAAGTACTTCGCGTCAAGGCTGTCGGATAGTTTGGCTGCGGAGGGTTTAGGGTTTAGGTTTAGGGTTTAGGGTTTAGGGTTTAGGGTTTAGAGTTTGGGGTTTAGGGTTGAGGGTTTAGGGTTTAGAGTTGAGGGTCTTTGGGTTTCCCGTGACGCATGGTTTGCGGGATATGCAGAAGCGGGTCCGAAAATAAACCACAGCCTCTTAAGTTCAGATCTCGGAAAAGGCTAGTAGGGTTTAGGGTTTAGGGTACTTGTTTGTAACTCTGTCTCCTTGAGCAGCTAGGGTTCGTAACTTTGGGGCTACAAGTAAGGTTTAGCTACACCTATAATAATTACTTCTAACCCGAATAAAGGTACGTATAACCTTACTTACTACTTCCGATGATCCTCTAAGTAGGAAACCATGGACGGCTTATCCTAGCAAACCTTCAGCTATCATGTACGTACCTCACTAGCATACGAAAGAGGTCGGGAATTGTATGATTCATGGTAAGTCCGGAGCCTAAGGACATGCTACTGGGATTGCTGCCATGCTTGCCTGGTGAAGTTGGTTTAGGCTTTGTAGGGTCTAAAACTTGGGACATTGAAAGTTAGAGCTGGGAATATACTGCTCACCCCTAACCCCGAAGACCAAATCCCCTAACCTGCACATGTCCTACGGGCGCCTACTCTCGTTGGGTTCCAAGATGCTCATATCGTGAGCCGCTTTTTGTTTGATGTAGGCGCCCGGGATTGACTCTCAGGGTTCCTACAGTATCCAAGGTAGACGCTCATGAGGATTGCAAGACGCTTCAGGACTCGAGGTCTAGCAGGTACAGGTACCCAAACCGCACAAGCACAAGGCATTGAATCCTATCCCCGCGAAAACAACAGGGCATCCTTAACCCCATCCACTGACATTGGTGAGCTTCTGTTTGGCAGTTTTCGGCGATGGTAACAGCAAAGCGTGGCTTGGATTCAAACCTGTACCCCAAACCCCTAAACCCTGAAAGCGTAATTCCCTGAGCCCCTAAAGACCTATTATAAACAACAGCGCCTTTTTCCAATCTTCCGGTGAGATGCTGGGGTTCGTTCCACTCGTGAGCACCTTTTGGGTGGCGGTTGGGGAATCCAGGTGTTTCTGAAGCCAGGGAGCGCGGTGGAGGGCTCTTGCCTCCTTGAAGGTATCCTTATTAAGGGATCTTTAATTATAAGGGTACTTTGGAGTTTAGGGTTTAGGGTTCAGGAGTCTAGGAGGGTTTGCTAGGGCTCCAGGGTATCTTATCCGCTTTTGAGGGTTTAGGGGTTAGGGTTTAAGGTTTAGCTCTAACCCTCTAAGTATGGCGGACACCCAATATCTTGATCGAAAAGTACTCACTTTTGTCTGAAATTCTACATGCCGAAAGCGGCGCTCACAGGTCAAGCTAGGGATTGGTGTATCATGTAGGGGCCTGCATGCTTCGATCTAACAGCTCTCAAAAAGTACATTGAATCGTTCCAGTACGCCTATCAGACCTCTAC
The DNA here is from genome assembly GCA_003297005.1 of Symbiodinium sp. clade A Y106. NCBI lineage: Eukaryota > Dinophyceae > Suessiales > Symbiodiniaceae > Symbiodinium > Symbiodinium sp. clade A. The sequence continues at coordinate 37,014 of BGNK01000683.1, read as the reverse complement.
AACATTTTGAGACTTCCACCCACATAGTGAAAGCCCCTAAACCCTAAACCCCAAACCCCCCAAGAACTTTCATGCCAGTCTCGGACCCTTCCCGGAGCCCGTACCTAGATCCTAAACCCGAAACCCTAGGACAGTAGCTTCAAGGAGCCCTAAACTCTCCCCAGGGTTCCAGAGGGTTTAGGATTTTGGTTTGTGAAATAATGGGTTACTGGATTACATGTTTATTCGTAGCCTACTATTTAAGCAACAGGAGCCCTGAAGCTTTACGAGTGGAAGGTGTGAAGGTAACTTCCGGGAGTTTGGCGCCTCATGAAAACCCAGCCGCACGAGTCGACTTGCCTAAAAAGCCGGCTTGAGGTTTGGGATTTAAGAGGCTTGGAACTACCTATAGTCTCCATTGTAGTTCCTTTTTTTGGTGAACCAATGGTTAGGATCCTATAATATAGATTTTGGTTAGCCAAAAACCCTAGGACTCTAAGGACTCATATATTAAGGCTTTTGGGCCCAAAGACCATACTATATAAGGCTTTTGGGGCTGTTTTGGTGCCCAGGGAAATAGGAACTACAATGGAGACTCTATATAGGTATACCTGAATCCTAAACCCTAAAGCCTAAACCCTAAACCCTTAATCCTAAACCCTAAACCCTAAAGCCTAGACCCTAAACCCTAAGCTACAGGGGTGCAAGGTTTGGGCTGAGAAGTTCCGGGTTGACGGTTTCTGGGTTTCGTGGTTCTCAGAGGATCGATAAGAATTTCTTTGTAGGGCTTTAAAGCGGTTTACCTTGTAGTGCATCATCATGGGGGGGTTGAACAGGGGTCTAAACCTATAGTAGTTTACCTGCTTATGAGTATCATAAGGTATATGCAGGGTTTACGGGACAGTAACCCACTGCGCAAGAATCTGGTTCCTAGGTGGAGATGGGGATTCTTGGGTCTGGGGGCCCCCCGGGGTTTCGGGTTTAGGGCTTCAGATTTCGGTTTTTTAAGCCTCTCCTCTTGGACATCCCTGATGTGGGCTCCCCATAAGCATTCCGTCGCGTATGGCAACGTGTCTCGGACAGCGCCGTGGGACATCTATGCACCAGCCCTGGCATGTTCAGTATTTTCGGGGCTTGAGGTTTTCGGGCAGAAGGGTTCAAGCGTTTCAGGGTTTTAAGTGTACAAGACCTTGCGAGCTAGAGCTTTTTTCGGCTCAAGGGGTCAAAACTCTGAGTGAGTAGCACTTCATGAAGCTCCGAAAGAGGCTTTTTTGGGGGGCGTCTGTATCCTCTACTTGGAGGGACATGGGAGTTCTAAGTACCTGAACTTGGGGTTATAAGTAATTGTGTAAGTATAGTTACCCCATCTATCATTCATCCTATAGTTACTAATTCCCATGATCCCTTAAGCATAGAGGGGCGCTTCAGAAGAGGAGGGGCCCGGATGGGTCCGTGAATGTGAGGACACGCCAACGAGGCCCCCTTATGCTGAGGCTCAAGCTCTGGGACACACGGTTTAGGGTTTCGGGTTTAGGGTTTATTGAAATCTGAGATAAGCACTTCGAAATCTGAAAGATATCTAGGGCCTGGGCTCAACTGTTACGCGAAGACCTCATCCAAGGTTCAGGGGCTCAGGGGTGTTGGGATAGCTTCGGGACACGAAATTGCAAGACCTCAGCAGTCCGAAATCTGTTGAGAAACCCTAAGGCCCGAAAACCCCCAAACCTAAAGCCAAAACCCCAAACCCTAAAGCCCTGTACGCATTGCAAAAAAGCCCTGAACACACCTCAAACAAAAACAAGCATATGGAACCAAAATGCCCTGAAAAGCCTACAAAGCTCTATATGACACCTCCGTAGTTACTCTTGAAATCTGTTTCAAACCTTCACACAAACTCCTATAAGGCACCTATACAACTCTATCAAATCCACTAGGGCATGCTAGGGCGAGAGCAGCCATACTACAGATCCCTGGCTAGCAATGGGCTTAGGGTTTAGGTTGAGGGCTTGGAGCTTCAGATTCAGGGTCTAGGCCTACTTGTCGGGTATCATGGGGAACTAAAGGTTAACCTTTTTCATACTATACTACCCAAAAAGGTTAAAGGTTACCTACTCTACTTCTAGGCAGGTTTTACGGGTTTAGGCAGGTTTGGGCTTATGTGTTCGGGCGTAGGGCGGAGGGCCTAAAGTTTTAGGGCTTATGCAGGGTCCTCTCGTTTTGGGCTTAGGCTTAGGTCATACTTGGAGGCCCTTTTGACTTAGTAAGTAGGGTTAGTAAGGTGGGTTATGGGGGATTATAATAGGGTTTCTAGGGGATACTAAGTAGACTTACTAAGTCAAAAGGGCCTCCAAGTNGAGGCCCTTTTGACTTAGTAAGTAGGGTTAGTAAGGTGGGTTATGGGGGATTATAATAGGGTTTCTAGGGGATACTAAGTAGACTTACTAAGTCAAAAGGGCCTCCAAGTAGGGTTTAGCATGTATCTGGGAGATTAGAGGGCCTGCCTTCAACAACCAGAACTAGGGTTTAGGGTTTAGGGGGTTTAGGGTTTAGGGCTTAGGGGGTTTAGGGGGTTTAGGGGGTTTAGGGGGTTTAGGGTTTAGGGTTTAGAGTTTAGGGTTTATCGTATTGCTCCTAGCCCGAATATAATATACTCGGGGACTCAAAGAAAAGGAAGGCTTTCGCTTAGCGCTGCTGCGTCTAAGACTGTCTCAGGGATCTGCACGACTCTGCACCCCCGTCAGGAGAACATGGCATCCATCTTCTCCAGAAACGCTCGCGCCTGAAATGAGGCAGGGGGTGTAGTCAGCCCTACACCCATCTCGAAACCGAAACCTCATATAGCTCTTAGACGCTTATGCAAACTTCGGGATGGACTATATTTGGTCTGCTGTTCAGATTCATTCGATTTGGCCTTCGGGTGTTAGCGATCAAAACTTTGAGGTACTCAGATATTTGCGCATTACGGTAACCCTAAACCCTAAACCCCACAACTTCCTCGACCCCTATTGCTACGCGTACCGTCTGCAGACCATTAGCCTCAGAACAACAACCGGCAAGCCTTGAAGGAGCGACACACTTTGCATGGGGGTCTTTCAGAAAACTAGGGATACCTTTTGTGGAAGTCTTTGTAACCATGGGCTAAAAGTGTTCGAGGTTCTGCTTTCCCTACGTGTCCATGTGCCCGATAGTATGCACTGTGGCCTTATTAAAGCAGTCCCTTCATAGCTGGGTTGTAGTTTTGGGGCTCTGAAAAGTATTTATGAATAGGTACCTCTATAGGAACCATGAAGGAAATTAAAAAGTTTCCCCAATTGCCACCTAGATAGATACTTTAGAGCCCAAGTATATTCCATTTGGTGAGATCTCGGGTTTAGGGGTTTGGGGTATAGCAGGAAAGTGAGCCCAAAGACCTGAACCCCAAACCCGTAAGTCCCTAACAGCTGAATCCTGAAACCCGCATAATCTTATCCCGATCCACGAACTAACTAGCTCCCACCCCCACTCCGAAAGGCAGAATCTATGGGATGTGCTAGAAAGAACTCACACTACCCTGAACTCTGAACCCAAAACCCTCAATTTTTACTAAACTCTAAACTCTAAATTATTACTAAACTCTAAACCCTAGAAAAGAAACTAAACTCTAAACCCTAAACACTCTAAGTCTCCGACGCGCTTCTTTGGTATGTCGAAGGAAAGGTCGCCCCCGACCTCGTCATCGGACTTGTGCAAAGCACTGTGGGGCTTGAGGGATTCCTTCTTGGGGGGGAGGTTGCTTTAGAGGTTCCTGTAAGGTTTCTTTTAGGGATTCTATAAGGGCTAAGGTTTCGTTTAGGGATTCTATAAGGGCTAAGGTTTCTTTTAGGGATTCTATAAGGGCTACGGTTTCTTTTAGGGATTCTACAAGGGCCCTATGAAAAAAGTTTTAGGGTTTTGGGGTTTGCGGCTGCAGGGCTCTAGATTTGGGGTTTGAGGGAGCGCATAGGGTTTTAGGGTTTGTGGATACTTATAAACTGTATAGGGTCGAAGGTCATTGTTGTGCGGTGCTGCGTAGGCTACCCATCGGCTCCATAGGAGTTCCTTTTTGGGGTTCATCTTTAGAATCCTATAATAATAAGGTAACCCCGAAAAGGAGCTACTATGGAGCCTATGGCTAGTCATGAGATTTCATGGGGGTCCGTACGCCTTTTGCAGGCTAGCCCGAAACCGTAAGCCGTCATCTGTGCGAAGGTGGGTACCTTGACCCCAATAGTGTGTGGAATCATTGGGGCCCATATCACCCTCACGAAAAGACTCAGCACAACCTTGCACGACAAACCCAAGACCTGTTCCGCACAGAGAAGTGCGTGAACACCTGACGTTAGGTACTCTAAACTCGAAGCCTAAACCCTTTGAACTTAAATTAAACCCGGAACTCCTGTAGGCTCCGAGTGACAAAAAAGTCATGAAGCCACCGGACGCCAGTGTGTCTCATGCGGCAAGTATCCCCACGTGGGTCTTCCTCGCAAGTGGAAAAGCAAGGGAGGGTTCTGAAGGCGGGAACTGCCTGCACGTTGATGCGCTTCCACACCTTCCTGGGCTTCCTGGGCCACGGGACAGGTATCTCCTGCAACATCTTCATGCAGGTCTGGGCGGCATAGCCTGCCATCAAACCATAAGCCCCAAACCCCACAAACGCTTATTAACTAGTGGATGACCGTGCGCTCGTCATCAGGATCTGGCTCCATTTCTTTGCATTCTCGTCCCGTGGTCCTGCTGAACCAAACAGAGCTCGATGTACCCTGGCCCTTAGCCCTAAAACCCTAAACCCTATAAACCCTAAACCCGAAACCGAACCCTAAACCGAATCACTGGAATATATTTTCTCAAGCACAATGCTTGACATTAGTGCCTTGACCCCATCATAACAGAAATCATGAGAATATGAAGGAATAATAGCAAACGAATAAACTAAAAGAGTAATAGTAGTGACCATCGGCGTAATAGGAATAACAACAGCATCAGCAATAGAAATACTTGTAATCGTAAGAACAGCATCAACAATAAAAATGGTAATAGCAATAGCAACAATAAAATAGTAATGATAATAATGTTGATGAAAGCATAATAACACAAACAGCATCCTGATAACAGTTAAAACAATTCTAATAATACTGATAACAATAAGCAACATACAACACATCGTAGCAATAATAATACCAATATTCATAGCTATCGTTAAAATAACACTTATATTAACTACTGTCGCAACCATAGCAACTCGAATATAAAAATACTAACAGTAACAATAATGATCATAATAACAATAATAATAGCAATAATAATAAAGACTTAACAATAATGCTAATAACACCACTAATAACACGAAGAACAGTAGTAATAGTAATCGTAAACATACTTTCATAACTCACATTCATAATTGCAGTAAGAATAAGAACACGAAAACGGTGAACAATACGAATAACAATAAGAATCAGGGTACGAACTTGGATAATCATAATAACAATAAGAACAAAAGTAATAAGACTAAGGCTAAGACTCAGGCTGAAGCCAAGACTAAGAATATTCATGATAATGAAGATGAGAAGGATAGTAATAATAAGAAGAATGAGAACAATAATAACAATGAGAATGAGAAAAATACTAGTAGCAATGACAATAATAACATGTAGCAACAGTCATAGTAATACCCCAAACCCTGAAGCCCAACCCCAAAGCCTAGAACTCGAACTCAAAACCCCAAACCTCAAGCCAACGGCCTTCGCCCGATCTCTTCAACGGCCTATGCTTGGAGGATCAGGGGACTTAGTAAGTAAGGTTCTAAGTACCTTAATTGGGGTTATAAGTGGTTATAAGTATAGTTACCTTATACTTATAATCCCAGCTACTAAGCCCCATGATCCTCTAAGTGCAGGAGGCTCCCCTTGCTGAGATACCGGCACGAGGGTTCACCTCGAAGATGCAGATGCTCCCATCGGGGCGAAGCTTGTAGTTGAAGTTGCAGATCCCACCTGTTGAGGGTTTTGGGCTTTGCACTCAGGGCTTAGGTCTTCAAGGATTCGGGGTGTAGGATTTCGGTGTTAGGGCTTTAGAACTGTAGAACTTGCTAAAGCCCTAAAGCCCCATATCCCTAAGTCCCTAAACCCTCACGCCCTAAACCCAAACCTCCCGAAACCTTTTGACCCTCTACCGAGCCCTCATGTAAACCCCAGACACTTAAATTCCTAGCCAAAATTTCTAGTCCTTTAAAAACCCTAAGATAGGGATCCCAAAGAGACACCTAAACAACAACCATCATTTCGGGATATCCAGCGCAATGATGCCCACTCTGAACTTCCTGGTGATACTAGGCGCAATATTTCGGAAGTCTTACAGCCAATAACCATATTATGAACAGACATCCAATATGGTCTTGAAAACCCTTAAAAACCAAAGCGAAAGGAGTGGGCCCTGTGAGGGCCCTACAACCCTAAAGCCCAAGCCTTAGGCCCTAAACCCTTAACCAAAACAGCCGAAACCCTGAATTCCCTAAACCCTAAACCCTAAACAATATCTGAATCCCATGCCAGAGAACCCTAAACCCTAAACCCTAAACCCTAAACCCCTAAACCCTAAACCCTAAACCCCTAAACCCTAAACCCTAAACGACCCCTGAGGCGCCGGCTAAAGCCAACAAGGAACTTCTGAAAGATTTGCAAATGCTCGGCCTGGGTGGGCTGACGCTTCGGGTTTAGGATTCAGGGCTGGGGTGCTTTCATATGCTGACTGAGAAATATAGGGTTTAGGGTTCAGGGCTGGGGTGCTTTCATATGCTGACTGAGAAATAGAGGGGCCTTAATAATTAGAATCGGGGGAACCCCCACAATAGTATTGGTAATTATATACTTAGGCCCCTATATTACCGAAAGGGTGATGTTCAGGTTTGCAGCTGGGTGTAAGAGCAACTGTACATTTGATCGTGGATTGTACCAGTAGTTTTTGAGCACCATGCCCTAAATCACTCCAGCAGTGTGGTAACCACGAAACCAATAAATTAATTGTACATCAGCATACCCAATCCGTGGACCTCCACCCTGGCACCCGGAATAGCAGCCAGAAAGGGAATCCTTGTACCAACCATCCTGAACCCTCAATCCATGCTCCAGTTTTCTGGAGTTTGCTGCAAGCCCAACCCCAGTATACAAATAGCACCAACCTTGGTCTAAAGTCTAGGAAGATTACTTACTTTGGGCTATTTGAAGGCGAATTTTTCAAAGAGGGGATTACAGCGCCTGCGTCTTGCACACACCCTCCACGATCTGACTGCCGGGGGCCATGGCACATGGGGCTTCTTCTGGAGGTTTTGTGGGTTCTATAAGGGCTCTATGAGGATGTTATTCGAAAGTTACCATGAGATTTAAGGGGTTTGATTCTAGGGTTTACGGCTTCTTGGTGTGGGATATCGTATACGGAGCATTGTTGGGATGGGGCTGGCGGTTGAAGCATCGGATCAGAACCGCAAACTCGTTTAAAGCCGGACCCATAGCCCGGACTCCGTGCATGCCAAAGCACCTACATCCCAAAATGATAGAATCCTCAAAATAGCCCTTGTGCAAGCCTGCAAGGACCCCCACCTGACTATGAAAGCCACCTGTTTTAATCCCGAAAGAAACCAGGTACCCAGAAGACTCAAGCCGAACCGCCGAAACCCTAACCCCTCAAACCCTAAACCCCAAACCCCATTACTGTAATGTAGGAGCTTTAATAATTAGAGTAGGGTTTGGGGGTATAGTATACTATAATAATTATGAAGGAGCCCCCAAACTAGTAAATTAATGGTAATTATTGAGACCCTAACACCCTAAGACACCAAACCCCAAATCCTAACACTGCAATCCCTGTCTTATCTGGGCCAGTTGCCGGAACGCTGCGAAGATCTTGGTCTACCAAGCGAACATGCGGCCAGACCTGCTGGTTGTTTCAAAGGCTTTGGGATTTGAGGGGCTTTGCCCCAACAAAATCCCTAGCCCTAAACCCTAAGGTTCAGAGTGTATGGTCTAAACTCCGACCCCTCAATCCTAAACCGTAAAGCTTAGGGTTAGTTTAGGATTTAGGAGTAGTACGGTTGTTTGTTGAGGGCCATTTCCCGGAGCCTCACCAATCGGGCCTGATTCTTAAAAAGAAGCTTCCTGAAGAACCCTGTTTGCGGGAGATATCCCTCAACCCGAACCCCCAAACCATCCCAGCCCCGAAGCCCCAAACCCTAAGTCCACCCCATGCGAGTTTCGGACACATCAATCTGCTGCAAGTCCTTAGAAATAAAAGGTTAACCTTTCCGATTCCTACTACAGTAGAAGCCAAAAAGTTGGAAACCCAATAGCCTCAATCCTTAAGGGTAATGTATATGATATGGAATCCCAGCACTATTTGGCCTTAATCCGGTTTCCAACTTTATGGGGTTTACTGTAAACTACAAGAACCCAAAAAGTTTAAAGGTTAGTATAGGATTTTGGGGCCCATTATACCATTTTGGGCCCATGATACTATAGTTCTAATAAGGAACCTCTAAATAGTATTGGTGATTATTTAGACCACTATATTAATGGGTAGTGGGGATCTAAGAGTCTTGATTGCCATTGATCAACCTTCCTCTGGGCCATCGCGAAGACCCTAAGGGTCCGAGTACCTAATAATCATATACTCTCCCAAATATTAACCTACATAACTACTATCCTAACCCCAAGTACCTGATTATTGGGTCCTTTGGACCCTTAGGGAGACAGAAGATTACCGAACGGAGCTCTGGGCCTGCTTTTAGGCTATCGGTTGCGGATGGGGCTGCGGGTTTATGGTTTTGGGTGTTTGGGTTGGGGGTTAGGGCGTCCAAAAGCTTTGGGAATTCATGATCATGATAGTGAAGTGAGTGAACCCTCTTACTTGCTGTGCAATAAGAATATAATACGTCAGAAACCCTACAGCCAAAACCCCGAGAGCCAAATTCCTAAATCCGAGTCTAAAGAAGCCCAAACCCCAAGCCCCATACCCTGAAACCCCAAAACTAAACTCCTAAACCCTGGTCTCAGAGCTCGGCATAAGCTTCAAGACTATACTGGTACCGGATGCCGGCCCAATCCTCGGGGCGTAAGCTGCGAGATGCGTCGGGCAGCAAGTAAGGTTTAGGATTTGGGGTTTGGGTTTAGGGTTTGGGGTTTAGGATTTAGGATTTAGGGTTTGGGGTTTACGGTGTTTGGGGTGTACTTTCAATTTTCGGGTTTATGGTTTGGGTTTCGGGTTTGGGGCTTCCGGCCTCGTGTTCTCCGGATTTTGTTAAAGGTCAGTGTTGTCCGAGTTCTCTAAACTCTGTTGAACCCCTGAGCACGGCGACTGTTTCTTAAGCCCCCTGCACACCCATGACCCAGCAACTACCATACGGGCAACTGGCTGATGGGAGATCGGCAGTATACGTGGGAATCAAGGGGATTCGTCAAGTGTTCAGCCGCTGATTGCAAGGCTCTGGCGCATTGAGAATGGGAGAAAGTACATAAGGCAAGACAAGTACACCTAGAGTCTCCATTGTAGTTCCTTTTTTTTGGTTTAACCAAATATATATATATATATAATTAGGATCCTATTTGGTAACCCCAAAAAGGAACTACAATGGAGACTATAGGTACAGTTCATGGCTGAGGTTCTAAGGGCCTCTGCGGCTACAAAAGCTCTACAGTAGAAGCCCAAAAGTTGGAAACCGAATAGCCTCAATCCGTAAAAGTAATGTATAGGGAATCCCAGCACTATTTGGCCTTCATCCGGTTTCCAACTTTATAGAGTCTACTGTAGGCGTGAAGTGTGTTGGGTTTCACAGTGCTTTAAACCGTGGCAAGCAAGCCATGACCAGGGAGCGCAAGGCTATATGGGCCTCAGGCTTTCAATGAAATTCAACCACGCACACGTTGCGAAATATGGGAGTTTCCGAAAATTAGGGGTACCTTACTCGGGGGTCCTTATAATAGGGATCCTACTATTTAGGGTACTATATTAGGGTCCCCTATTGTCGGAAACTCCCATATCTTGTGCAACTCAAGCCCCCTGCACCCTGACCAGCCTCGAAGATCCCCCCAAAAACGAAACCTTCTAATGTAGGGGCCTGAATAATTAAGAATGGGGTTTTGGGGGTATATCATACTATACTTGTAATAAGGAACCCCTAGCATAGTATAGGTAGTTATCAAAGCCCCTATATTACAGACCACACCGGTGTGAACCCAAAACCTGTACCCGCGCTCTTTTTCCTTCCCTTCAGGCTTCAGCATGAAAAAGGGCTGTGCCCAACACATGTCCTTAGTTGGATATGTTTTTCATGGTGGCGCTCCGACAGGGTTTTGAGGATGAGAGTTTAGGATTTATCCTTTGCTTGGCAGTTGTCACGGTGGGGTGCCTAGTTGAGGAACTCCAGTTGTACTAAACTCTGACAGGCTTTGGTACTATACTCAAAATCCTACAACTGTGGATACCTGCATGGCAGTAAGGACTTCTGTGGACGACATGTGAGTATGGCAGTGTTCAAGTTTAGAAGTATACACGAGCACGAAGCCCCAGCACTTCAGTCTAGTTGTTCAATTTCCTAGTTTCTGCATCTCTGCACACATACAGCAGCACGCAAACGTGTTGGTTCCATTCAGCATAGTTGCCCCTCAGAACCTGAACCCTGCTGTACATCCTGCGAAATTACAACCCAAAACCGTATACCCTAAACCCTTAACCATAAACCGTATACCCCTGAACGCCCTAAAACCCTGAACCTTAAGCTGGCTACCCCGGGGGTTCAGGGCAGAAGGGCGGTCAGGGTCTGCTTTTGATTCCTTTGCAGGATTGGAATAGGGTTTTGGTGGACATTCTACTACACTTTTTTTAAGGAACCCCCAAGATAGTACTGGTAATTAATTAGGCCCCTATAGTAGATCTGCACCACTGGCCTTTGACGCATTGGCTCCCCTAGACTTTGGAGACTCTGAAGCACGATGGCCTGAATCCCACTGCCCCCCC
>BGNK01000683.1:0-23573 GCA_003297005.1 Symbiodinium sp. clade A Y106 | reverse complement strand
TATATCATAATGTACTATATTCAAATTTTATTGAACTGAGCAAGGTCGCTTCGAGCATCATCCTGCCAGCAAAGACAGAACCCATACGGACCCTCTCAGAACCCGTCATAACGACGTTGTGTTTGCAAATGGGGGGGGGGCGGGCTCTCGCGGGGGGCCGGGGCGGGGGTGCTCTGCTTCCGGGTCGCGTTGCTGGGACGCTCAACACCGACGCGCGCGACTAAAACGAGCGGGGGGGGGGGGGGGGGGGGGGGGGGCAGCCCCCCATTTGCAAACACAACGTCGTTATGACGGGTTCTGAGAGGGTCCATATGGGTTCTGTCTTTGCTGGCAGGATGATGCTCGAAGCGACGTTGCTCAGCTCAATAATTGAATATAGTACATTATGATATAATGAAATATATTTTAACATGACATAACATACTACAATATAACTAAATATATCATATAATAAAATGTGTTATAATATGACAAATTATATGATATTACACAAAAATGACATAGTTAAATATGATAAGATATGCTATGGTACATTATCATAATACAGTATATAACAACATATGATACAATATAATATAACATCATATAATGTCATATCATATTATATAAGATCATATCACGTGTTATGATATAGTATGATATAATAATGTAATATAATATCCTNCCATACAAGAGCAAAAGGCAATAATTATACTCCAAGCCACGAGGTTACAAGAAGTCGAGAGGCCAAGAAGCCCAGAAACCGAAAAACCAAGAAGCCAAGGAAACCAAGAAGTCATACAAAAGCAGAAGGCAATAATTGTACTCCAAGCCACGAGGTTACAAGAAGTCGAGAGGCCAAGTTGTAAGAAGCCCAGAAAAGGGGCCAAGAAGCCCAGAAACCGAGAAACCAAGAATCCAAGGAAACCAAGAAGCCTCAAGGAACCGAAAGCCCAGAGACCGCACGCGCACCCAGACCAAAAAANCCCAGAAAAGGGGCCAAGAAGCCCAGAAACCGAGAAACCAAGAATCCAAGGAAACCAAGAAGCCTCAAGGAACCGAAAGCCCAGAGACCGCACGCGCACCCAGACCAAAAAAATAAAAATAATAATAAATACGCCTCCTATCTTAAACACGCCCCTCCTTTGGTGATAACGGCTCATCATAATGTCATCATATGTCTTAAACACGCCCCTTCATTCGGCGATTCCGCTTCGCCAGATATCTTTAACACGCGCTCGCATTTGGCGCTAACGATTCACCTGCCGGTTCATCATATATCTTTAACACGCCCCCTCTTTTGCCGATTTCGATTCATCATATATCTCAAACACGCCCCCTCATTTGGCGATTCCGGTACTCCATACTCACTGGTTTGCAGGTGTAACGCCAGATCAACAGCCCGACTGATTGACGGCTCGGTNGGTTGGTAGACGTACTGACTGGCTGACTGACTCACCGCTGCCGCTGGACGACCGACTGACTGACTGACTGACTGACTCACCGCTGCCCGCTGACCGACTGACTGGCTGACTGACTGCTCGGTCGGCTGTCAACCAACTGACTGACTAGCTGCTTCACTGACTGACTGACTCGCGCGTCTGCCGAACGGAAAACCATAAAAAATACCCAAAAAGAACCCCCACCCGGCCGTGGAGGTCATTGGGTTCGGGATAGCTGCCGGATCTAGGGTTCGGGGAAAAGGCTTTAGGCTTTAGGGTTTAGGATTCAGGTATATATATATATATAGAGTCTCCATTGTAGTTCCCTTTTTTGGTTAACCAAAATCTAGGTTATAGGATAATAACCATAAAATTGGTTGAACAAAAAAAGAGCTACAATGGACCAATGGAGACTATAGATTCAATCGCTCGGGATTTCCTTGAAACCTGCCCTTCCCAATACGCCTCCGACGCCCTAAACCCTAAACTAAGCCAAAAATCCTAAACTCCTACATCCTAAACCCTAAACCCTAAACCAAGGCAAAAACCCTAAACCCTCCAACCGCGCGAGCCCGACACACTCACACACAAAAAAGCAAGGAACGACGGAGCACTTGATAAGCCTACTTAAAGATCATGGGACTTAGTAAGTAAGGTTATAAGTACTGTAATTCGGGTTATAAGTAATGATAAGTATAGTTGCCTTACTTATAACCCTAGTTACTAAGTCCCATTAGCCTCCAAGTACAGTAGAAGCCAGAATGTTGGAACATCATTATCCTCATGCCCTTAAGGTAAAGTATAAGGGATCCTAGCACTAATCCTCCTAAAGCTATGTTCCAACTTTCTGGCTTCTACTGTAAACCCTAAACCCTAAACTCCCAGCATCCCCAGTGAACGCAACCCAAGCCTCCCAAGATAGACCCATAGAAACAATTTCAAGCCGACAGCCCTCGCAACGCCTTAATGCTGAATCCATGAAATTCGGTTTAGGGTTTAGGGTTTAGGGTTTAGGCACACTAATTAATTAAGATCTAGGCTAAACTTTAATCTGGACTTAAGTGTTTAACTGTTTAATGCTGTAAAGCAGTGAACCATAAACCCCCGCCGAAGAACCTGTATAGAGCCCTCTACGGAACCCTGACAGACACCTTCGTCTAACTACAAATGACCTGTATATACTAATTAGTGCCTGAAGCCCCCCCCTCCCTAAACCCTAAACTTCCAAAACACCCAAACCCCCCCCCCAAAAAAAAAAAAAAACCTAAACANAAACCCTAAACCCCCCCCCCTGCCCCAAACCCTAAACACCTAAACCCGAAACCCTAACCCCTCCAAACCCTAAACACCTAAACCCGAAACCCTAACCCTCCAGCCGGTTCTCTCCGCCGCCACTCTCGGATAGCAGCCTCATCGACCAGCTGGTCCTGCGCAACGCACCAATGCTAATGTAGGAGCCTTAATATTTTAGAATAGAATTTTGTGGTATGTTCTACCATAAGGGAACCCCCAAACTAGTATCGGGTATCTAAGGGTGGGCCGCAGAAGGTTTGGCGCTTAAGGTTTAGGGTAGAACCCCAATTACCCTCTAATATATCCTAAATACCCACTATTCACAAGGGCCATTAGGGCACGATTTGAAGGGCCCTTGGGGGGTCCTGGTTAGGGTTTTGTAAGTTTAATTAATTTAGGGTTTTGGGGTTTCGGGTTTTAGACATGGTGGTAAAGGGGTGTAGGGGTTTATGTAGGGGTTTCTAATTTCAGGGTTTAGGGTTAAGGGTTGCTTAGGTTACTTAGGCGTTTAGGGTTGGGAATTGCTTAGGATTTGAGCGCTGACTTTTGGGTGAGGGCAAAGGATTAGACGTCCAGGGTTTTCAAGTTCAAGGATGGTTCGCGCTTAGGTTCCCAGCTCTGCCATTTCGGGCTTCTGGGCTTTCGGGTAGAGGGTTGCTGGATGTGAGGACTTTGGGATTCGGGGTTTAGGAGTGCTTGGCTTATTTGGGCCCACGGTCAAGACGATTTTCGTAAACGAGCAGCGAGCCTAAACTCGTTGAAACCATCTTAGCTTGGGTTTGGCAGCAGCATATACCTGGGTCCTGAATAGAACTCTGTATTGGTAACCATTAACTAGGTTGTCCACCCAAAGCAGCGCTACGATCCAGAGACGTTAAGCCCTACCTAGCGTCTCCATTGTAGTTCCTTTTTTTGGTTAACCAAAATCTATATCATGGGATCCTAACCATAAAACTGCTTAACCAAAACAAGGAACTACAATGGAGACTCTAGGTAAACCTTAACCCTAAGGGTCCAAGTACATAATAATCATATACTCTCCTAAATATTGAGCTACATAACTACTATCCTAAACCCAAGTACCTAATTATTGGGTCCTTTGGACCCTTAGGGTAAATTAAATTCAAAACCCTGGACCTTTAAACCCTCAGCCCTAGCATGAACCCTAAACCCTAGCCTAAAAACTAAACTAAACCTTACTTCTTGGCGCTAATTTGGGTCTTGGAGTGAAGATGGTAAAACTTCGGCTACTGCCAGGGGGCGTACGGCTGAAAGTTTGGGTTTTGGTGGCAGAGTTGGGGGGTAAAGCCTCGGATACGCGAATAAGGGTCCATTTGCCTATGTAGTATATGCCTTCATGGAGTTACAGCTTTTGGGAACATGGAATCACATTCCGTGCAGCGAACAGAAGCGCCCACTCAAAACCGAGGGTCGCGAGCGTCGACGACTTTGTCCCAAGCGCAGCGAATCGCGCGGCAGCAGACTTTGTACATGGTGTCGCCGACCTGAGCTGCTTCTTAAGGTTCAGAGCTTAGGGTTTGGAGTTTAGGGTTTAGGTGGCTGGGATGATGGGACAATCTAGCGCAGGTTCTGAAATTGATGATGTTTCGACTGATCCAAGCAATCCTTGTTTGTAGTGCCGTCCTGAATCGGCTTTGGGTTATAGACTCCCAAAGTACTAATAACCAATAGTGATCACCCTCCTCTTCCACCTCGTCCGACTGATACCACGACTACCACTATTGCCACTATTACCGTGATTCTGGGTTATCCTGGTGGTAGTAGTAGCAGCAGTAGCAGCAGCAGCAGCAGTAGCAGTTGCAACAGCAGTAGCAGTAGCAGTAGTAATAGTAGTAGCAGCAGCAGCAGTGGTAGCAGTAGTAGTAGGAGTAGTAGTAGTGGGCATATATTGAGGGTCCCTGTTTTGCTGAAACAATCGAGCCGAAATGGAAGACGGTTGACACCGCCGAAAACACCACGAAACCCTCTTGCCAAAGCCTCGTGGCATCCCAGGGTTAAGTGCTTAGGGTCCGGGAAACCCACACCTCAATGCGAATGCCGCTGTGCCTGTTTTTTGGCGACCTTCATGAGATTGTCTGGGCTGACCTGAAACTCATCTTAGGGTTTATACTGTGGCGTTTTAAGGCTGGGTCGCATACCTTGCTTAGCTTCTCTATACTCGACTACGTCTGCCGTCAGCAATTAGGGGTCCTACCCATCTCGAAGCTTCTCCCATACTGCGATGATATCGGGGCCCCCATGCTTAGAGGAGTCTTTGTGGCATATTCTATATACTATAAGTATAGTCCAGTATGGTAACTGGGCTCTTAAGTATCAAGGGAGAACAAAGTATAAGCTTTTATTTCAGAATGGCTCCTTTTAAGAAAAAAGGATTCAAGTATGGTACTCCAAAGCCCAGGTGGGAGTTTCCGAAAATAGGGGACCCTAATATAGTACCCTAAATACTAGGATCCTTATTATAAGGACCCCAAAATAAGGTACCCCTAATTTTCGTAAACTCCCATATTGTGTATATCAATTAGACCTCGGGGCTGGCAGTCGCTTGCAATTAATTTTGAGGAAATTGATTAAGATGCACCGGCTTAGGGCCTAAACCCTATACCCTAAGGCTACGGTTTTGCTTGAGCCGCCGGGTTTGGGGGCAAAAAAGGGCCCAGGCCCGAAAGTTCAGAGTCCGAAGGGTTTCAAAAACAAATTAGGGTTTAGGGGTTTAGGGTTTAGGGAGTTTAGGGTTTAGGGTTCAGGGTTTAGGGTTCAGGGTTTAGGGTTTAGGGACCTTCCAGCTTGATAAGGAGCCTTAGGCCTGTTTCCTAAACCAAGAGGGCTTTTAAGGTTCAGGGCTACAGTTGATGATATAAATCCTGCATTGTCGTAATGACCCTAGACTCTAGACTATGGGAATTATGGTATATTCCTTATTATGTGTAATGCAGGACTTATATCATTAACCGTAGCTATAGGGGCTTGGACCTCAGGGTCTATCTCAAGCGTGCGAGGGTTTGGGATGGGGCTTTTTGAAGACTGCATCGTGGAGCTTTGCACTTCAAGGCCTTGAGCTTCGGGTGTCTAAACCTGCAACCCAAACTAGACATAATTGAACCCCAGCAACATAGCCAAAGCCACAAGACATTTCTCAAACCCTAAACCCTAGAACCTGCACCTTCAACACCTGAACACCTAGACACCTTAGTTAAGCCCTACATCCTACCTAGAGCCCCCAACTACTCTCTAATATACCCCAAATACCCACTATCAAGGCCCATGAAGCCTCTATTAAAGGGCCCTTGGGGGGTCAACCCCAAACCTTCAACCCTAAACTCTAAGGCCCTAAATTCTAAACCCTGAAACCCAAAACCCCTAAACCCTGAAACCCTAAATTTTCGATCCTCAGGCCGGCCCATCTAAGTCCCACAGACCTCAAGCCGGAACGTGCCCTCATGCTCAAGGCAGCACGGTTTAGGGTTCAGTGGTTTAGGGGTTTAGGGGTTTAGGGTTTAGGGTTTAGGGTTTAGGGTTTAGGGTTCAGTGGTTTAGGGGTTGAGGGGTTTAGGGTCTATGGGCCCTGCAGCCATAACTGTAAGGGCCCATGTAGCCGAATAGTACATACTTTGGCCTTACCGTACCTGCACAGGGACTACTTTAAGGCCAAAGTATACACTATCTGGGTTCATGGACCCTTCGGGTAATAAGAGTCCGTAGAGCCTTCGGGCGAAAGTTCTAAACGCAGTCAACCTCGTAACTGGGATCGAGTGACACGGGAACATGACACAGATCCCGCTTCGACGACCACGCAGCTCGACATGCAATGCCTGGGAGTCGTTTTGGATTTTCGGAGTTCTCGGTTCCGGTTGGGGGGCTTACCCATAGGCCCCAAAGTGTTCCTTTTTGGGGTTCATATTTAGAATTCTATAGGGTAATCTCAAAAAGGAACTACTTTGGGGCCTATGGGTACAGCTTAGAGTTTAGGGGTTAAGGGATTTTTGTTTCAGGGCTTTAGGATTAGGGACCCTACATTCTAACCTTAAGACCAGGGCGCGGCCTGCAGGGCTGAATAATTACCCTGCGGCTCAAAACAGCCCAAAAGCCTTATATAGTATGGCTTTTGGGCCTGAAAGCCTTATAAGATGAGTCCTTAGAGCCTCAGGGTTAGACTCACACTACGATGATATGCATCCTGCATTCCCCATAATAAGTAGGAATATACCATAGTTCCTATAGTCTAGGGTCATTAAGGTCATGCAGGATCTATATCATCCACACTCGTTTGTGTTTGTACCGCCTCCACGCCTCAATGAGGGTTTAGGGTTTAGGGGTTTAGGGCTTAGGGTTTAGGGGTTTAGGGTTTAGGGTTTAGGGGTTTAGGGTTTAGGGTTTAGGGTTTAGGGCTAAGGGGCGGACCCCGAAGACCCGGTTGCGAAGTCACAGCAGAGGGCCGAAATCGGTGACACGATGCCGTATTAGTTCACTGGTACATGTTGTTCTTCGTTCTTGCCGTTTTCGAGGGGAGGTATTCGGCCTTTTCGGGATCGGGAGGGAGGTATATGGAGGTATTAGGGTTAGGGGCGGCCATGACGGACATATGGTGATGCATAAGCTTGCAGATCTTTGTTCGCATGTTTCTTGAGGGCGCAGAACTACAGAAGCCACACAGCCTGGGATTTTGGTAGGAGGGACCAGAAAGTTTCATTTTCGAACTTGTTGCTACGGTGCCGTCACCCCAGCAGGCATAGCTCGCCACATCTAAAAGTTTGGGGCTAAGTGCCTTTGGTTCGAGGCCATGTAGTGACAAAGATGACGATGCCTCAAGGACTTTAAGCAAACCCCACAGCGTCTACCAGCTTGTCCATAGCTAGAACTCAGGGTCGATATGCAGCGACTTCTACCCACTTGTGAGAACCCGATTGCAACCGATTCGATTTGGTTTGGTGTTTGCCTAAAGCCTACATAACCTATCTGTTTAGGACTCCTTGTTCTGATTTCCTTATCGCTGAGTTCTTGAAAAAGGTGTTTTCTTCGTTTAGTGCTTGCAATCGAGGTCTAACGACTCACTTGGGGCTTTGGAGGGAGCTCCCCAAATTAGGGTCCCTTTTCAAGTCCCCAAAATTCTACGGCACCTTTACAAAAAGGACCCTGAAAGGGACAACCTGATTTAGAGATATACTCATACCCTGAATCCCCCAAAAAGGAACCTCATTTAGAGAACTACCCATACCCTACACCCGAAACCCTATATCCCTCCAAAGGGACGGTAATTCAGAGAACTGCCCATACCCGAAACCCTAAACCCTAAATCCTAAATCCCCCAAAAGGACCCTCATTTACAAAACTACCCAAACCCTGAACCCGAAACCCTACATCCCCCAAAAGCGACCATAATCCCATACCCTAAACCCGAAACCCTAAATCCTTAAAAGGGACCCTGATTTAGAGAACTACACTAGGGCATCCCTGGGGATCCCAAAACCTACCGCTTTAATGGTTCTACCCTCTAATATCATAACCTACTATTTTGTGTGATTTGGGATCACAGGTCTTCTTCTCGAATGATTCGCCACGGCACTGGCGGCTGATGGAGGGCTCCTGCGCTGCACGGGGCTATGTGAAAACACAGCCCAGCTCGAATCACGGATGAAACATATTGTAGTATGTTATATAATAAAGTGTATTAATATACCGGAGAATGTTGTCGCACATTATTGTATGTTATGGTAAACTAGAATATCTTAATATAGTGAAATTGCAGATTTCCAAAAATCCTTAATTTAAGAGTATACCTTCAATTATAGTGTAGGACCAATAATGAATTAAGGGTTATTCCTTCATGTTGAGGGCTTTTGGAAGGTCTGGGTTGTGGGGCTCTACGTTGCATCCATCTTCCGAAACCCGAAGCCCACGAGAGAAATATATCTAACAAGCCAGGCCCCATACCACTGCATCACTCTTTCCCCCAAAGCCGAAAATACCTTGATTAAGGAATAATAATACTATTATTTAAGGTATACGGTATACCTTAACCCAGAAGACCTAACTTTTAAGGACTTATGTAAAGAAATCCTATTAGGGAACCCGAAAAAGGTAGGTTATTTGGGGTCCAGGTAGATTCCATAATGAAAGAATGTTGGAAGGTCTGGCATGGGACCCTAAAGGGAATACATCCGAAGCTAGAGCTTGCAAATCCTAAGGTCCAAAACACATCTAGGTTTAGGAGAGAAGACTTCAGGGTTCAGGGTTGATGAACACTCCCCCAACTTTGACACCCAGGTTCCAGGACTCAAGCTTAGAGGGCTTAGGGCTCTCGGGCCTTGTGTACACGCAGAGGCTTCTCATCACGACTCAAACCGAAGCCTAGAACTTTAGCCCTCATGCTGCAGTCTCAAGCCTCTTCTGCTTGAAGAACCCTAGGGTTGAGCTCAGAGCTTTAACGTGTAGATTTCAGAAAATGGGGGACCACCCGTAACCGGAACCGTAAGATATTTCAGGTACCTTCGTGATTACAAGATAAGAATGTACGGACTGCAAGGGGATATTATTGCAAATTATGCAGGCCCCTATCTTGGTTTATAGATAGCTCGGATTCTAAGCCCTAAACCCTAAGCCCAGCGTACCTTTTCCGACCAGGATCCAAAAATGTTCCAGGTCACATTCTCGCCTCCAGGGTACACCTTGGCTATTGAGGCCTTGCTGGATTTGCTATGGTTCAAGCGTGAATGCCACGCTCATGAGCAACAGCTACCCCAAGGGTCCATGTGCCCACATAAACGAAAACTTGGACCCAAACAGTACCCATTTTGGAGCCATTTAAGGCCGATGTAGACAATCTGGGTACATGGACCTTCATCATAAACTCTTGTATAGAAAAACCCACAGAGCCCAGATAAGACCTCAGTACCTTTTTTGGGTTAACCAATTTTATGGTTAGGATCCTATAATATAGATTTTGGTTAACCAAAAAAAGGAACTACAATGGAGACTCTAGGTACTTTCACAGGCAGGCACCGGCATCTCCATAGTCAGTTCCCCGCAGACGGTGTCGCAGGTATTCTCACGCTGCCTGAAGACGGGAATACAGATCTTCCAGGTGCGGGAGTTCACGCTAGTAAAGTTGAGAGAATAGTGTTTAGGGCAAGTTTAGGGCTTATAAGGTTGAGAAGTTGAGGGTTTATAGCGTTTACGGCAAGGATCTTGTGCCGACTTCTTGGGTGCTCTTGTCCTTGAGGCTCTAGGAAGTTGGAGTCGAGGGCATCGGGCCTAGGGACGCTACAGGGCCTTCTGATGAAATCTGTGCAGCAGGGTTTAGGGTTTAGGGATGCTCCCCCACGATAAAAAGATGGGCATGTGGCTTAGATTAGAGGGCCAGGCAGTTCAGGAGATCAGTTTGGAAAGAGGTTTTGTAAACCCTAAACCCTAAAACCCAATCCCCAAACCGCGCGGCTGTTGATGATGGGAACTTCACATCTTCATCTTCCCTTAGAGCCGAGTAGCATGCGCTTAATTTAATTGTCACCCACATCGGATCGGCCCGTGCCGGTTTCTACTTGCAGAGGGCATGACTAGCATCCCAGACCTTTGACGAATCAGAGGGCTTAGTAGGAGCCGTTTCATGGGAGGTACAAAGTCCAAGGCTTCAGGGCTTTTGACCCTCCGTAGTAGGCAAAACAAGGGACCGTTATGCTACCAGTACATACTTTAGGTGTCCACCAGTTGCGCCTGTAGCACAGCACAGGGCGTCGGATCTACCAACTTCACTCAATACTTAGCATTCTGAGCTGCCCCAAAATTCGCAGCTGAGACGCCACTGTTCCATCTTGGTCATGAAAGTCGGTAAGTGTTCCTTGACGTACCTTGGCAGTCTGGTCCCAAAGTGTCTTAGTTACCTATAGTAGCGTGTAGGATTTCTATGTTAGGAATCGGTAATATGATTTGGGAACTTTTCCCCCGTAACAGTACCTAGGACCCCTTGGGGGGTTTCAGATCCACTAAAAGTTCCCTGCGCCATAAGGCTCCATGCACCTATATAGTATTAGGCCTTCAAGGGGGGTCCCAAGAAAAAGGTAATTGCCACAAGGATGCCTAAGTATATAGTATACAAGAGGCCGTTAAAGACGATACTGTACATGCACTTTAATGCCTAATTATATACTCTTTAGGTACACGGACCCTTAGGGTTATAAGACAGTTTCTCATCTTTACCCGCTCAGCAACAGTGCGCACTGTTCTGCGACGATGGTAGAAGTTCCTGATGCGTAGAGGGCCGAGAGTTCTGAGCGAGGAAGTTGCGGAATGAATGTAGGCGCCTTCAAACACTAGACTCGTCAATATACTATCCAAAGAGGAACCTGAGGAATAGTGCTATTGGTATTTATTGAGGCGTCCCTATTACATACAAATGCCAAGCTGGGAAGACTTTTGTAGTCTCCTCAAGTGCTCGGACTTGTCACGAACCCTTCGGGCAACTCCGGCCTTTTCCCACCTCGACGTTTTATTTGCCAGTAGCTGCTACAGCGACTGAGCCTCAAGATCTCACTTCAAACCCTAAACCCTAATATAGGGGCCATAATAATAATTAGAATAGGGTGTTGGGGTATATTATACTATAACTATAATAAGGAACCCCCCAAACTAGTATAGGTAGCTATTAAGGCCTCCTTGTTTAGGGTCTAAGGAGAAGGTCTGGCCTCGGGTTTACAATGCCTGCGATTACAAGAGCTCACAGCAGTTAGGGGACGTGCAGCCCTAGCTACTTAGAGGAGCATTTGACTTAGCAACTAGGGATATAAGTAAGGTAGCAATTATACTTATAACTACGTATAACCCCAATAGTCCCAACATCCTCCAAGTATGTCTTGCTTATGAAGTGGCCTGATGCTTCAAGTACTATATAGGTCAAACCCATGATGGGTCATCCGAAACCTTAAACCCCTAAGCGCCTAAACCTGAAACCCATGAACCCGACCTATGGATCCAGCAGCCTACCGATTAAAGGTTGTGCCACACAATTACGGCGTCATCACCTACTACTTCCTGGGGTTTGGAAGTACAGGTAGACCCTAAACCCCATAAATCCTGTAAGCTCCGCAAACCCCTAAACTCCAAACCCCTAGACCCTAAAACCCTTTATAAACCAGACCTAAACAAACAAAGGGACCCAATGGAGGAAAGCTTTGCCAGGCACTGCTGCTGCAGCGCCTCTTTGTCCTGGCTCGCGGCTTCTGTCAGGTTTTAGGGTTTACTTTTTTTGTTTTTTTTGGTTCAAGCACCATTATCCCCAACACAAGCAGCGGCAGGGTTCAGTCTATCGGGTTTGCCGGGGGGGGGGGCCTTTGGAAATGGAACTAGGTCTAACTTTGAGGGTTATACGAAGAAGGTCGCTATATGTGGGCTCATCTAAGCGTTACTACAAGGCGTAGTGTTATGGTTCGGTGTGGGCGTGCGGGGTTTTTGAAAGTTTTAGGATCCGTCGCCTGCTGCCGACAAGCAGAGCTTCCTTAAGTGGAGTCAGGCCTTGCCTTGGTCGCAAGATCTTAGAGGATGCGTTAACTTACGGTTGATGATATAAGTCCTGCATTACCTAAATGACCCTCGACTATGGGAATTATGGCTCCTAGGAAAGCTCCAACCCTCAACCGGTCCTTGGCATGGCGGTGTTGGATCAGAGCTTCTTGCTGCAAGCCCATCTCTTCGTACTTCGGGTACTCGGGGTACGGAATCTGGAGTTGGTACCTGCACCAAGCTGCTACAGATTCGGTTTTCTGGTTTCGGTGCATTAGGACCTGGGTTGTTAGGAGCTTGGGGGTAATATCACCACAAAAATGCGTATGAAGTTGGCACCTGGACCAAACTCATATGGGAGTTTCCGAAAATGGGGGACCCTAATATAATAACCTACGTAGTAGGATCCTTATTATAAGGACCCCAAAATACGGTACCCCTAATCTTCGGAAACTCCCATATTGTGTATCGATTAGACTAGGGGCTGGCAGTCGCTTGCAAATAATTTTGAGGAAATTGGTTAAGATGCACCGGTTTAGGGATTTAGGGTTTAGGGGTTTAGGGTTTAGGGAACCGAAACCCTGAACCCTCAAGACTTAAACACAAACTCTTAACCCAAAGCCGCAGTGGGCACGTGTCGTCGAACTTGCCGTTCTCAATCTTCAGGACATCGCCGGGGTCAAAGTCACCCGGAAGTAGCTCCCGAGCACCTCCGCTCACTGGGTTCTTGTTCAGGAATTACTATAATAAGGGTTTCTTTCAGGGATCTATAATGGCTCCTTTCAAGGTTCTAAGGAATTTAATGTAAGTTACCATAATAGGGATCTACAGCAAACATGTGGTTTCCTATGATGATGGTATCCCTCAACAAGAACCCAGCTCAAGACTCCACTCTCTAGCGCGGTAGTTTAAAGAAGTCTATAACCCTGAAACCACCGAAGACCCTGACCCTAAACCCTAAACCGGGCCCTTAAACCCAAAACCCTGCAGTTAAAACCCTAAACCATAGATTGCGCGATCACCGTGGCGAACGAATCGATGCTCGCGGAGATCTCAAAATATGAGGGATGTTAAGCGTGGCATATCGGCAGCTCCACCGCTATGGCTTCCTAATACCTACAGGAAACTTAGACAAAGAAGCCTGTGAAACTGAATCCCACGCCCAACAACAGTAGCGCTCCAGTGCGTCATAGACTGGCCGACATACCGACTCCGCAAGGTACAAGATAGGAGTTCTACAGCGTAGGCAACGTCGAGATATACAGGACTAGTAATTACATGGTGCTGGAGAAAATTAAACCCAAGACAATCTGGCTATGGCACGAATTACACATGCACGATGTCAATCTCCTCGTCTCCAAGTTGATACTTCGTTGTGGCAAGCAATGTGCCTGGCACCGGTCTGCTTATCCAGGCTCTTCTTGAAAGCCTGCGTCTTGACGGCTGCCGGCGGGGTGTTGCCTATGGCACTGCAGCGTCGAAAACCAAACGAGATACTACCTGGTCGAAAAAGGCCCCCGGTGCGCTTGGAGCCAAGCGTGTAATGCGAGCAACATTCAGGGTTCGGGAACTGTGAGTTTCCTGGCATGATCAAGAAAGCCCTGCTGCTACCTTGCGGTGCTTGCTCGCAGCACATTGACATGTTTGCGGTCGGCGAAGTGATACAGACTGTATCCGACTGCACAGTTTCGTTTGGACCTCAAGCCCTACGCCCCAGGCCTCCAAGTAACCCTACCTAGAGTCTCCATTGTAGTTCCTTTTTTGGTTAACCAAAATCTATATTATAGGATCCTAACCATAAAATTGGTTAACCAAAAAAAGGTACTACAATGGAGACTCTAGGTAAACCCTAAACGTGTTTAGGGACTTGGGGCTCGTCCTGCCGGGGCTTTTCCCCCAACTGAACCACCTAACCTCTCCTGGAAGTTGGTCGGTTTAAGGACCATTAGGGTTTAGGGTTTAGGTTTAAGGACCATTAGGGTTTAGGGTTTAGGTTTAAGGGCCCTTAGGGTTGGGAGCAGTGCCGGGTTTAGGGTTTAGCAAGGTCTAGGGTTTTTTGGGGTTGCAGCTTTGTTCGTCTTTTTGGGATAAGTCGGGCTTCGGGCTTCAAGTCGTTCAAACGGAGGTAGTCCAAGCCGGGGAGGGTGCCCTGGGAGACTCAGGGAACCTTAGGCAGGACTGAGGGATTCCTCAGCTTTAGGGTTTAGGGCTGAGGCTTTTAGGGTTTAGGGTCAAGGGTTCTCTACCACCCTGGTGACACCAGCCCCTGAAGGATCTGGAAGTTGAGGGATTTGTACTTAGTAGCCAAACCATCCAACTTGATGTGACAGATGAACTCACTCATCTTAGGCTCTCAACAAGAAGGGCTGAAGATTTGGATTCAGGGTTTTGGGGTGTGGGTTTGGGCGTTTTTGGGTTTTGAATCTCAGCACGAGTATAGACTGTACCCAAACAGCAAGATCCTATTACAAAGATCCTGATTACAGGTTCCGAGGTTTTCGGAGAACCCGGAACAGCTTAACGACATCTTACAAACCCCATGGTGCAATCAGGTAGGTCACGCTTATGTCATCTCGTGGAAATCGAGTGACTTGGGCCATAAATTTACAGCGGAAACGATCTGCCGTAGGTATCGCTTTCGGTATCGGGGTTTAAATAGGGGCTTTGGTTTTGCTCCGGCCACGGGTGAGATATCAGAGTCAGAATGAAGTTTGAAGCTTAAGGTCTACACTTCAGGAGTTGGCATCTATGCCTGGGTACTGAACGGCATCGCCTCCTGCGCATGCTGGATTATGGTCAAGTTCGTACTACTACTACTACTACTACTACTACTACTACTACTACTACTACTACTCCTGCTGCTACTACTACTACTACTATGACATGAAAATCAGGGACCCTAGAAAATAACTAGAACTCTGGATTTGGCAAAAGCCGCCGGCCCGAGCCCACCTAGCAGAAGAAGTAAGGCCCCCAACAGAATCCCACACACAAAGAGGAAGAGGTTCCATATATCCTTGGCCCTGGAACTACCTCATGGGAACCCCGTTAAGGCATAGGAACATACCATATACTATGTTCTATGTACCCTGAGAAACGACCCCTATGGGCCCTTCATTACAGTGCCCTAAATACGGGAAGTGCCCCACCTGACATGTAGCTCGGTCGGCCAGAGCCCTGGCTCGTGACGCTGCCGTCCCTGGCCAACTTTCTCTTGGGTTTAGGGTTCATGGTTCTGAGGGGGTTTAGGGTTGAGGGGTTTAGGGTTTATGGTTCTGAGGTTTGGGGGTTTAGGGTTTAAGTGTTGAGGGGGTTAGGGTATAGGGTTTAAGAAAGTTCAGTGGAAGAAGATCGCGGTGATGGCGGCGGCGGCGGTGGTGGTGGTCGTCGGAGCAACGCAACAGCAGCAGGAGGAGTGGTAGTAGGCGTCGTCGTAGAAAAGGTGCGACGAGGAGGAGGATCCAGGAGGAGGAGGAGGAGGAGCAGGAGGAGGAGCTTGGCATTTTTTGTATAGGGAGTATCCTCTTGAGTCTCCATGTTCCGTTAAGAAGACGTCTGACTTGACTATATCAGTAGCAATTCCGTTTACTTCTCCAAACTCCGCTTCCGTGCCCGAAGCCTCCTGATAACAGGAACTTGAATGCTGCCCAAGTTCCGGTTCATCTGCAGAGGGCCGTCCCAGACCTGCATGGAGTTTATCTGCAACATCAGACTCACACTGGAAGGCTCTCAAACTGGAAACCCCGAAACCATGCTCGTGGTTTACATCTCTAAGAGAGGCGCAGGCTTTAGAACTAACCGATATCATTGGACCAGATTGTGGGGTCTGGCACTTGGAGGCCCTTTTGACTTAGTAAGTAGGGTTAGTAAGGTGGGTTATGGGGGATTATAATAGGGTTTCTAGGGGATACTAAGTAGACTTACTAAGTCAAAAGGGCCTCCAAGCATGACCAGAGAAGTCAGACAAACTTGGAAAATCCAAGCATGTCAATGCTTTATCCTGGCATCATTCGGTTGATGGACAAAATCCTGCATGACCCTAAGGACCCTAAACCATGGGAATTATGGTATATTCCTTATAATGGGTCATGCAGGATTTTGTCCATCAACCGTTAGACCCTGTAATATGCCGAGCCACCTGCACCCCCTGGCACTTGCAGTCTACAGGCACAGCGTGTCTTGGGGGGTCAAGACCAACTCGAAATGTCACGAGAAACCAGATGATAAGGTTTAGGGTTTAAGTTGACTGCTTGATGTAAAGGCTATTTTAGCAGAAAGGGTTGGCAAAAGGTTCCGGGAAGGTTCATATGAGGCCTTTTAACAGCCTTAGAGTGCCCCTGTGCACAAGAAACATCAAGCCCTGTGCAATATCCTACAGAGAGCGTGAATTTCCGCAGGGCAGCACTGAACTTCACAATAGCTGGGGCCAATGGTTTAAAAAGTAGGGGCCCTGGCAGATTCGGTACTTTAAAAGACAGATAATGACCCACCTTTCTTTGGAAGCTTCCATGCATACAAATACTTAAACTGTTTCAGTGGCCCGTGGTTCGTCCATAAGCCCTCCATTCCTATATCCTTCAGATACAAGCTCTAAGTACAAAATCTAAAACTACAAGCAGCCTAGACTCGCAACCCCTGAACCTGTTCTTTATAAACCAACCTCGCTGCTTGAAGGAGCAGCGAATTCAGTAAGTAGGCTGTCAGTAGGCGAATAAGCGATGCATTCCGAGTCCCCTAATTCCGCCCTACTTGGGCTTGCAGTACTTAGGAACCCTATCTCGTTCAATAATTGACATAAGGAACCCCCAAAACCCTATTCTAATTATTAAGGCCCCTACATCATCCTTCAAGCCCTCCCGGAACTCTTTTATCTGAGGCGCCATCACCATCAGGGCAGCAAACTGGGAGCAAAACATGTTCTTGAACTTTTCTGTCTCCTCCGAAAGCATCATTGGGACCCTTTTGTGGGGGGCAGGGGGAGGGGGGTAGGGGACTATACTTCCGTAAGCAGGCCTTCTTCGTTATGGGCATTAAGGCCCCCTACCCCCCCCCCCCNCCCCCCCCCCCCCCCCCCCTACCCACCTAAGGGACCCTATGAAAGCAGGGGTTGTGGGGTCGAAGACAGAGTGCGGGGCTTCTGGGTTTTAATACTGTTGATGATATAAATCCTGCATTACCTTTAACGGATCTATAAGGGTACCTTTAAGGGGTTCCTTTAAGGGATCTATCAGGGTACCTGTAAGGGGTTCCTTTCAGGGATCTATAGGGTGTTTGGGTTTAGGGTTTAGGGTTGATGATACAAATCCTGCATTACGTTGAGGACCCTAAACTATGGGAATTATGGTATATTCCTGATTAAGGGTAATGCAGGATTTGTATCATCAACCGTAGGTATCCGAGCCTACTGATGCCAGGAATATCTGAGGTTATACCATGGAGGAGCAATCTGGAAACTTGAGCTCGCTTGCTTCATAGCACGTTGTGCCATCTCCTTCGACATCATGGGTTCATCGGGGATCATATGATCATACTGCTTTCTTGACCATTTTCTGCATTCTCTGACATTGTGCAGAATCTCAGGGCTCGGATGAAGACGAGTGAGAGTTCAAATAGGTTAAGCCCAAACATTTCGGATTCGTTGTGCTGTGTGGACATGCTTCGTGTTGTCGACGGGATCTCTTGGCGACTCAACGTCTTGAGGGTTTAAAAGTCTCTTCTGAAGTCGTGTCGTGTCTTACACCGATAAATCTTGGGGCTTACAACTTGAACAATGTATCGTACGGCTTGGCGTCCACATAACCGCACGCTGCACCTCTGTGCCCTATCATGTTGGGGACAATTCCTCCAATACAACGTATGTGTGTGTGAGAAAGAGTCAGGGTGGTGTTTTCAACTTCAAATTACGTCCAGGCATTACTCCTGGAGCTTAAACCCGAAACGTTGAACACCCCCAAAGCCTAAACCCAAAACTCTCTGGGTATGAGGGCTTACGGATCGCAGGGTTCAGGTGTGGGGCTTTAGGTTTGGGCCCTGGTTTGTGGGTTCCCAATCCAAACCCCTCCGCCAATTTCAAGGTGCTGAACTCACCTTCGCAATACCAATGCAGCCTAGGCCTTAACCACATTGCTGTATGTTTCGTCTGACTTGGGGTTTGCGGTTGCCTGAAACATGCTCGTGGAAGGATCCCACCAAGGAGCCCTTAATGTGGCGAATTACCATGTCCAAGCCCAAGCATGAATTCACTCACCCTTTGGGTTCCCTGTTTAGGGCATTTCGCACCAAAGTGTATACTATGTGGTAAACCCTACACCCTAAACCCCTAAACCCTAAATCCTAAACCGACCCTAAACCCTAAACCCCTAAACCCTAAACCTCTAAACCCTAAATCCTAAACCCCTAAACCCTAAACCTCTAAACCCTAAACCCCTAAACCCTAAACCTCTAAGCCCTAAATCCTAAACCGACCGTTAAGACTCTGAGGCCCCACCTAGATTGGACTTCTTTTTACAGCGCTCACCCACTGCAGAGCCGGAACTAAACATGATTTCTGTAGGTAGGGGTTTAGGAGTTTAGGGGTTGGGGGGTAGGGGTTTAGGAGTTTAGGGTTTAGGGGGTAGGGGTTTAGGAGTTTAGGATTTAGGGGGTTCGTGTCTGCTCAGGTTCACGCATGAGCCTGATATGGGGGGCCCTAGCAATTGAATTTGAGGTACCTATAATATACTGCTCAAGTCATAATAAGGGAACATGAACAATAGTGTTGGTCAAAGATGCCGAGACTGCAACCGCTGCAGAAACAGCAAGACTAAGTCTTGAGTCTCCCGTCATGGAAGACGAGGGCTGTACCCGGATGATCCCATGTTTCACCACAGAGCCCCTTTTTCAGGGTTTAGGGTTTCGGGTTTAGGGTTTATGGGGTCCTTGACTAAGAAGTAGCTCTAAAGATCATCACGAGATGCCCTCTGAAACTCGAGGAACCGTCCGTGTTCGAAGAGCACTTGGGTTGATGATATAGATCCTGCATTACTTTAATGACCCTAGACTACGGGAATTATAGTAGATTCCTTATTATGGGTATGCAGGATTTGTACCATCAACCCTAAACCCTAAACCCTGAACCCTAAATCCTTAAACCCTGAGTTTTTTGGGGAGTCCACGGCAGAAGCACCTCCCGGGTAGACTTCGTCCATGCCCTGTAGAACTTTCCCAGGAGCGACTCCTTGGGGTGGAATCCCCCGGTTTGGGGTTTAGGGTTTAGGGTTTAGGGTTTTAGGGACCAGGGACGTTTAAATTGCTGTTCGAAAGCTTAGCGCCTAGAGTTGAAAGCGAACTTTTTTGAAGAAACATCGAGTCCTGTGGCATTGGTACCTACTGCATGAGACGTGCACTTCAAAGGGTTGGAGGGGCCGAAATGAAACACTGCGCGTTGTTCACAATGTAAGGGCCTTAATAATTAGAGTAGGGCTTGGGGTATAGTACACTCTAAATATAAGGAACCCCAAAAATCTTATTCTAATCAATAAGGCCCCTACGTAACTGGCGCCTGTGGGTTGCTAGGTGCTAGAGATACTATGATTGAAGATCGGGTGCGACTGTGTGCATGTGCGACTTGCTGTGTGTTAAAGATTGCGCGGCCAACATCAGCGAGCACTTTGCAGAACTGGAGCCAACGACCGGGTTGAGGAGGAAGCCCACGATGTTTCAAAACCAACCCCCAGCCCTTTACTACGGCTGATGATATAAATCCTGCATTACCCATAATAAAGAATATACCATAATTCCCATAGTCTAGGGTCCTTAAGTAAGGTAATGCAGGATTTATATAATCAACAGTAGTTCAAATGCTGTCTCTGAGATCAGCTGGGCCTCGAAATTACACGGCTGCACTTATGAAAAAAGGGAAGCCCCACCCCTTTCGCCGAAAAAAATCAACAACACCAACCATGCTCGAGTGTGGGATTTGGCATGCAGGACTTCCGGCCTTGCATGCACCGACATTGTGTACGCAGTCGCCCTAAATCTGACACCCGGCCAGTCCAACCCTACAAAAGTAAGCCAAATTGGAAACCCTTTCCCCGCAAGGACTTTAAAGCTTTGACAAATACAAAATAATCCCCCAGGACATCTGCGCCCAGACAAGACAACGCGCAACCACGACGAAACACACAATGCCTTACTCTGGCACTCTTACAGCAATGTAAGCAAAAAACCAGCCACCGCTACAAAGGATCATAACCCAGCCGTATCCCAATTTCGAGGCTAACAAGAATCCCGAAGTAAAAGCTTAAACTAAGCCTTAAACCCTAAGCGCGAAGCCTCCTAAATCCGAAGCTCTAGACCGCTAAGCCTTTTGGAGTGCTCAGACCAACTGAGGAAGGAGTCACTCGTGGTGAACATCTTCAGGTAGTCCTGAGATCAATCCCTCAGAGCCCAATGACCTCTATATTATATATATATATATATTTATATTTATATGTACCTGGTTAAAGTAACGGTAAGAGGAGCAGCAAACCCCCTAGAGCCCTAGACAGCTTGCTGG
This sequence comes from Symbiodinium sp. clade A Y106, assembly GCA_003297005.1. NCBI lineage: Eukaryota > Dinophyceae > Suessiales > Symbiodiniaceae > Symbiodinium > Symbiodinium sp. clade A. The sequence goes on along the minus strand of BGNK01000683.1, from coordinate 2,813 downwards.
GCTCCCAGGACTTGTTCCTTGCTTGTAGGCGTGTGTGGGTTTGTAGTGCTGGAGGGTTGGAGGTTTCAGGGCTTCGAGGCTTTCGGTTTGAGGGCGTTAGAGCGATAGGGGTGCCAGGGTGGGGGGGTGCAAGTCACCAAGAAGCATGGTTTACTTCGCCAGACCTCTAAAGTTGAGTGGACCTCGGATGCAAGTAGAGGTATGCCACTGCAAGAAGTATCCCCAAGCCCCAAATCACTTTGGGACGCTTTTGAGGCTGCTAGGTGTCGGCTTTACATTGAGCATCAGCCTGGGGGCTGCTGTTGTGTTGTCCTCTCAATGTGGTATCCAAACGTAGTCGTAGACGAGCGCTTTTCATATCCAAACCAGAGCAGCTGCATGCATGCATGCGTGCAGACATACATGCTGTCGTACATGAATACTATGTGCGTGCGCGCGTGTGTGTGTGTGTGTAGGCTTTTTTGTGCATGTACAGTATGTATGTATGTATGCATCTGCATATAATCACATACATACACATACACAAACACACACGCATGCGTGTGTACATACAACATATATATATACATACATGCAGATGCATATGCCGTACAGACATAGCACCGATGCAGCTATGGTTAAGAAGACTCGGGCCTCCGGGGTTTGGACTTCTGGACGAACTGCTTGCTACAATGTAGCCACACACTCCAGTATTCCTTAGTTAAGTTATAGTTAAGGAACATTCCTTAGTTCAGGGATATTGGAGTCTCAGTGTACCCCTTAGTTCAGTTATAGTAGGATTTAGGGAATATTCCTTAATTCAGGGATATTGGAGTCTCAGTGTAGCCCTTTCCGGTGCTCCCACTCCCTCTACCTCTCTCGCGCTCTCCCCCAGCGAAAAGAAGTACACTTCCAACAAGGAATATACCGTAAGCTATAGAGGGATCCCGAAGACTAGCATTTGGGGAATACGCCCGGAGATATGATGAGAACATGCTAAAGCTGAGTTGTTAAGGTCTATTCGCAGGCTATTCCTTAGTTGGCCCCACTCGTCCCACCCCCAATACCGGCTGGGCGCTACTCTGCGGGAGTGAAAGCAGGAGGACATCGTAAGAAGATCATCCATTTGAGCATCGTCCAGAGGCTGCTTCCTGGAGCACCGAACCCTACTTAAAGGATCATGGGACTTCGTAACTAGGGTGATAAGTAAGGTAAATATACTTTTACGTACGTAGAACCATAACTAGGGTACTTACACCCTGACTTACTAAGTCCCATGGTCCTCCCAGTAAGCCCAAAACCCTGGCATACCGTTTGGGTTAAAGGGTCGACTTCGTTTCTCAGGGTTTTCGGGGTTTGGTTTAAGGCTGAGCTGACCAGACCTCCTCAACTAGCCTAGTTTATGCTGAGCTGATGCTGAGATGGTGGAAAAAAATGATCTACACCTTTAGGTAGACTTTCGGATTTAGGCATGGGCTCGGAAGATGGCAGAAGCTCCGATGTTCCCCCTAAATCCGTACCCCGTTGAGGCCGGACCGCAGCATGTTTCATTACGTGCCACCCTGAAGCTTTAAGGAACCCCTGCAAAGGCCCTCATACCTCCACTAGGACTAGGAAACCCTGCGCTCAAGTTCCCTAAGGTTAGGGCCCGAAAGCCGCAGGGCAACCTAAAAGACTCCCGAGGACATTAAGCAAGGAATCATATACTCCTACTCAGACTGTATCAGGATCCTTCTACAATTCATTGCTGAAAGAAGTGGCTTTGGAGTGCCTGGCAAACCTCGAACTTGTAATAGCTTTAAGGACTTAGGGAAGCACATTTGGATCGACTCGTTGCTGGGTTCCCTGGCCCTGAAAACGTTAACTCAGGGTCTGAGGCTTTAGGGCAGAGGGTCTTATAGGATGCAACATACATAGCCCAAGACAGTCGAAAGGCTACATACGCTGCTGTCTTAGGGAGTTTAGGATCCGGACAGTTTAGGGTCGAGATGGGTCGAGGCAAGGATAGAGCTTGGCTTTATCAGGGTGCTCAACATTCGCGTTCCCGCAAAAGTCGCTATTCTTACGACCTTGAACGCTGAATCCCGTCGGAGTCGGGGTTTGCTTGCAAACCTGTGAGCAACAAGCCCGCCTCCGGATGCTGAGAAGTGCAATAGGTTCATACAAGCAGCTATTTGTTTTGATTAAGACAAGGCACTTAATCATTAATCAGTATGGTCTACATTATAAGCCAATTCCAACCGCGTGTTCAGCAATTAAAGTGCAGGCCTGAATAATTAGCCTTCGAGAGAAGTCGCCGGAGGGCTTATGGCACGAGGCAGACCCACGAATGTTTTCACCCGCAACAGCAAACTGCTTACTGTGATTAAAGTCTGTACATCCTGAAACGTGTGTGCGACCCTTTGAACCTAATACTGCACATGTTCATAGCCTAAAGGCTAAGACTCTGGTTCGGGCCACTCACACCTGCATCGGACTCTCTCCGCACTCCCCCTGAAATCCATGCTGATGCCTGTCTGGACTGCAAGGTCAGAGCGCCTGATGCCTGTTTGGACTGCGGTGCCTGAGCGCCTGATGCCTGCTCGGGCTGCGGTACCTGAGCGCCTGATGCCTGCTCGGACTGCGGAACCTGAGCACCTGATGCCTGTTTGGACTGCGGAACCTGAGCACCTGATGCCTGTTCGGACTGCGGAACCTGAGCACCTGACGCCTGTTCGGACTGCGGAACCTGAGCACCTGATGCCGGTCGGGGCTCCCCCCAGCTGGACTCTGCCCTTATCATCGCCACACGAGGCGCCGCATGCGGTGGTGGCGTGTGATCTTGTGGGTTTGGA
>BGNK01000682.1:309336-321829 GCA_003297005.1 Symbiodinium sp. clade A Y106 | reverse complement strand
AGTTAGCTGCTACTGTACAGTCCTAGACATAGGAAACTAGCAGACTTGACTGCATGTGGGTGACCGCAGGGCGCCTTTTTTGGGCCAAGGCTTAAGCGGGAAAACGACCGGTTTTCACATGGAGTTTTTTGACGCAGTTTACTAGGAAGACCGCCGCCATAGTGGGGAGCTATGATTATTAGGAGGATGAAGCTGGTGTCGGTGCTGGGGGTGGTGACTGTGATAATGCCTGGAAGCCCAGGCCTCGGCGCCTTCGCAGGCAGTGATGCATCAACTGTCCGGCTATATGAGGCGGGCTGCGCAGAAGCCTTGGAAGCTCCGAGCCTTGAAACACGGCTCTGCCAGCCTAGGGTAAGATGGGGATGTTAGTAAGTACAGGTCTTTTGCTCTATATGATACTTATGTTTAATGTTATGGAGTATAGTAAGGGTTCTGATTATGATTACAATTAAAGTTGCAACCTGTCGGCCATCGGAGCATTTGTGCCCCCAGAGTGTGCTAGCTACTAGCAACCGTGCTTCTTTCTGGATGTCCCTTCATCTGGTTGCCAAGATATCCACTGCATGGTGTGACGTTCCTGGTCCTTTTGACAAAGTAGGAAGTTTATCAATGCCTGGCGCGCACAGGCCTATGTTAGATGGGCGAGGCAGTGCTGACTTGCTACTTGCTACTTCTCAACTTCTTCCTGTTGCTGCTGCTGCTGCTGCCACTACTACTACGACGACGACTACTACTATTCCTGCCGCTGCTAATGATGCCACTACCACGGCCGCTACCACGACCGCTACCATTACCACCACTACCGCTACCGCTAGCACCACCGCTACCGCNCACCACCACCACCACGACCACCACCACCGCCGCCACCACCACCACCACCACGACCGCGACCGCGACCGCGACTACGACTACGACTACGACTACGACGACGACGACGACTACTACTACCACTACTATTACTACTACTACTACTACTACTACTACCACTACTACTACCACTACCACTACTACTACTACTACTACTAGTACCACTACTACTCCTGCTGCTGCTACTACTACTACTACTACTACTACTACTACTGCTACTAGTACTAGTACTTCTACTACCATTGCTTCTACTGCTACTGCTGCTTCTACTGCTACTGCTACTGCTACTGCTACTGCTACTGCTACTGCTACTGCTACTGCTACTGCTACTACTGCTACTATGACGACGACGACGACGACCACGTCGGCGACGGCTGCGACGTCAATGTGCACGACGACTACTCCGACTATTACTACCTACATGTATATTTAATTACATATATTAATACACATACATACACACAGAATATTTACATGTGCGTGCGCGTGTGTATGTGTGTGTTTGTGTCGGAGTTGTGTTTATATATATATATATGAATATGTATATATATATACACACACACATACATATGAGGATACACAGGTAGGGCTCGTATGGGTTTAGGGTGCTAGACCCTCAGCTGTCGTCCCCAGGGGAAAGCACGGCTACGTGAACCTGGTCCTGCCGCTGTTCGCAAGTGAGGGCGAAGCGATTTACACCGGCAGCATAACCCTCAGCCCTAAACCCAAAAGCGTGGTTTTCTGGGCGAAGCCTCAAGCCGGATTTAGGACTGCGGAGGCTACAAGTGCCTGTGTCTCTGTGTGCCTGCTTGTTTATGTTTCTTCACTTACAGGTAGTGCTGAGCTTGCAAGGGGTCCTTTTCGGAGTGCTCCACACTACTAAGGAAGAAGGTCCAGAACCTCAGCACCTCAATCATCCCAATAGGCCCCGAACCCTAATACTTCGGCTTAGGAGGCAAACAGCGCGCTCCCTGAGAAGTCCAAAACCCCGCACGCTGAACCTAAAGTTGGGTGTGACGGTTTACGGTTTAGGGTATGCAGGTTTTAGAGTTTCAGGTTCAGGGGTTTAGTTTGGGTCATGAGCGCATGCTTTGCTTAGAAAGCGCTCACAGCGTCCCAGAAACCGCGACAATCACGAAGCCCTAGACCCTAAACCCCTAAACGCCTAAACCCTAAACCCTAAGCTCCTAGACCCTAAACCCTAAACCCTAAACTCCTAGACCCTAAACCTAAACCCTAAGCCTCCAAGCTCGCGGAGCTTGCGGGCATGGCAGGGGGTGGGGGGCAACAGCAGAGACTCCGAGAGCCCAATACCCCTTAATTAAGGAATACCTAGGGTTCCTTTAAGGGATCTATAGGGTTTAGGGTTTAAGGGTTAAGGGAGCCCAATACCCCTTAATTAAGGAATATGGCTTAAGTTACATAGGGCTTCATATTATGATTTAAGCCATATTCCTTAATTAAGGGGTAGTGGGCTCTCTGGGGAGCTTCAGGAGTAGGACTTGCCTTTAGCAATGCGGTGTTGATGCCAAGGCAGGTCGATGTTGGGAGTCCCAGATTTTCGGAAGCCCTACATGACGATGTCTAATCTTTTATGATGAGGATCTTGGCCCCAAGACCTTGTCGGCGAAGCCCCTAGACCCTAAACCCTAAACCAACGAAACCCACACGGCAAGGACCAAGTCGGCATCGAAGGGCATGGACATGGGACACTTCGTGTCGCAGTTGTACTACGCGCAGTCTCTTGGCCGGACTTGCTGGGCTGTCCTTCTCGGAGTCGGGATGTAGGGTCGAGGGTTTTGGGGATGTGCGTGCCGGTTTCGCTTTGGATAAGGAGTTAAGGTGCGGGCGCAGTATCGCGAAGAGCCTTGAATCACTTGATGCACTTGGGGGCTGCCACCGCTCCAAGGACATCTTATCGTGCGCAAACCCTACAGGTGAACTGGTGGAACTCTTGGTCAGTGTTCTTACGAGGGTTTCGTGCTGTTACCTGCTGCGTAGTCATTCCTTCCAACCGTCTTGATGGGTTTCGCTTGCCGTGACCCAGGACACCGATGCCAATGAATACTGTAGCCGCCTTAATAATTAGAATAGGGTCTTTGGGGGTTCCATGTTATAAGTGTATTAACCCTAAACCCTAAACCGTCCCTATTCTAAGTATTAAGGCCCCTACAGTATGAACAGCCCTGTCAGGTTGGTTCTTACGTGTCCTGGAATATAGGGGCCTTAATAATTACCTATACTATTTTGGGGGGTCCTTATTATAGTTAAAGCATAATGGGCCCCAAAACCCTATTCTACTTATTAAGGCCCCTATATTGGGGTCATCTTTCTGATGGATTGCCACAGCGAGCATGCGGAATCCAGCTTTGGAACATGATGGAAAAAATCCTGCACTATCCTGAATGATCCGGTTCGGGATGTGTTAAACTGGATTCTTCTTACTAGTAGAGTAGGTAGCCTTGAACCTCTTTGGGGTACCGTACTATAATGCCGAAAAAATTCCAAAGGTTAACTTTTAGTTCCCCTCGGTACTGGACATGTAGTTCTTTAGATCGGGAAACTCAATGAGGCCACCCAAGACATCGCCAAATCTAAACCCTACGGTTGATGATATAAATCCTGCATTACCTCAATTAATGACCCTCGACTGTGGGAATTATGGTATATACCTTGTTATGGTTAATGCAGGATTTATATCATCAACCCTATGACCACTGGAGGAACAAGGGACTCCACTACGACTTCCTCCTGAAGATCCACACGGACGCACTGGGGGGGGGGGGGNGGGGGGGGGGGGGATCTTGCCAGAACGCCTCATATCCCGTGATTCAGGGGATATCCTGGGTTTGGGGTTTAGGGGTACTATGAAGCTCCGTATACTGTACGGTATATTCTCAGTTAAGGGGGTATTGGGCTCTCTTGCTTCAGATAACAGCCTCCCCAACAAGTTTGAGCTTCTCCGTCTCAGGGTTGAATGCACAGCCCTCCTATCACGTTCCGATGCAGCCTGTATTCGTTTTCGTTTCTTGGGTGCTCCTGAGATTGTAAAATTTTGCAAGATTTTGCAACGGTAGCCAGATTCTACGAACTGCAAGAAGTTGGAACATGGACAGAGGATGCGAGAAGAATCAGACTGCACCAACTTGGTTCAGGTCACGGATGATTCCGAGAAGGTCTACTTCACAACGTCTTCGGAGTTAACGCCTCAGCATACCCGAGACACGAAACCCTTACCCTCCTAAGCCCCAAGCTCCACACCCTGAGCCCCAAACCCCAAACCCTAAAGCCTAAACCTCAAGGACCCAAACCTTTGTTCTTGCTTCTTCCTACCAGGACAGCATGCCGGAGATTCGCAACTTAGCGCTGCAGGCCGCTGCATTCCGGGAGTCTGGGCTTAGGATTTAGGGTTTAGCGTCTTACCCCTGGGGGGTATCGGGTTTAGGGCGATCGCGTCGAAGATTTCCGCACTTGCAGAGATCCTCTTGGTTCGTTGGTATACTGGCTTAGGCCCGTTGATTTTTGTAAGGCCAGGACCCAGAGAGATAAGAAGAAACCTTAATACTTAGAATAATTAGGGTTCCTTTAAGGGATACTATAAGGGATCTATAAGGGTACTATAATATAGGGGCCTAAATAATTACTTACACTATTTTGGGGGTTCCGTATTATCATGGGCCCCAAACCTTATTCTAAAAGTGAAGGCCCCTATATTGGGGCTTTGGTTTCGTAGGAAAACCCTGATGCCGAGAGCCGGATCGGATTGAGGCTGCGGGGGCCGAGGCTCTAAAGTGTAAGTCTGAAGAACTTACGGTTGATGATATGAATCCTGCATTACCTCAATGGCCCTAGACTATGGGAATTATGGTATATACCTTATTATGGTTAATGCAGGATTTATATCATCAACCGTATGACGACTATTATTCTTCAGCGTTCCGCGCTAGGGTTAGACTATAATATGCTCTCGAAGCCTGTTCTAAGTTGCTATTTAGGCCCCGCTATTAAGCCAAGCCCTGGCCGGCACACCCCTTACTGGTTTTAGGGTCTTTAGGTTTTTGTGATTTTCTTGATTTTTGGAGTTTGTAGGGTTTAGGGTTTAGGTGCAGGTCAAGGCTTTGCAGGACTGTGCGGGGTTCGGGGCTGAGGGTACCCTGCGGGTCAAGAGTTAGGGTATGAGGTGACTTTTCGGTTGAGGGTGTTCAATGGAGAGCTTAGAAAAAACAAAACACTATCAGCTCTAAAAAACACTATTGCATATAGCTGTTATAGAGCCCTACATACCGCCCAAGTTAATTCTCGAGGAGAGGCTGAAATCCGACTTCCCAGAGACTCCAAAGCCCCTTAACCAAGGAATATACCGTAAAGCTATAACGGGAGCCAGAACAAGACTTACGATATATTCCGCAATGAATATTCCGAAACTACAATTTGAACCAGAACATGATTTAGGGCATATAGCTAATTGAAGAATATACCTTCAATCATAATCGTCACCAGAACAGGATTAAGGCATGTTCCGTATTTAAGGTCTATTCTTTAATGAGGGTCTATTCCTTTGTTGAGGTTTTTTCCTTATTTCAGCTAAAGTTTACTCCCTAAACCCTAAACCCTAAACCCTAAGAGGGGTTTTGGAGTCTCCGACCTCGAAAACCGAAGCTGCAAGCCGGTAAGGCGCTGTGTGGTACCAAATTCCAAGTCCGGAGCGTGCGCCGGCTGGGTTTAGGGTTTAGGGTTTAGGGTTTAGGATTTAGGGTTTAGGGTTTAGGATTTTGGGATTTTGGGTTCAGGGCTGGGCGAAGTGCGGTGATTTTCTACTTTCGGGTTTGGGCTCTACTAAACCCTAAACCCTGGACCGTATTGAGTTTCGATGGAGTTGAGGTTTCAAGAATTTGAGTGCTTCCTCGTGGAGAGTGACGGGCTCTTTGCTTGAAGCTTCCGCCACAAGATATAGAATCCGTAATCCGAACTGTGGAGCCAGCGCGGGAGACCCGAGCGTAAACATCAGGACGCCTCAACACACAGCCTGTCGCTGTTCCCCAGGGCCCTAGATCACGTCACTCCCACTTGAACTGCAGAAGAGCCCGAAGCTTAAATAGAGTCCACAACTTGAAGCACGTACCCCATGCTGCACCCTAAACCCTAAACCCTAAACACTGAACCCCAAACCCTAAACCCAAAACCGTGGAGTTTGGGCGGAGCCAGATTTAGCCGCCTCGCAAGTGCCTACAGCAGGAGTTGAAGGGAGGCATACAGCTAATGGCAAGGGGAGGATGCTAGCAAGTGCCAGTTTTCCAGTAGATCTCTTATTCGGCACCCTATACTACTGAAGGGTGCTCTATAGGAACCCCCCTTAAGGGATCCATGTCTGGGATCCTCCCAGAGTCTATTCCATAGTGGTCGCAAACCGTACAACGCATGCCGCATCCCAGGTGTTGCATAACTTCAATGCACATGGCCACCTCAACCTTATCGCACCGGTGGGAACGACAATGACTCGACGAACAAAGGCCGCCTGGATGCTTTAGCCTCAGCCCCATACTAGGTGTCGGTTTCAGGTGCCAAAATTATGTATAATAAGGCTAATAAGGGCTCTATACGAAAAATTTATCCCAAATCCATACCTAGCATAGTTTGCCACGAAAACACTGCATTCGAGAGCTTGGCCCAACAGGGCCGATTCCTGTAGCCCACAAACCCCGAACCACACTGTAGGAGTCTACAGAACTGAGTGTATAAAACCAGCAAATCTCTATACATCCCTGTCAAAACGCCTACTTTCCTTCAAAGGTAGTCTCACTTTAAACTCCGTACCCTTAACCCTGAGCAACCTAAGCTCCAAGCCCAGAGTCCGGACCTTTGAACTTTGAATCTCAAGACCCCGCATAGAACCCCCCACACCTCGAAGTCATGGCTCCCCGCAGAGGCTTCCCAAAGGGGAGAACTGTTGGGATCTTTACCATAAGGATCCCTGAACCCAGCGCTCACCCCCCGAAGAAGGCACCTCTAATTTGCTGAAGCTTCCGTGACAGTTGCCCGTGGCAGTCCGACTTCTCAGTTACAATAGTAAGTGGCGCATATGATTGACTATGTAGTCTCTCTCTCTCTCTCTCTCTCTCCCTCCCTCTCTATATATGTACATGTACATGTACATGTAGATGTAGATGTATACGTGTATGTATATGTATATGTATATGTATACGTGTATTTATATGTATATGTATATGTATATGTATATGTATATGTAAAACATGTGTATATATGTGCACATATACATGCATCTCTTCCTCTTTCGCTCTCCACACCGGACGAAACATTACACAACCCTGATCATGACATCTTAAGCAAAGTTCCTTACAAAGAACCCGATAAACGCGAATCGCCCCAAGCCCCACAACCCCAAGACCCAAGCCCTTAACAAGAAGGCCGCTTGGGGCTGTTGAACTCCGCTATCTCCAGGTATCGAACTTGGCACCGGTGCTAGGCCATCGGGCGGCATTTGGCGTTCCTGTGGTAGGGTTTTGAAAGCCGTGCTTCGGTTTAGAGCCTGTCCATACTAGAAAGACTCGTCTTTACATATTTTGCTTATGCAGTGTCTCAGTGCTTGGTGCGAAACGCCGGGATTCTACAGTTGGAACTTCAAACCTTATGTTGCATATTATATTGTCTATAATATTGTATTATACTGTTCTGGGTTCTTGTTAAGGAAATTCATGTAAGTTACCAGAATAAGGGAACCATACAATTAACTATAGAGCACAATAATGAAAACTTAAAAATTAAACTCCTCAGAGTTTCTGCTCACGCACCAACTCCACGGGCCGTCGCAGGCAACCTGCCCTAACGCTGTACTATCCCTAGGGCTCTAAGGACTCATACATTAACGCTCTTGGGCCCAAAGACCATAAGATAGAAGGCTTTTCGGTTATTTTGAGCCCTAGGGTATAGGAACATGTAATATAGGGGCAACAATTAGGAAATGCAAAGCCTTACCGTTCGAAGATAGTTTACTAGAAGGTTAATATAGGAGCCTGAAACCCAGGCCCTATAACTCCAAAATAGTAGGATCCATATTTTGCAAGTAGAAACCCTGGGATTATACTAGGGTTCCGTGTGGAATCCTAGTATTTTGGGGTTATAGCGCCAGGGTTAGTCAATCAGGTTCCTACATTTCTTGTAAAGGCGAGGGCTCGGGGCCCAAGCACATCCCGTCCTAAACAATCTCTCGAAAACCCTAAATCCTAAACCCTAAAGCCTAAACTCCTAGACCCTAAACCCTAAACCCTAAGCCTCCAAGCTCGCGGAGCTTGCGGAAAACCCTAAATCCTAAACCGTAAACCTTCAATCCTGAAGTTTTTGTGTCAGTTCGGTGAAGGTGACCGGCTCTTCGGCGGCCATGCCGAGGTGCGTTAGTGAGTCTGTGTGAAGGTTTAAGGTGTAGGGGTGCAGGGTTACGGGCTTGGGGTTTGGGGTGATGGGTTTAGGATTTGGGGTTTAGGGTGTAGGGGTTTAGGGTTAGGGGTTTAGGGTTCAGCGTTTGGGCTTTTAGGGTTAGGTTGATGGTGATGGATTAGAATTGTTTGGCGTTGGGCTGCTGTCTGAAACAAGAAAGCTTAGCGATGAGCAGAGTTTCAACCATAGGGGCTTTAGTGAATGACTAGAGTAGGGTTTGAGGTTTTCGTATAATCTTGTGCTATAAGGGCTACGCTACAAGGGGATAGCGCCTTTTCTCCGGGAGGTTAAGAGTCTGCCAAAGCCCTTATCCTCAGGCCTCCAATTTTTGTGTCAGCAGAGAAGCCATAAACTACACGCCTACGCCGTAAACCAAACCCGAAACCCTCAACCCTAAACCCTAAACCCCGAAACCCTAAACCCTAAACCCCAAGCGCCGGAAGGTGTAGATGCGGGGAAGCCGTGTGAGTTTTGCGGAGGCCGTATGGATCTGGAAGCCTAGGCCTAGGCCCGAAAAGCTGAGCCAACCCTAAGCCATAGCTACTGTGATTAGCCTTATTATTTTATGAACATTACTATTATGGTTATGGTGATGATTATTGATGTTGTGTTTAGTATTACTGTTTTCTGATTGTTTTCACCACTTTCGCCGTATGGTTGTTAATTACTATTCTTCTTTCCTCTAACTTCTTATGAGTTGTTTTTTTCATTTTCTTCCTCTGCTTATTGTTCTTCTTGTTGTTGCGATGACTGTTGTGAGCGTCTGAGCAGGTGGGGGGCTCCTTCCTGTACTCCACCAAGCAGGCGCTGCAGAGACAGAGAGCTCCTGGGTGCTGGGACCTAGGGGGTGCGCTGTAAGGGCGCCCTGAACCCTATATGCCCTAACAAGGCCTAGTCCCTAAACCCTAAACCCTAAACCCTAGACCCTGGTCCCTAGACCCTTAACCCTAAACCCTATAAGCCCTAAACCCCTAAGCCCCCTAAGCTCTCAACCCCAAACCCTCCAATGCCTAGTCCCTAGACCCTGAACCCTTGCCCCACGTCCCTAAGACCTCAACCCTACATCCGAACTCGTCAATCTCAAGCAGAGGTTTAAGTGAGGGTTTAGGGTCCTTTAAGGGGTTTTGTGCGTTTTTTTACATCAGGGTTCCTTCAAGGCTCCATAAGGTTTTCTGCAAGGGTTTAGGGTTCAGCGTCTTGATGTTTTTGGTTTACTTTGAGGGCCTGGGGTTGTTTCGGATCCCCAAAGCCTAAATGGGAGTTTCCAAAAATTAGGGGTACCTTACTTGGGGGTCCTTATAATAAGGATCCTACTATTTAGGGTACTATATTTGGGGTCCCCTATTTTCGGAAACTCCCAAATCGTCTTTGAGCTTTGGGGTTGCGCATGCTTTTGGAAAAAGCTTGCGAAAAGTTGCTGGCCCAGCCCAAGGTGAAAGAAATGAACTACCCATAGGCCCCATAGTAGTTCCTTTTGGGGGTTCATATTTAGAACCCTATAAGGTAATCCCAACAAGGAACTACTATGGGGCCTATGGATATCAGCTTTAGGCCGCTACACCCCTGCAAACCTGGCCAACGCCTCTAACAACGAAGCTCAAGTTACTAGCCTTTAAGTGTAGTAGCCCTCATAGTCACAGGTGTAGTAGCCCGAAATCGTTATAGACTCCCCTCCCTTCGGAACGACATAGCTCTACTATAGTGTGCTGTAATATACTATAGTATACCATAATATGCGATAATATACTAGGGTATACTATAAAGTACTTGACACAACGAAGACTGCAGGCCACGAAGCAGTTTCTCGGCGCCATGGAATCAGAGATCAAGATCTCGGAAGTACCTCGGCTATGGGAGTTCTTCTTGGCAGCCGTTTTTGGGTTTCAGGGTTAGAGGTTTAGGGTGCAGGGTTTAGGGTTTTAGGGGTTTGGGGGTTTAGGGTTCAGGGTTCCGGGTATATAAGGGCTGTTTTCAGGGTTCTTAACATAAGCTGGGGGTACGTTCTTGCTTTAGACAAATGCGTTTTCCACTAGTGACTAAGCGCTCGGGCGGCCAGTTCTGATTTGTATTCCACAATTGCCGGATCGCACCTATGTCTAGATGGATGTATCCCGCTTTCCGTCCATCTATCTGCCCTAAACCCTAAACCCCTAAACCCTTGTTATCTGTCCCCCTGACCGAACCTAAAGAGTACTTGAGCGGGATCCTTTTCCAGTTGAGCCGTGTGTAAAAGCATCAGACTTGTAATAGCTACCTAGACCCCCAATGGTAGGTAAAATATTGGCCCAAAACCTATAAAAGGCTATTATTCTACATAGTTTTAGGTTCCAGGTAACAGTCAAGCCCTAAACCCTAAGTCCAAAATACGAACAGTTTAGTAGGCACGACAACCACGGCATCGACCCAAACCCGAAACAAGGAAGAAGAAAACAGAGTTCGCAGCACTACTTCTCAACGACGGAATCTACCTTAAATCGTAGTAAGAAGAAGCCCTACGTAGTTTAAGGCGTATTCCTCAATCTAGGGGTACTAGCCTCTTCGAGACCCTATTCCTAAACCTTAAGCCTACCTTAACCCACCAGAACCTACTTTTATGTAGGGTCCCTATAAAATCCATACTAGGGTTTATAATACTAAAACCCTAAACCCTAAACCCTAAACCCTAAACCCTATTCTGGTAGGTTAAGGTAAACCTTTAAATCCTGAATCCGCGAACTCTGAATCTGGAGCCCGAGGCCCCCAAATCCTCGACCCGTCAGAAACCCAAACTCTAAACCATTAAGAGGGTTTAGGGTTTAGGGTTTTAGGGTTTAGGGGTTTAGGGGTTTAGGGTTTAGGGTTTATGGTTAGAAGCCAGCAGCTATCAAATCTCTTCCGCCTGTGCGGCCAAGGACCAGCTGACCTCCATTGGTGGCAACATGCCGGGCTCTCAGAAGAAAAGGGACCCGAATATTATCGGCGCCTAGACAGGTTCCTTCTTGCAATTACAGTATACCGGGCCCCCAAAACCCTATTCTAATTACTAAGGCCCCTACCTTGTGGGGCCGAGCTTGTGGGATCCTGGTTTTTGCAGCCCTTTCAGGACTTGGGGTTCGGGGCTCGGGGCCCCCAATGGGATGGGAGGAATAGCACGCCAAGACATCCAACCTCCATCTGTCCTCGGCAGACATGGATGACCCAGAGGGCCCACTACCCCTTAATTAAGGAAAAGGGCTTAAATTATAAAGGGCTTCATATTATGATTTAAGCGGGTATTGGGCTCTCTGGGGAGCACGAATTAATCCAAATGGAACTCTGAAGCTGGCAACTACAATGCTCGATTCAAGCTCCCTGAAGCCTTGGGCCCGCACTCAACTCCTAAGCCCACGACCCAAACCCTAAAGCCTTTGTAGTAATCCCTAAAGCCGTGAGCCCTACACCGTAAAGCCCCTAAGCAGCCCTGAAGCCCTAAACCCAAGACTCGAAAAGCACAAGGTACTGGGCCCGTTTCAGCGCCGTCCCGTTCGGCGGTCTGGCAAAGGTTTCACAGCCGCAGAAGATGATGCCCCGGGCCACGCTTTGGGGGGCCAGGGTTTAGGGCCTAAAGTTTAGAGTTTAGGGTTTAGGGCCTGAAGTTTAGAGTTTAGGGTTTAGGGCCTGGAGTTTAGAGTTTAGGGGTTAGGGCCTGAAGTTTAGGGTTTAGGGCCTAAAGTTTAGAGTTTAGGGTTTAGGGCCTGCAGTTTCTAGTTTAGGGTTTAGGGCCTGAAGTTTAGACCTTTCCTTTAAAAGGGTACTACCCGAAACCCCCTAAATCCTCAAAGCTCGAAACCCGAAACCCTAAGGCCCTGCGAAACCCTAAGCCGCAAAGCTCTCAACCCTAACCCCCAAACCCTAAACTCTAAACTCTAAACCCTAAACCCTAAACTCTAAACTCTAAACCCTAAACCCTAAACTCTAAACTCTAAACCCTAAACCCTCAAGAAAGAAATAAATAGAAATTGCTTGTCGTTGCTGGCGTTGAACCCCCTAAACCGTCAATTTCAACGCAACCCAGAACCAGGTTCTAATCACAAAATCCAAATTGAAATCACCCCCCAGTCGCAAAACCCAACTTCAGAAAATGAGGTTCCAATCGCAAAACCCTTGCCCCACCCCCACCCCCCTCCCGGCCTAGCCCAAGCCAGCCCCACCCCCA
>BGNK01000682.1:295070-309280 GCA_003297005.1 Symbiodinium sp. clade A Y106 | reverse complement strand
CCCAGCCCAGCCCAGCCCAGCCCAGTCCACGTTCGGTCAAAACTTTCGGTCAAAACTTTCGGTCAAAAGGTTATTGGCGCCCAAACCCTTAACAATTTCTATATAAACCCTAAACCCTAGACTCAACCCTAACCCCAAAACCACCAATGCCCCTCAAATCTTCCCCAGAGCATCCTGACATCTCCGGTTGCTTTTCTCCGAGGCTCTGCCTTCTATCTGGCCGAAGCTCGAGGGCGTTGAGGCGCCCTCTAGAAGCGAATGTGCAAAGAAGACTGCCTAGTAGGGAATGGGGTTCGTTAAAGGTTCCTTTAAAGGTCCTACAAGGGTTCAATACGGGTTCTATAAGGGGTCTTAGGGTATTTATAGTTCCTGTCTGGTTCTTAGTAGGGAACGGGGGGAATGGGTTCTGGGGACTATTATTGGGGATTGTATAGGGACTACTATAGGGATAGATTCCTCCATGCCCTGCGAAGAACCAGACAGTAGAAGCGAATATAGGGTTTAGGGTTGAGGTGCCTTTCATAAGCTGATATAGGGTTTTGGGTTTATGGTCCTTTATGAGTGAGGTGCCCTCTAGATGCTAATATAAGGTTGATAAGCTGATATAGGGTGTTGGGGTTTTGGGTCCTTTTATGAGTGAAAACGTATATGGCCAGTATCAGTGGTGGAAGCAGCAGCAGAGTCGCATTAAACGGAGTAGTGGCAGCAGAAGTAATTAGACGACATTTGTACTGTATCCTTGCCAACAGCAGCGAGGCTTATGGTTTAGGGTTTAGGGTTTAGGGTTACTCAACCCTCCCGTCTTTGGCGGGGACTGTCAGGTAGAGCTTGGCAACTTTGCTGTCTCCGCTTGGGGCTTAGTCGAGTCTCGGGCCAGCTGTTACAATCACATGGTAGCAGCTTTTCGCTTTCTAAGCCCCGAATCTGAGAACTTCTTGGAGCCAAAGCACAAAGAGTCAATGCTCGACTCACACTGCTGCTGCTGCTGCTCTAGCTATTGCCGCTTTTTTGACCATTATCGCGCCTGCGACGGTGCCTGTGCTGCCGCCACCTCTTCTACTGTGGCTTTTCGAATGCTTCTTCTGCTACAAGTGGCATTACCGGTACATGCTGCTTCTTGGTTTGCTTCGACGACGACGACGACTACTGCGACTGCGGCCACGACTGGCGCTGCTGTCGCTGCCAATTGAGGACGAGAAGGAGAAATTGACGACAGGCGCAGGAGGGTTGGGAGGATGACTAGGATGATCTAGCTATGCCTCCTGCTATTCACTCGTGTAGTGTGAGTGTTGACGATGCTTTCCTCGGTGAGCATGATGCTGAGGCGGAGGGTGGTCAAGCCGTTGACGATCAAAGCTATGATGTTGGTGAGTGAGAGTGCCGGAATGTCAGGGTGGATGTGCTACGCTATCGTACAATAAGGCTCCTAACAGGGTCTTGGGCTTTCTGGGGGAGGGTTTCGGCTTTGAGGGCTAGGGTTCGGGATCTCTCTACAAGGGTCCGGGTAAAGTCTGAAACGCCCCTGATCCCTAAACCCTAAACCCGCCTAAGCCCGAAACCCTAAACCCTGAACCTTAAACGGCCCAATACCCTAAACCCCCTGAGCCCTAAACCCGAACCTTAAACATCCTTAAACCCTTAACCCTACCCTAAACCATCATAACCTACTTTTTAATGTAGGTTCTCATTATCAACCCTAATCTAGACTTTACAGGGACCCTACGAAAAAGTAGGTTTTGGTAGTTCCAGGTATAAGCCCTAAAGCCCTAAAGGCCCAGCAGGGGACATCCTCTTGAGGCCCTGAGGGGTGCTGGCGGCTACGTCGGAGAGCTGCCCATGGCACCCAAGGCAAGGCAGCGGTGCCTTCGTTTGGGTTTAGGGTTTAGGGTTTTGCTCTTTTGGGGTTTGTAGGTTTTGAGGTTTTCAGGGTTTAGGGTTTTCGTGTTCTCAACGTTTAGAGTTTTTTGGGTTTTTCGGGTTGACGGTTTGGGGTGTGGGGTGTAGGTCCTGAGAGCGCTCAGAATTTAGTTGGGTTTAGGGTTGAGGGGTGGGGTACTAGGGACGCTGAGGAAGTACTAGGGAGAACTGGATTACTAGGTTGCCCCGCTTGTGCGCCCCTCTCTTAAGAACCTTGAAATAGGTGAGGGCAGGGTGACGCCGGAAGGTCACCGAGTGTGCGTCGTTGTGCAGGATATAGCAAATAATATGGTTTCGAAATCCGGGGTACCTTACTTAAGGGGTTCTTACACTGCACTACACGGACCTTACATTTTCGCATGGATAACTCCCACACAACAGACGCAGCAGGTCATGGCCATCTACTTCCCCCAGTACCACCAATTTCCGGAGCCGCTGAGCTCGAATCTCTCTTGTGCCCCGCTTTCTGCAGTGTCGGCTTAGCAGTTGAGGGCTCTATGGATTTCGGGTTATAGGTTCCGGCTGGTGGAGTAACTGCTACGCCGTTTTGAGAATAGAACAGACTACTAAGTACCTTAAACCCTAAACCCCAAGCTTCTTAGACTACTTATTCATTGCAGAGCAGGCGCCAAGGCTCAGTTGTCTCAGGAGTCTACGCGGAAGAGGGTGGGGGCATTCAAAAGAAGAGGAAGAAAAGCAATGGGGAAACACAAGCAAAACAACAACAGCACCAGGAGAAACAGTAGTTAATTAATTGAATCCTTTAGCCCACGAGCCTGAGGGCGTAAGCTCTAGGGGTAAGGGGAAGGGAATTAATTAGGCCACCGGTTGGCAAATCCGGCGCGGCTCAGGAATGACGAGTTCCACGGCGAGGGCTTTACGGAGTGGACGCATCTGAGCCGTGCCACAATGGCTGACTTCTCGGAGATTTCTGTGCTTCTGCGGATTGAGGGTTTGGGCATTAAAATTTAGGGTCACTACACTACATGTAACATGCATAAAAACTGCAGTAGTTGAATGAGTCTACCAAGCAGCATAACATGCATGACAGCCAGGGTAAGCGTAGCGACCCTCCAAGTAATGGATTTGAATCGCCATCACCATCATCACCATTTTCTTGCGCAGCTTCGCCAGAGCTGTCGCCATGATCATGGCCACCATTATCGTCATTAGCCTAACCTTCGTCTGAGTGATGATGGACATCATGAGGATGCGGACGATGATGATGATGATTATGATGATGGCATGGGGTGACGATGATGACGATGGGGAAGCTTCTGCTGTTATGATGATGGTGGTGAGGATGATGATGATGATGATGGTGGTGACCATGATCATCAACACCCTCGTCATCATCAGGAGCCCAAAGCAGCAGCATGAGCAGCAAGGCCCTTACTCGCAGTCACCCTAGTTGTCGTCGTTGTTCTCCTCCTCGTCGCCGTCCTTCTAGCCCCCTCATCGTCGTTACCTTCCTCCTCTCCTCCTCCTTGTCGTCGTGACAGCAGGGAGTACTGTCAGTACTTCTAAACGGACAGACGTTCTAAGCTTCCAAGGCCGAAACCCTGACGCCCAACCCCCAGACCCGCACACCCCAAATCCCAAGAAGCCCCGCCCCCTTAAAAACTTTAAAGCCCAAAATTTCAAGCCCTTAAACCCAAGCCCTAAACCAAAACCCTGAAACCCACAGCCTGGATCCCAAACCTTAAACCCTAAACCCTAAACCGCCCTAAACCCTCCCTTAAAGGAACCCTTAAGAATCCCTTACGGATCCCTTTAAAGGAACCCTTAACCCCGTCCATTTCAGGAAGCCGTTTGTGGACGAAACCAACGAGCTACGCAAGCCGCTCTCCTCGGAGAAGGGTGGCCTGGACTACTACGTGCCTCGTCGTTAATAGGTTTTGGTTTAGGGGGTAGGTGGTTTAGGGTTTAGGGTTTAAGGTTAGGGTAAGGGTTTAGGGTTTAGGGTTGAGGGGTTAGGGGTTTGGGGTTTAGGGTGTCTCAATGAGCGTGGAGGAAATACAGCTGAATGAGGCCTGTGGCTTACGTTGGAGCTTTCACCATAATCCAAGACGCTGGGCCCTATAGACACTAAACCCTGAAGCCCTCAAGCATGAATCCCTGGAGCTTCAAAATCGCAAAACCCAAAATTTCCAAAAGGCATCTAGGCTTCAGCGAATGGTGTGGGAGTGCCTGCTGGGAATTTAGGGTTTGCGCCCGACCATAAGCTTATGAAGCAGGGCCTTGAAATTTAGAGCTTACAGGGTATAGGGCCCTTTGCACGCTGAAGCCCCGGAGCCCAAAATGCGAAGCCGCCGTAACGTAGGGACCTGAATAGCATAACAACGGGTTTAGGATTTAGGGCTTAGAGCTTTAGGGTAAGAGTATTGTAGTAATACAAGAAAACCCCTTAAACCCTAAACACTTCGCCAGCCGTTGCAGGACCTCACGCAGCGCGACGTTCGCAAGCGCCAGGCGTGCTGGAGCTGTAACCAGTCCTAAGAGAGGGGGTTGCATAATTAGTAATACTATTGCTGATATAGATCCTGCAATACCTTAATGACCCGACTCTGGGAAGTACGGAATCTTCCTGATTATGGGCAATGCAAGATTTGTATCATCAACCGTATCATTCCTTTTGAAGCCTTAGGGTTCCTTCTTCTAATCGTAGTAATATGCTCGGAAACCCTATGCTCAGTATGAAGGCGCGTCTGTAAACGCTACACCTCAAACGAAACGGCTTGGGAACTCGGCTCAAGTTTTGGTGCGTGGCTCTTCCCCTGCATGCTTCTGTCATCATGGTGCCTCGAGCACCAAGCCTACGTACCTGGAAACACAAATCCAAAACCTGAAAGCCCTAAGCCGAAAGCCAAAAACCCTACGCATGCCCTACACCCTTGTAGCGCCGTTCCATTTGCTTGAAAATGGCATCAATCTAAGCTTGGGCTGAGGAGTTTTAGCTTCGGGTTGCCTCGATTTGGACTTCTCAGCTTTTGGCTTTCGATTTAGTATCTTGGATTTGGGGCTTACCCTAAGGCTCCTGGACCCTTGTAGTGAGATCCCGAACCCTAGCCCTCAAAGCCGAAACCCTCCCCCAGAAAGCCCAAGACTCTGTTAGGAGCCTTATGGTAGGGTTTAGAGCCTCATGGTTGAGGTTTCTGACTTTTGGTCTTGACGTTGGCGGGTTTGAGGCGGTTTGGATGCTCTCCGACTAAAGCCTAAACCCTGAACCCTAAGCCTTAAACCCTAAACCCTAAACCTTAAACCTTAAACCCTAAACCCAAACCTTAAACCCTAAACCCTAGACCGTAAGCCTTAAACCCTGAACATCCATGAACTCAAGGCACAAGAGTCCTCCTGGGCTATATTAGGTGTTTGCACTTCTAGCGACCCTGCCAGGGTGCGAGGGGCGGGTTGTTTGTTGGAAGCGCTTGCTGTTAGTCGAGCGGCCGGCACAGGCCGCGAGGACCCACAACCCGACACCAATCCATCTCAGCTGTGGTTTGCTATGACATGTGGTCGTTGAAGGGAAGAAAGCACCCCTTGGGCGGGGGTTTCGGGGGTGAGCGCTAAACCCTAATTGAGAATAGTTGGGGTGGTTGGGGCGGGGCGACATGCTGACGCCAGCGTGCGATAAGTGGGTCTGCCCCCATTCCTAAAGAAACGCACCCACCGCACGCACACTGTATACACACCGTAAATCCTAAACCCTAAACCCTGACCCTTAAACCCTAAACCCTCAAAGCCTAAACCCTAAACCCTGACCCTTAAAGCCTAAACCCTTAAAGCCTTAAACTCTGCTAACGCAGCACCATTCCTCCTATACCAGGCCGAGCTTGCCGAGCAGTACGGCGTCTATGGCTTCATGATTTACCACTACTGGCACCTTGGCGTCTTCGGGTGTAAGGTTTAAGGCTTTCTAGGTTCCCCAGTAGTACCCTTTTACCCTTTTTTTTTGGAGGTTCCCTTATTAAAACCGAATAGTAGGAAAAAGGGTACCCTTATTATTAAGGGGCTACTGGGGAACCTAGCTTTAGTCTTTTGAGCCTAATGCCTGCCTTGGGCTTTGGACACCACTGGGTATGTCTGTCGGTGGGGGAAGTTTTGGGAGGTTTGGGATGTAATTCCCAAATCCTAACCCTGCAAACCCTCAGCCAGGCCCTAAACTGGCAATCCCAAACGCTAAACCGTCTAAGTATCAGCTTAGGACTAGAACTTTTTTCAAGAACCACCCATATCATGTAACCCTCATAACACAACCCTTATAAGATTTTTCTAAGACTTTATAAAGCAGAAAACGCAACTTTCAGGCGGACCGTAGTTGAGAGCAAGGGCGACGGCAAGAGTTCAATGTTGCAGGGTTTGGGGGGTTTGAGGTTTAGGGTTTTGGGTATAAGGCAGGGCTTAGCGGTCAGGCCGGTGAGGTTTAAGGACTTAGGCTAGGCATGGAAGACGCATGAAAGTCATCAGAGGGAAAGACAATCCGCCGTCCCTTCCTGGGCTCCGAGCTTGCTTGTTTGGCGTAGCTTTGCTCATCTGTTTCGGAGATCCGCTACCCGTCGCCATGGACTCCTTCGCTTTCTTCGCTCAGGCTGCTGGTTCGATTCGGTTCGATAAAGGGGCTCTGTCAAGGATAACGGGTTCTAAAGGGTTCAGTAAAAGTTCTATAAAGGGTTCGACAAGGGTTCCTTAAGGTTTTATGAAGTAGAGGCTTCCAAAAGGGTTCTACTGGATGTGTGCATTTGCTGAGTACTCAAGATGGGCCTACGTATGCAGGATGGTTCCAGAAAGTGTGTTCTGGCGGGTGCAGATGTGTCAGTATTTGCGTAAGTAAATTATCTTGCATGTACACCTCGCACACATACAGGGCTTTCGAATTCTGTGTTTTTGCCCAGACACGTGCATCTCGGTCTCTCGCTCCACTTCTGGGTGCATCATACCATTGTAAATCACATTATAATGCTGCGTCGTTCGACAAACTGCACTACATACATAGGTGCATACATACATGCATACATGCATGAATGGATGCATGATGCATGCATGCGTTCATTCATTCTTTCATTCTTTCGTTTACTACATACATTCGTATACCCATGCGAACATGTCGGCATACAACTGTACTTTCACACATTCTCACACCTATTTTGTACATATCTTCAAGACGGATGCGTTCCAGAGTACTTCGACTTGCTGTTCCGTGTCCTGAAACTTCTGCACCCCACGAGCCACCAATCGTAGACCGAAGCACCGATGCCCCAAGTATAGTTACCTGACTAAGTGGAATAGGGTCTGAGGGTATAATATCGTATTGTGATATAGGGACTGTAAGGCGACAGTCTGACTAACCCTTCCGGCCCCTGTTTGGATTGAAGAGTTCTAGGGCCAGCTGCGAAGTCTGAAGAACGTAGCCAGAACACGGTTCGTATATTTAGGCGCCTGACCCGTAAGGGGTTACAACTTTAGCTTTCAGGGGTATTCGTCGCTGTTTGTCAGATGCTGTGCTGTGCACGCGATTTGACCTGTGTCGGGGGGCGGGTCGAAGCCTCAGTCAGGCCTTTTAGTGCCGTTTTCGGGTTTGTGGTTTGTGGTTTTTGGTTGTGGGGTTGGGGGTTAAGGGTTTATGGCCTTTAGGGCTTCTGGCTTAGGGTTTAAGATTCAGGGTCGTTGGTTCTGTGAAGTGTGGCAAATCAAGTGTAAGATTCAGGGTGTTCGGTGCCTGGTTTGGGATGAGTACACTGCGGTAGGTATACTTTCGGCGGTTCGGGGCTGCGGCTCTAAGGTTGGGGGGGGGGGGGGGGGNGGGGGGGGGGTTGAACCACTGCAGCATTGATCCTGTATCCACATCCTGCTTCCCTGTGCATTGCTTTTCATTGTGCCCAAAACAAAGACGCACTATGGTTGATGATATACACCTTGCATAACCGATAAGAAGGAATATACCATAATTCCCATAGTGTAGGGTCATTAAGGTAATGCAGGATGTATTCACCAACCGTAGGTACAGGTTTCGTTCAAACGAAACGAAGTTGGGTCTAGGTTCTATTTCGAACCTCGGCCATGTGCTTCATCCTGCGAACCGTATGATGCCATTCTCTGTCCCAAGCATCAACGCAAGCATCAACGCCTGAGTCTCGCACCTCGAAACAACTTTCACAGAATTCACGTCCTAGACATGACACACTAGACTCACTAGACTGTACACTAGACCTTACACTCCGAGCTCCACGCGCCCTAAACCCAAAACGGCTTGAATCCACAGAACGCAGACCCCGGTAGAACCATGACATACATAATCCTTACAGAAACCTTCCATGTAAAAACCATATATAAGACCTTCCAACACCCAAACCCTTCCGGAATGCTGGTAGAACCTGCATTACAGCCAGACCTTCCGCTCCGAACTTTGAGCGCCGGGTAAGTTTGAAGGGTTTATGGTTTCGGGATGTCTATAAGGTTCTAGGGCTTGTATTGCTTCAGGTTTGAGACTTTAGGGCTGTTTGTTTGGTTTTAAGGTGTTTTTGGACGACGTTACTTAAACCCAGGCAAAGCCCCAAACCTCGACGCGCTCCACCGGGCTCTCGCCGTTTACGGAGCCGGACCCTCGGAGGCTCCTCATCAGGCAACAGCCGAAGCGCTGCATATCACTGCCACCATCGCCACGCCCGCTTCCGCCGCCACTTTCCCACTGCCGCAGTCGCAGTGCTAGTGGTCTTAGCCCTCACCATCACAATCTCAAACCTCCTCCTACTCCTCCTCCTCCTCGTCATCGTCATCGTCATCGTCGTGATCACTGTCATCGTCATCTTTATCGTCATCCTCGTCATCCTCGGCATCATCATCATCGTCATTTGTTTTTCTTCTTATTCATCTGCATCTTCGTCTTCGTCTTAATCGTCATCATCATCCTCATCACGATCACCATCATCTTCTTCCGGATCTTCATCCTCGTCTTATTTTCTTCATCTTTATCGACATCTCCATCCTCTTCTTCATCATCATCAGCAGCATCATCCTCGCTATGATGACTGTCGTCGCATGTCACGTTGTGGCTTTGTTTACTTCCAACGCTGCGACGGTGCTGCCAGCAGTCTTTGTCAGACTTACACCCGTTAGTGTTCGTGGTTTAGCTTGTGGAGGCTCTCCCGTGCAAAATGGGTGAGGGACTGGCACACTGATCGCCCAAGCTGTAGACGGAATCCCGCGAGCTGTTTCCTGAATTCAAGCCCTGACTCAGAGTGCCTGGGACCTTGCGGGATTCGGGCCTGAATGGAATTGCCTGCATTTGGGTAGTTCTCTAAATAAGGGTCCCTTTTAGGGTCTTTTGAGATAAGGGGGCCGAAATCTGGAGAACGACCTGTTCAGTATTGATCTAGTGCGAACCGCTCTTGTCAGGCCCGGTGTCGGTGTGAAGCATGATATAATATCAAACAACATGATATATTGTAATGTAATTGTAATCTAATTCTATACAAGATGAGGTAAGAGAACATAACATAATGTGATGTTGTATAAGATTAAATATCCTATATCTAATACAATATAGCATAATAGACAGTGACCGTTCCATCCCCAAAATCACAGCGTGGCGTGAAGTCTTCGTACGCTACGAGATCACATCGGACCATGGAATTCCACGCGGTTTAGGGTTTAGGGATTTGGGCCTGAAGAGCGCTCCAATGGGTTAGGACTCGGGTCCACGGTTGGAGGAGTTCCTTTTTTTGCACACGTATCTCGCTTCCAGGGCTTGCCCGTGGCTCGTGCAGATCTGCATGCTGTCTTTGCGGTGTACAGCCTAGGGATTCGAGGCAAAGTTGTTGAAGATTTCTTCTTGTTGTCCGTACATCTTCGATGAAGCCTCCAACTTGAACTGTAGTTACTGTAGTTCTTGTTGCACGGTTGGTCTCAATTCAGCACCCCCTACACCCTAAACCCCAAACCCTGACCCCTAAACCCTAAACCCAAAATCGTATAACCCGAAACCCGAAACCCTCAACTCTAAACCCAAAACCCCGAAACCCTAAACCCGAAAACCCAACTACCCAAACCCCTAAGCTCTCATCCTCTAAGGCTAGGCCCTGACATAGGGGCCAAAATAATTACCAATACTATTATGGGGTTCCTGATTATGATTATGGTAAATATACCCCAAAACCCTATTCCAATTATTAAGGCCCTATATTAGCCCGAAACAAAGGTCCAACTCTTTCTCGGCGTTGTCTTAGGTCTGGTACAGGGGAGGGCGCGCGGCCGGAGACCCTGCCGAAGCCAACAGAGAAGGGTAGCTAAGAGTATCGACAGTATAGATGCATACGGCGCAGAGTTCAACTTTTCGGGGTATAATTAGGGCTTTGGGATACAGGTCGTCCTTTGGAAATCGAGGTTCATGAAGCCTCGAAGCTGTCACGTTGTGAAGCAGGTATGTATTGCAGAGGTGTTAGTTATGCTTGGGGGAGGCCTGTTCTATGTTTCGGTGCGTTTGCAGTCGAGAGGGTTCTTTGTAGTTAGGGTCGAGGGTCCTCCTGAGGTCGGTGATGGTTTAGTTTCGGGCCAAACCAGTTCCGCTTCATTCCTTGTTTGCGGAAGGTTCGGATCGCTTGGGGCTTCAGGGCTCCAGCATAGTGCTGTGCCTTAGACTGAAATAATGGCAGGCAGGAGCGATGGATGGACCTAGGGTTTAGAGTTTAAGGGGTTTGGGGTTTAGGGGTTTAGGGGTGTAGGGTTTAGGGGTTTAGTGCTTAGGGGTTTAGGGTTTAGGGGGTACATTGGGTAGCCCTTAGCCTGATTGCGTGTTTTCGGCCAGACCCTAAACCCTATTCACAGCTCATCGCCATAGTACGATGCAACCCACACAGCCTTGTCGCCAGATACCTTCGCCCACGCGCTATTTCACGCCATGCCCTAAACCCTAAACCCTTAACCCCTCTAATCCTGAGCTTTTGCCGACCTCCCTCTTTCCAGGCCCGTACCATGGACGTCAAGGGCTCGGCTCGAAGTGGTCGGAGTGAATCTTTCCTTGTCGAACATAGGTATATGCTACCAGAAAGATGCGGGTCGGAAGACATTTCCTTATGTAATACAAGGGGCAGATCGGCTTCAGTAGGTGTTTAAGGTAGTTTCGTAGGTTGTGATAATGTTTCACCGAGGGATGCAGGGTTTATCTTTTCTGGCAAGCTCGAAGTAAGCTAACCAAGCGAGAGGTTACAAACCTGCCGGGGTATCTTTCTTTGGGTTGAGATTCCGTACAGGCAGTGTTTATGGCCCTACGTGGACTCTTTAGCAGAGCCGCAGGCGCATCCGCAGATCGATCGGTTACAGCATTTTGCATCCAAGGCTGGCTGTGGAGCGGCTTGAGCATCACAAGCTGCACCCTGCATCCGGCATTTCTCACGCCCTCCCTTGCTTGTGGACCCCGAACCGTACATGAGGCCCGCCAAATCTTGTACAAGCCATGGTTTATATAAAGTCTTTATAGCCCATGTCGCTAGGTCAAACCCTGTGTTGTAGAGAAGCCATGCCAGATGTTGCACAGATCGTGATCCCAAGGCGAGCAATCCCAAAGCGCAGGGCTCAACGAATCAACCCGCGCTGCGATGGGTGGGGGGCTCGGCGTCCCTGCCGTATGTTGTTGCTGGGGGTTTAGGGGTTTAGGGTTTTAGGGTTTAAGGGTATCTATTGCTCTTGTCAGTGTCTTGGAAGTAAGCTTTGAGGACTGCATGCGGACAGCAATCAACCAATAGTCCCGCAAGTCTGGTGAAATCTGAGTCTCTGAAGTAAGCGGTTACAGTGTTTGTTGTTTGCCGACATGCGACGAAATAGACCCTCCCTGGCTTTGCAGAGGGGATGCCTGGTCCGGCATATGCCTCCTACAGTATGGTCCAAACCCTGAACTAAAGCTCTAAACTCCTAAACCCTCATATGGTCCAACCTCCCAGACCATGAAGTCTAGAAGCCCTCGGTCGATTCCTTTGTATGCTTCGTTGCACACAGTCAGGCATCGAAAATCTCGACCTCTTTCCGTTCGAAAGGCCCTGGTAGAATCCGTACCTTAAACCCTAAAGCCCGAAACCTGAACCCCTAAACTCCAAAGAACCCCTACACTCCAAACCCTAAGCCCTAAAGCCTGAACGCGCGCTCTGTCTGTGACGGTTCACGAATCACCATGGGGCCGCTCAGGATTTTCGAATCAACCCCTGTGCCTGGCGACCCAGAATCCGGTTTCTGTTTGAAGGGTTGGTTTGCTTTAGGGTTTCGGGTGTGGGGTTTAGGTAGGGTTTAGGGGTTTAGGGTTTAGGGTTTGTGTCGAGTGTTGAGACTTTAGGGGTTAGGGTTTAGTTTACAACTAGAAGTCAAGGCCCCCGCCCCCCGGGGTGCCTCGGCAAAAATCGGCCCAGCTTTTCGCCACGCTTGGGCAAAATCGTGTGCCTTCGGTGCAGAGACGATCCCCTTGTAACTCTTCAAGCTTTACACTGATTACAAATGGGATTCTCTATACAAGATGTCTCTGCTTCCTCTCGAAAAGTAAGTTTCAGTGGGCTCCTGATGGTGTTCCACCATCCATCGGCTCGGAGAGGCTTAGTGAGGATGTCCGCTAATTGTGNTCTATACAAGATGTCTCTGCTTCCTCTCGAAAAGTAAGTTTCAGTGGGCTCCTGATGGTGTTCCACCATCCATCGGCTCGGAGAGGCTTAGTGAGGATGTCCGCTAATTGTGCCCCTGTAGGCACCCATGCGATTCTTCCAAGAGTCTTAAGGTCTTCTCGGATAGCGGCCAGATCTATAGCCAGTCTCTTGCAAGTGGGGACCCTCGGGACTCCGTCCCTAGTCAAATGGTCATAGAGGCTCCTACAGTCACTCAGGTACCTCATCTCAAAACGGCTCGAAGTTCGGGCCAGCTTCCCTGTGAGGAGCGTCTCAAGAAAGCGGGTGATGAAGTCGCCCGTCTCAGTGGCAGTGCCGCACGCCATGGTTTCTGCCGCGAAGGTGGAGCGACAGACCCGTTCGCATGCTCCACTTTTCCAGTCCAGCACGCTCCCGTATCTGGCCTCCCCGTAGAGGATGTCCTTGTTGGCCAGCACATAAATCCCACCGAGCTGTGATGCAATGGTGGAATTAGTCTTTTTCATTTTGGCATCCTTGCGGGCGCCGGGGCCGTCTTCGATGAGTCGTTGTAGGTCTTCTTCATCAGTCAATCGATAGTGTGGGTCTTCTTGTGATTGTGGCACATTGGACCAAGCTGCGTCATGAAAACATAAGAGAACGGCAGAGCTGAGGTCTACTGGGTAAAACACCAACCCTTGTTCACGATGCTCAAGTGCTCGGCGGGCGAGCTGGTTCGTNGGACCAAGCTGCGTCATGAAAACATAAGAGAACGGCAGAGCTGAGGTCTACTGGGTAAAACACCAACCCTTGTTCACGATGCTCAAGTGCTCGGCGGGCGAGCTGGTTCGTGAACCTTACGTCCCCAACAGTCGGAGACTTCTGTCTCTGCTGAGACATCGATACTCCAACTTGCAAGTCCGGCCTCGTTTGGCATGCCATCCAGGAGAGAGCACCAATGAGGGACTGGTTGTCGTGCTTTTGGGTCTCCGAGGCCTCGAAGTGGTCGGGGTCGTCTCGGGTGGTTTCCACCTCGAACAATCTGGTAGTTGCGTANTGGGTCTCCGAGGCCTCGAAGTGGTCGGGGTCGTCTCGGGTGGTTTCCACCTCGAACAATCTGGTAGTTGCGTAGCTCGCCTGCGTCACTTTCACCTTATCAGAAAGCACCTCGATGTAGGAACCGACGTAGTCAAACTTGTCCTCCTCCCAATCTTGGATCGGGAACTGCCTGCTCAGTTCGGTTTTCAAGAGCTCGCAGAGACCACCATCTCCGACCAGGAGGACGTCGTCAACGTGTACTCCGAGGTAGGCCATCGGTGGATCCAAGACAGGATCCCCTGCTTCGTCTCGCTCGTTGACTCGCTGCACCATAAAGATGCAGTGGTCAAGGGTNTGTACTCCGAGGTAGGCCATCGGTGGATCCAAGACAGGATCCCCTGCTTCGTCTCGCTCGTTGACTCGCTGCACCATAAAGATGCAGTGGTCAAGGGTACTTTGCGTCACTACCCACTCACCATCCTTGTTCCTCACCCAGAGTTTCTTCACGACCTTCTGGAACTTCTTCCACCAAGCCGCCGGGGAATCCACCAAGCCAAAGATTGGCTTCCGGATCCGTAGTAGCTGTTCAGGATGAAGGTCCCCTAGCCCGCTGCGAGGTTGTTTCAAGTACAGCTCTCTCTGTAGGTCCTCTCCACATAG
>BGNK01000682.1:253728-289962 GCA_003297005.1 Symbiodinium sp. clade A Y106 | reverse complement strand
ACTGCTACTTTGAGGCAAATCTTCTTGTTCCCCAGCTGGAAGCATAGAATGACCCCATAGCTCGCCATGAAGACCCTAGAAGCACCGAAACGGAAAGCCTCGTTGCAGTTGAGGAACATAGGTTCACATCCTGCGCGGCGGGCCTCAGCAAGGTAAAGGTCAATCCATGCCGCTCCCGCAACTGACCTTGAGCACGCAGTATCTGTTATGGCAAGAAGTCCAGGGGGAGGCGTCTCTGAGATCTCCCACGTGACGTGCACCACATGGCATGGAAAGCTTGGCTTCACCTGCTCCTTCGGGGGCGTCGCNGTTATGGCAAGAAGTCCAGGGGGAGGCGTCTCTGAGATCTCCCACGTGACGTGCACCACATGGCATGGAAAGCTTGGCTTCACCTGCTCCTTCGGGGGCGTCGCCGAGGAAGGACCTTGAGCGCCGGCATTGGCGTTTGACCCCCCTTTGTTCAAGGGACATTCAGGATCGCGATGCCAGTGACCACGTCTCTTGCATCCGGCACAGAAGCTCTTAGATTTTGCTGTGCGAAGCTTTTCCATGGCGAGTTGTTTGAGGCTTCCGGGATCACTACCACGCAGTTTCATGCTCTCTCTGTACTTGGCCTTGGCGGTCTCATGCGTCATGTAGGCCTGGTACAGGTTCTCAGCCACCTCTTCGGTCACATAGTCCTGGGCGTCGTCCTCGAGGAGAAACGTGTCATTGGGGTCGTGCTCGGTTTCCTCATTGATCCCAGCCATGTTCGCATGTTTCCCGAAGAACCCTCAGGTTTCTTTACGAGGAGCTCTAGAACTGGTTTCCCACGGTTTCCTGAGGCCTCGGTCGTGAACGATGGCTGCTTGCTGCAAAGCTTTCAGCGAGTACTGGTTTCCAACCGAAGCAAGTAGATTGAGTTCTGCTTGTTCTTCAAGTCCCATCCTGTCTACGAACACCCAAGCTGCTGCAACGTCGGGCAAGTGGCACCCAACCTCGCCGAGNGAAGCAAGTAGATTGAGTTCTGCTTGTTCTTCAAGTCCCATCCTGTCTACGAACACCCAAGCTGCTGCAACGTCGGGCAAGTGGCACCCAACCTCGCCGAGCCTCGCGAAGGCTCTGTCAAACTCCGCCATGTAGTCCCGCACCGATTGGTTGGCCTTTCTATGCAGGCCACAGAAGAAACCTGAGAGACTCCTCCCGATCTGGGTCACCTGCACGTCCAGGTATCTGTCTTTAATCCAAGAGATCAGGTAGTCAACGCCGTCCTTAGTGGCCAGACGGTCAACGTCAAGGCGCTCTGCGTCAACCCATGCTCTATCCGTGAGATGTTGATACAGGGTAAGGCCTTGTTGATCTGCTGACATCCGTGTCATGCGCCTCCAAGCGGAGACTTGCCTGAGATAGGACCGCGCTGAGGTCCCGATGTCATCTCCTTGNTGTTGATCTGCTGACATCCGTGTCATGCGCCTCCAAGCGGAGACTTGCCTGAGATAGGACCGCGCTGAGGTCCCGATGTCATCTCCTTGATCTCCAGCATTCCCGGAGAAGCTCGGCACGACCATCCTCTCGGTAGGCCCGCGTCCGCCTTCAGCTGATGTTCCTCGGAAACCTTTTCCTTGTGCGTCAGTGGCAGGAGCCCATCCACCGACTTGAGAACTTTCTTGAAAGCCACGCGAATCACCTCCTGAAACAAAGCGACCCCAAGGATCTGAATNGTGGCAGGAGCCCATCCACCGACTTGAGAACTTTCTTGAAAGCCACGCGAATCACCTCCTGAAACAAAGCGACCCCAAGGATCTGAATCTTTAGAGTCTCTATCATGACCGCCTCCCTCTGCAGAGCCAGAGCCCGTAGACGCCGTAGTCCATCCACTCCAGCCTTGCCATCCACGGTCACCGTACTGCCCGTTGCTGGACTTCTGAGCCCACCCAGAGCTATTCCAGCCTTGGCCAGCTTCACCCCAGGAGTGTCCCCATTGGCGAGATTGCCAACCTCCACTCCATTGATCCCAAGTTTGCTCTTGGGGTTCGTCGTCGTAACCCGCGGCGTCCCGTTCATCATCATCATCATCATCATCATCATGCACTTCGGGTGGATCGTCACGGGGTCGGGGAACACTGTTCCGCTGCGAACTGTAAAAACTAGTAGGACCGCTGGTCGACATGGCAAGAGAGGCTACAGCCAAAACTAGGTCCTAGGAGCGCTAGTCGCTCCGCTACCAATTTACAACTAGAAGTCAAGGCCCCCGCCCCCCGGGGTGCCTCGGCAAAAATCGGCCCAGCTTTTCGCCACGCTTGGGCAAACTCGTGTGCCTTCGGTGCAGAGACGATCCCCTTGTAACTCTTCAAGCTTTACATTTAGGGTTTAGAGTATTTCCGTCACAACGATTTTTGCCATGCCTTGACAACAAATTCAGGGATGGACACTCATTTTGGGGTCCCGCCTGTGGAATTTTCGTATGCTGGGGTCGACGGCATGCGCAGCAAAGGGTTTAGGGTTTGGCGTGTAGGAGTCGTAACTTCCTTAAAGCCCAGTGTAGCTATGCAGTCAATGACCCCCTAAGCCCTAAACCCTAAACCCCTAATCCCTAAACCCTAAACCCCCAACCCCTAAACCCCTAAACCCCCTAAACCCCTAAACCCCTAAACCCCTAAACCCCTAATCGCTAAACCCCTAAACCGCTAAACCCCGAAACCCCTAAACCGCTAAACCGCATGATATCCCCAAGCCCTGCTCCAGATGTGGGAAGCTCTCAACACAAATGTGTGGATGCCCAAGAACAGGATTTGATACTATAGGGGGCTTAATAGTGAGGACAGGGTTTGGGGCCCATTATACTATAACTATATATTAAGGAACCCCCAAAATAGTATACGTAATTCGTTAGGCCCCGTATTATAGGGGTCGGAGTATCTTCCAATAGTAATGCATTGTGGCCCACATACATGCATACTATAATATGCCCAAGCCCTACTTCTATGATTGCGCCGTATAGTCCCGACAATCATTGGTTTGGGGCTTGCTGTTCAGGCTTGAAGGATGATTTAATCATAGGGACCCTTCGGGGGGAAGGGGAGGTGGGGTAGGGGGCTTTAATACCTATAATACCTATAAAAAGGACGTAATAAGGCTTATTTAAGAAAGCATAGTCCCCTACCCACCTAAGGGTCCCTATGGTTAATTGCTAAGGATCCGGCCAGCCCTGCCATATCCAGAAGCCACGGATGAGTTCGTGCCCCAGACGGTTTTCTACTTCAGGGTCTACATTGGGGCACTTACTTACCCTAAACTCTAAACCCTAAACCCCTAAAGAAGCCCCAAACTTGGGTCGACATTCGGGGGCCGGCTCCTCTTCGAATTCGTGTGACTCTGCACGAAGATCTTGGGGCCTATCCGGATTAGGATTGTTGGTGGCTAGTATAAGGGCCTCAATAATTACCTATATTGTTTTGGGTGTTCCTTATTATAATTAGTGTATGATTGGCCCCAAAACCCGGTTCTAATTGTTAAGGCCCCTATATTAGCTTGCTTTGTGGGTCATGGTGCTCCTTCTCGTCATTATACTATGTATATTCTACCCCCCCCAAGCCCTATTCTCAATATCGAGGTCCCTATATTCAACGCTGATAGTATTTCTTATAGATCTGTTCAGAAGGAACCCGTCAAAGGAACCCCATTCCACTCAGGAAGGCGCCCGCATGTTAGGCTCCATAGACAGCCCTTTGGACGACGGAGTGGTCGTGGCTGGAATTTTGGGTAGTTGCTGGGGTTGAACCCGTGAGGTTCAGGGTGCCCTTCGCCCTTCAGGGTTTTAGAAGGATTCTAGAAGGGTGTTCCAGGGTTCTATCAGGGTTGTCGAAGAGTTTGCGGCTTAGGCTCTAGGGTTGCGGGCCTAGGGTTCATCGCGTTGTTTGGGGCTATCTTGTTTCACCAAATCCTGGTCCTCCGGGGTCGCTGCGGGGTTCAGTTTCCTAAACCCTAGCCCCCTAAACCCTAAACCTTAAACCCTAAACCCCTAACCCCCCTAAACCCTAAACCCCTGAACCCTAAACCCTAAACCCTAAACCAGGTCCTGCACCAAGGAGGCCCAGGCCTCGGGTGCTGACGCCCGTGCAGAGCCACACGTGCGCTGGGCAGCGCGGCCCCTGCTGGCACGGGGCTCCAACTGAGCTGGCAGGGCGATCTAATATGCATATATATATATATATTATTTTGATAAATACAGTCTAAACAATAATGTAATACAATATACATATATATATATACACATATATATGTATATGTATATATATATATATATATAATGTAGGGGCCTGAACACTTTGTGACTTTGTCATAGTACCTGCTTACAGTCCCTATACAAGTATACCGTAAGTAATGTATTTTGATTGATTCGCGACTTCTGGCACTGGGTCTTATAACTTCCCTTGTGCATGAGCAGCCGGCACCTTGTTGCCGATGGCTTCGCCACGCTTCGGTTTCGAGAGACTTTCTGTCTGCTACAGGCCTGGGAGGTTCTATCCCGGGCTTGTTCTCAACGGGTTGAATGCTGGAGGTGGGCCGAAGCCATCAAAGCCTACTTGCAGCAAAACATAACGCTACAACCCCCTATACCCTAAACCCCCTAAACCTAACCCGAAAGCCTAATTAACCCCTAAACCCCTAACAGAACGAGCTACAGGCGACCTCACCGCCCCAGTCCAAGCTGATAACTCAAACGCGGAAGCCTAAAACCCGTCAGCATTCGGTTGTCGGTGAATCGCAAACCCTAACTGTCATGCCTTAAGGCATTCTACACTAAACCTCACGCTGCAACACACAAGTGCACCCTTGTTCCTTAGGAGGCAAATGACCCGTTGCTTACCTCCGTTCCGTGAGCTTGTTGCAGTCAAAGACGCTGCAGGACATCTCCTTTCTGCATTCACTAGGAGCACATGCATATTACATCCTGCAGCCCTACAGCGCCCCCCAACTCTTGAAGCCCCTACCTGTAAATGCTCAAGTGCTACAAACGTAGCCGGTTGTCCTTTTAAAACTCAAGGATAAAGCCCTGAATATGCCACTGGCACCCTTGCCTAGATCCCAAGAAAGCCCCCCTTCACGCTCCTTAATAGACCCCTATACCCGCCCCGCCTGGTGCTGCCGATCTTTGAGTGTCGAGAAGCCTTTGCATCATAGATCCCAGAAGCCCCGTATGAGGCCTGAGGCCTAAACTTCGCAAATGGTTAGACCCTAAACTCTTTACCCCTGCTAAACCCCTAAACCCCCAAAGCCTAAGCCCCTCAAACCCCTTGAACTCCAAACCTCACAGGGAGGAGACCTATTTAGAGGCGCAGGGGACTTAGTAAGTAGGTCAAGACTAGGGTTTTAATTGGAGTAACTCCATTTAGGGTATTTATACCCTACTTATAACCGACTTACTACGTCGTCCCCTGGGCCTCCAAGTATGGGAAGCCGAGACGGGGACTAGTCCAAGACTTCCCCTTCGTCTAAACCAGGTCTCCGAGGATTGCGCGAGGGACTTCCATAAGGGAGCAGTCCCCTTGTTTGGGGGAGGTACAAGGATTTCAGGATTTTAGGGTTTATGATGGGATTTGAGAGTTTGGGGTTTAGGCGGGTTTTTCGGAGGCATAGGGTATAGGGTGATTATCAATATGAATGTTGCCATTCGTGTATACGTAAAGCATCCATCCCTCCGATCCGTCCGTCTGTCCATCCCGCCATGCATGTAGGTGCAAAGTGTGGACAGACCCAACACATCTTGTAAGGTCAACGATGGGGCTTAGGCAGCATAGTGGACATACATACATTCCTGCATGGGTAATTAGTACTCTAAATTAGGTTCTTTTTTTAGATCTCCAAAATAGTACGGCACCCTTATAAAACAAGGACCCTAAAAGGGACCCCAATTTAGAGAACTGCATACGGCCATCCATACATCATCGACACATGCTTGGTTCAAGACTCATGACATGAGAAAGTTCAGACCTGCATTCGGGCTTAGGGTTTAGGTTGAATATGCAATAGCTTGGGGGGCTTGATCAATCAGTACCTGAGCCCTACGTTTCTCTTGCTCTTGTGAGGGTGTGGGGGTCGTAGGTTAAGGATCGTTCTAAAAACCAGTACGGCCGCTTATTGCCCGATTTCGCCAAGTGGACCTAGCTTGGTCGTGAGCTTGACTTGCAGGTGCGCAAGTGACGGATTTTCGTTCAGGGGAAATGAAGGGTGAGTGTTTGGGTGGCCTGACTGGTGGGCTGCGCACGTCCATGGTGTTGTGGTGTCTCGGGTTGGCCTGTGTTGGGTAGAATCAAGAGTTTCCATGGAAGCTACAGGCTCACGAAAACGCCACAAGTAAGATATGTCTCATCTAGGACCCTAGGAAGCACATGCCTCGCTCCGGAAGACGTGGAGACCTGTTCGCCAAGGCACTGGGAGTTGTTGCGTAGAACCAGAATGGAAAAATCGAGCCCGTGCCCGGTGTGGTTGTGGTTGACGACTATGAAGCCGGGTATCTTTAGGCACTCACCAAGAGGGTTCTTTCGGCTGCCGCAGAAGAATCTGTGGGTGCCCAGGGCCTCACCGAGAACGACAACACCCAGCCGCTTAAAGCCTTCAATGAGAAACACATGCAGAGAGAAGAACGAAAACTCCCGGAGCCTCAGCAAGCCTCTTCAGCCTTAAGAAAGGAAATGTCGTTAAGACTCAAGGCCGCATGCCATATTATGTTTAATGTAGAGTGAGCCAGACATTTACACCAGGAGCCGATTGGTTTACCATGAGTATGCAAGGCCCATCGCAAGAAATGCGGGTGTCTTGCGGAGATGGGGCGGAATGGTGGGGGAGGGGGAGGGGGAGGAGGGGGGGGGAGTGGAAATTCGGGTACAACTCCAGCTGATTCGGATTGTGCATGTCGAGGTGTCTGGTTCAGGGTTACACAACAAACATAAAAACCGGTTTGCGGCGGAAAGCTTACGCAGCTGAACCAGCTAAGAAGCATAAGAACCGCAATAGACGTTGGGAACAACAAAAACCCCAGGCCCACATCATGAAATCCTAAATCCTCCTCATTCATTCCTGAACCTGAAATCATAAGTTCCAAACGGTATACCGTTCTTTCTGGATACTGCCTGCACGATTAACCAAGGTTCAATGGTCAGAACGTCAAGAACTCCAGTGCCCCTGGACTTCCAGGGCGATGCTTGCAAGTAAGGTAAGCACATATGTAGAGACAGACAGAGACAGACAGGGATGAACAGAGACAGACAGAGACGGCCATACATGGTAGTATACCTACATACCTACGTACTTGCAAGCATGCATGTATGCATGCATGCATACATACATACACAGACCGACACAGATATACATTGACATGCACACATACGTACATACGTACATGCATGCACACATGCATGCACGCATGCCATGGATACATACGTACATACCCACATACATACGTACATAGCTGCACAGAGAATTTGTGTATAAATTTCCCATGTATACATGTATGTAATTTGTTGTGTGGTCGTTTGTAGATGTGCCACAATACAAGACAAAATAATTATCCCACGAGGTCAGCTAAAGAGTATCTATCTACACGTGTATGCATACATATATACTTGTGTGTATGTATATGTATACTTGTTCAAAGCTATACGCATACTTTTGGTTCGGAGGAACTTCAGCAGAAAGGTTTGCGAAGACGGAAGAGGCTTATCAGAAAGCTGATGAGGAACTTCCTGGGAGTCCCAGTTCTTGGCCCAATACAGCCCCATGTATGATTTTGAGGGGTTATGCTTTTGTGAGACCCAAACAATGCCCTGTCACGTCATGTGGAAGATAACCCTAGCTAGCACAACAAACCGCCCAAAACCCCGTCAGATCAAGCGGAAGATAGCCCTAAACCCGAGACCCTAGACCGCAAAGCCCTGAAGCCTATGGCCCAAAACCCAAATATCAGGTCATGTGGAAGACGCCCCTAAAACCGAGACCCTAAGCCACAATTCCCCTAAACCCTAAACCTAACGCACAACAATCAGGTCATGTGGAAGATTCCCCACTTGATGTTGCAAGACGGCCAGCCTGACAAGCCCTTCTTCTTCTCCTGGGCCAACAGGTGGGTCTAGGGCTTAGGGTTGAGGGTTCGGGGCTTTGGGTTTGGGGTTTGTTCTATACTTACTTCAAAAAATGTTCAAGGATCCCTCCAAAAATTAAGGTTAGAATCGTTAACGAAGGGGCATTGGAGTTTCTGCATAACTACAAGGTTACATGAGGATTGCTATACTGATCTCTGTAAGGGGTAGGAGAAGGGTTGCAAGAGGGTCACTATAATGGCCTTTATCAGGGATACCGCAAGGGCTACTATATGGATCACCATAAGGGTGCTATAGGCTTTATCATAGATTTTCCCTTTCAGGGTGCTATAGGCTTCTTTGTAAGGGGTTGCTATCAGGGTTCTAAATGGGTTCTGCTTCTCCTGGGCCAAGAGTTCCGGCCTCTCCCGACAGGGCGTACCTTGCATGTTGACACATGCATGCACTCATGCAGGTATGTTTGCATGTCAGTCTGTAAGTAAGTAAATAAGAAAGGAAGAAAGAAGGGAGTAAGTATGTAATTCGATGCGGAAGTAAGCAAGGAAGGCAGTAAGTAAGCGCGTAAGTAAATGTGTCAGTACGTAAGCAGGCAGGTAAGAGTGAAGGTGGGCTAGGTAGCTATCCAGGTATGTGTATATCTAGGTGTGCACATGTATGCATGCATGCATGCATGTATGTATGTATGTGCCTAGACATGCAAGCATACCCATAGGCAAGGACTTATGCATGCATGCATCCATGGATACACGCGCACTCCCCCAAATGCACACCCACACGTACGCGCGTGCGATTGCACATGCACACTCATGCGCAGTGTACAGCTCGCGCTCGCAAGCATGCCTCTGGTCGTGACTTCAGCAATCCAAGAGTCTATTTTCTTGTCTGAACTGCCTTCCATCAGAAAGCAGCATGCGTCTCTTTGGGGGAAGGCGTTGGGAACGTGGCTATGGCGAGCACGCCACTGGAGAGGTTTTGATCGAACAGGCATGCACTGTGTGTGGGGTCGGGGTGACTGGTATTACTATTACTATTACTGTGAGGTGGGGGCTTGGTCGGGTTTTGGGTTTGCGGCTCACATTTTCGGTTCGGTGTTCCGGCAGAGGTGGTTTACAGTTGAAGTCTCAAGATACTTGCAATCGACGTAGGATTGATGGCAGTAAGTTGCCGCATGCAAACCGAAAATAGTCGATTCCGATACTCCGAGCTCGCTAGATGTTCGTCGTACTGCAAGAGTTTGAAAAAAAGCCCTTGGTCACAAGCTCGCTGGAGAGAAGGCCCCAGATTCAGGGCGTAAGATTTCGGGTTAGGGATGTCAGCGGTTTTAGCGCTCACGCACTCTATGGATTTAGTAGCTTTTTGCATTTCTGCGCTTGTGGATGCGTGCGTCCATGGTCATTCAGCCTTGTATCGAAGGTTGAGGCTTCATGGTTTGGGTACTTAGTTCTCTAAATATGGGGTTCAGGTCCCAAGAATGAATACGGCACCGTTACAAAAAGACCCTAGAAGGGACCCCAATCTGGGGAACTACCCATTTGGAGCGTTAGGGGTTCAGGGTTTAGCCAAGATTGGTGGTGCGCCGTGCGTGTCCGGATTTCCATTTTCTGGATTCAGGGGCAGGGCCTTATAAGCCCGAGCCCCAGAATCAGTAAGAGTCGGAGGGACGACGCCAACCTGAATGGGAAGTATGGTATAGTCCTTATTCTGGGCAATGCAGGATTTATATCATCAACCGAAGGACTACGCCAATGAGACGGGCTGGAAGGAGCACTTCAACTACCTCCTGCCCTACTTCCAGCATCGAACCTTTGGCCGCCCTAGATCTCGAAACGGGAGTTTCCGAAAATTAGGGATACCTTATTTTGATGTCCTGATCATAAGGATCCTACTCTGACGTTCGCGAGGCGGAAGAGCGAGTGTTGGTAAAAAAAAGTTCGGGTACTAAATGAGGGGGTCCCTAATTTTCGGAAACTCCCAAATGTGAGGCTCAACCCCTGCGAGAAGGCCCATGGAAAGATCTCAAAGTCCTCGAAGAACTCTAGGCTGCAGAGTTCTCACCCCTAAACCCTAAACTCCTAAACCCTTTAAGTCCTAAACCCTAAGCCCTATAATCCCTAAATCCTCACCCTGAGGCCCCCCTTACTGGCCATCGCACCTCTACAAAGAGAGCCGAAGTCTGAAGGGCCCCAAACATAGTACCCTTGTAGATCCCTTACAGTAGCCCTTCTAGACCCCTTTAAAAGGAAACCCTATTCTAATTATTAAGGCCCCTATAGTAAACCTTTCAGAGACTTCCGAGCCTTGGACTCGGACCAAAAGAAGCAACAACTGCCGAGACCCACCAACTTGGCTTCTGCTCGTTTTGGGTTTGGGTTAGGGTTTAGGGTTTAGATTTAGAGTTTAGGGTTTAGGGTTCAGAGTTGACTCTTTAGAGTTTAGGGTCTAGGGTTCCGTTTTGATTCGATTTTTGAACCGTGAGATCGGGAAGACTCCGATCCTTCAGCTCCGGTGTTTCTTTCTTTGTATAGCGAACCCCAGAAAGTTGGAACATGGGTTTAGGATGATTCGTGCTGGGATCCCTTATACTCTACCTTAAGGGCTTGAGGGTTATGATGTTCCAACTTTATGGCTTCTCCTGTACAGTAAGTTAGGAGGTGGCAGGCTCGGGCGGGGAAGGTTTGGGTTTAGGCTTGTGGGCTGCGGATCTAAGAAGAGCCCAGGGCTCAGGTTCATGAGCAGCATGCCAGCCCCGAAATTCTACACGCTAAACTCTACCCATAGTCTCCATTTTGTTTGCTTCTTTGTTGAACCCATTTTATATTTCGAACCCTAAACAAGGCATTTCAATGCAGACCAGAGGTAAACTCCAAACCGTGAACTTGGAGAGGGCGGCCCGTTGTTTGGTCTATTTGGGAACGAATGCAGGCAGGGGTACAAAGAACCGTCACCTCAACTTAAAACAATCCCAAACCCCTAAACCCTAAACCCTCAACCCTCAACCCTACACCCTACACCGAGGGAACTACAAGAAGATCAACAACAAGCCGGTCTTTGCAATCTACTTCCCTCAGGACAAGAAGGGGCGCCCGGCCCTGGGAGGGACCTGGGGGGGATCTTTGGAACTTATCGCAGCTCAAACCCTAAACCCTAAACCCTACTCGTCGTAAATTTGGGTCACCATACTCGAGGTATCAAGCTGCACGGACTAACATCTCCAGTGGAGAATGCAAAACACGAGATCGTTGCTGTGCCACGGGGTCTCTTGCACCGAGGCACAACCTCTCGCCAGTGCTCTGGGTGGCTATCTGTTTGTTCCAGCGTTGGATGATACGGTCATATAGTCTTATGATGGCGATGATACTGATCATTATTACGAACAGTCTTGAGGGTATTCTCTTAACTGCGCACGCTAGTGCTACAACTACCGTCACGATTGATTGTTATTCTTACCACTATCACTGCGCTCTTCGTATTCGTGTCATTATTACAACTTCTACAACTGTTGAATTCTTACCAGTATCACTGCGCTGTTCGTATGCTTGTCATGTTTACAACTTAAAACAAGGACATCGCGGATAGACCCCCTAAACCCGAAACCCTAACTTTGGCAACTGCTGTAAGAAGACATCGTGAGCAGACGATCCTGCTTGGAGGCCCTTTTGACTTAGTAAGTCTACTTAGTATCCCTTAGAAACCATATTATAATTCCCCATAACCCACCTTACTAACCCTACTTACTAAGTCAAAAGGGCCTCCAAGTGCTGCGATGAGCGGTTTAGGGTTTACCATCCAGATGTACTCCAGAGCAACCTTCAAGCCCCCGCGAACATCGGAGCCTGGACAATTGCCACCATACCTTTTTCGTAACATGTCAGCAGCCTTTCGTAGCTCTTTCTGACTGACATCATGTTTGTTATGGGCCACGAACTTCTCGAAATCCATGTGGAGCCCGTGCTGAAGCCTTGTACATCCTACCGAGGTTCGGGTCGAGGTTGAAGCTTTCGATATCCCAACCCTAAACCAAAACCCTAAACCCTAAACCCCAAACCCTCAACCCTGCAGGAGATCGGAGAAAAGCTTGCACCGATGATGAACAACTGGCACCTGCTCGCCAAGCAGACGCTCGGCAAAGCGAGGGGTTCAAGGTTCAGCGTCGATTTAGATAGGGAGGCAAAACTCGAAACCCCTGCAGCTCTGCCCTAAACCCTAAACCCTAAACCGTCGAAACTCGAACACCCTGAGCCCTCGAGTCCTGCACATTCTTTCACGCGCATGTCCCAAGACTTCCGGTCTTGATGGGCTTTCAGAAGTGCCGAAAAGGGACAGTTCCCAAACCGATGGACCCTTTGGAGCCTTTGTTTGGTAAGGACCAAAGGGCAACGACCCTGCACACTATACTTAGTCACTATAGCCTACATTTACAAACCTGAGCACCGCACTCCCAACTCCAGCGCGGCGCCCTAAAACCGACGCCCTAAAATCCGAAGCCCAAACCTTAAACCCTAAGCCCTAAAACCCTAAACCCTGAACCCTAAATCCCTAAAGCCCTTCACCCTAAACTAACCCCTGAATCCTAAACCCTCCACCCCCGAACCCTAAGCTCCACACCGAAGCTACTTACAGCCTCGACCCCGAGCTAGAGTTTAGGGTTTAGGGTTTACCTTGACCTCAAATAACCTATATTTTTA
This sequence comes from Symbiodinium sp. clade A Y106, assembly GCA_003297005.1. Classification (NCBI taxonomy): domain Eukaryota; class Dinophyceae; order Suessiales; family Symbiodiniaceae; genus Symbiodinium; species Symbiodinium sp. clade A. The sequence goes on along the minus strand of BGNK01000682.1, from coordinate 277,199 downwards.
GGGTTCCTGAATATGACTTCTTTGTATAAGTTAGCAAGTTAGGTTGTTTGGCGTTTGTGGAGGGGTAGCTGAGGAATGGCTTTGGCGGCATCTATTTCCTGCGCACCGTCAGCGGCGCCTGGGTGCAGTCGAGGGTTGAATATAGGTGCCTAGACAGTTAGAATAGAGGCTTCCTTCAAAGGGTTCCGTTAAGGCATACTATAAGGGTACTATAAGGGTGTAATTAATATAGGGGCTTATATAGGACCTATAGGAACCCCCCCACGCGCCCTTGAATAGGGCTTATGGCTCTTAATAGGTATTTGGGGTATATTAGAGGGCAGTTGGGGGGTTCCTGAATCCTTACCAATACCATTTTGGGGGTTCCTTGTTATATTTTTAGTGTAATATACCCCAAAAACCCTATTCTAATTATTAAGGCTCCCATATTCGGGCTTGCTGTAGGAACCTAGAGAGTCGATGGGGTTAGGGTGTGGGTCCAGTGTAGGTTTGTTTGATGGATTTTTTATGGGGTTCTAAAGACATGGATATTTATAACAGCTTATAAGGGCTTTTGAGGGTCTTTGGATTTTATGGGGTTCTGAAGACATGGATATTTATAAGGGGCCTTTTCGGGTGCTTTCAGGGTTATCTAGAACGGCGCGTGATTTACGGGTTTACGGGCTTTCGGGGTTTTAAGATGTATGAACGTCAGGTCATAATCGCAATGCTGAGTATCGCAATGTAAGAACATGAAAAACCGATGGTGGCGTAGACAGCAAAGATAGAGACAAACACACGACTGCTGCAAGATGCAGCAAGAATAGCACCCACAGTAATCAGGGTATTCTGGCATTCCATGGATTTGGCGATGCTGCTCAAGTTGGAGCCTTTTCGACAGCTAAGCAAAGCACGAATGTGCGGCGTGGCCGATATCCTCTAGCACCAGGAAACTGCATGCTTTTCCATAGCTGATCCGCGTCAGTTGGATTGATAAACGGACGACAGGCCGGCTAGACTTCCGAAATACCCGCGACTGAAAACATATTCTCTAAACCCAAGACTGCAAGCCCGAACCCCGAAACCCTGAACCCTTACAGACCCCGTATTACATTGCTTTTGTAGAAGCCTTGTAGTACCCTTATAGAACCCAAAACCCTAATCCCTGTATCATACTGGCGATACAGAAATTTTGCAGTAAGCCTGCAGAACCCTAAACCGTAAACCCTGAACCCTTATAGAACCTGAACCTTAATTAAACTATGATGCCTAAACCTGCCCCAGGTGCAGGCGGGCCGAGCTTCATGCCAAGTCTCTTCGACGCCCCTGGGATCTGAGTTGGGGTTTCGGGTTTAGGATTTAAGGGTTTAGGGTTTAGGGTTTTGCATTTAGGGATTTGGGGTTTAGGGTCTAGGGTTTGCCGAACGTCGCTTTCTCTATTGCAAGCAGCTTGGGCATGTGTGTTTCAGTCTTTGTTTCGGCCTCGGATTATGCTAGCGAGCATCGTAACTGGAATCGTTTTTTTGAGATTTTCGGCGGCTAAGAACACCAAAATAAACACGATTCCCACTCACAGGTGGCGGGAATCCCGATGCTCCAACCGCTACCCAGAAGCTCTTAAACCCAACACCCCAAGCCCTTGCAGCTAAACCCCAAACCCCAAGCATAAAACTCCAACCCTTCTACAACGCTTATGCCCCTTGTGGAACCTTTACAGAACCCGAACCCGTTTGGCAGTTTCCGAAAATTAGGGCTACCTTACTTTGGGGTCCTTATAATAAGGATCCTACTTTTTTCGGGTGCTATATTAGGGTCCCCTATTTTCGGAAACTCCCATTTCAGCCCCTTGCAAAACCCTTGTTGAATAGGGACCCTTGGGGGGGGTGAGGGGGAGGGGGGTAGGGGACTATACTTCCTTAAACAGACCTTATTAAGTCCTTACTATGCGAATTAAGGCCCCCTACTCCCATCCCTAAACTAAGGGAGGAGTCGCATCCGTCGAGCGACAGACCCCGAACGCTTGGTCGAGGAGCACCCATTCGAAAAGAGAGACGGACAGGTGAGGGCAAAGCCTCACCGTCTGTCCCGGACAGGCCAACGCATATTGGCAATATCATATTGGCCTTGTTTACGACAACGTCCGTACTCGAATAGGGCTGGCCGTACCCAGACCACCTTTAGCGTAGCTAACAATATATAACCCCAAAGCGTGGGCCATTTGCTCTGGAGGGCTCCCCCCCCCCTGGATCCTAATTCCTAAATCCTAAATCCTAGATCCTAAATCCTGGCTCCTCAATCCTAAATCCTACATCCTAAATCCTAAATACTACATCCTCAATTCTAACTCGTAATTCTAAATCCCAAAATCCTAAACCCTAATCCTGGATCATAAATCCTCTCTAGTGGGGGGTACCCCAGGATTCGGGAAAAAGTGGCCGATTCCAGCCAAATTTTAAGATTTTGGGCACTCCCTTCGGCTTTAGGATTTTCGGATTTCGGATTTAGTTTTTAGGGATTTAGGATTTCAGGATTTTAGATGCCCCGGACACCCCCGGACGCCCCGGACGCCCCCGGACACCCTCGGACGCCCCCGGACACCCCCGACACCCCCGGACGCCCCAGGGTTTTAGGGTTTAGGATTTAGGATTTTAGGATTTTGGTTGAGGATTTTAGGTTTTTCGGTTTAGGATTTAGGATTTAGGGTTTTAGGCTTTAAGCTTTAAGGTTTCGGAGTTACAGTTCTGAATCGGAAGATTGAGGGTTGCATTTGGCTTATCATGCCTTGCTTATAAAAATGCCATATTTTATTGGGCCGAGTGACCATATCGAGGAGTCCTCCTTCTTCTTGCGTGCGCGCTTTGAACTCTCTTAGAATGTTGCACTTAGGACTTAGGGTTCAGGATTTAGGATTTTAGGGTTTAGGATTTAAGATATTAGGATTTTGGGTTTTAGGATTTAGGATTTCAGGATTTAGGATTCTAGGATTTAGGATTCTAGGGTTTAGGGTTCTAAGATTTTGGATTCTAGGATTGAAGAGGTTAGCTTCTTCTCTTAGATGTTGAAATACTAAAACCTCAGGTTTCTAGAGCTCAGAAGGGGCATTCATTCAATCGAAAAGTTTGCAGGGCCGAGCAGGCCCTGCCATGCCGCAGGCCCGACAAGGGCCGAGGCGACTCCCAGCCGCAGCCCAGGCCAAAGCCGAACCTACTTGAATTGATCATTTTCGAAAGACTTAGAACCTCCAGGAGCCAGAAAGGCAAGTAAATCGTATATCACCCCAGAATAGAAATAATGCAAAAGAAAATACGCTAACAAACCCTAAACCCTAATAGAGTATAGTTTGGGTGGCCGGGGTGGGTTTACGAGCAACGCGAGCGCGCGGCCCGGGGTGCTTCACACCCGAGCGCGCGACCTCGCCAGACAAACCCTAAACCCTAACCCCCCCCCCTCCCCCCTATAAGGGTCCTTATGTTTGGACCTCCGAGGCCTCCTTCCATTTCATGGCTGTCTGCGAGCGTTGCGGTCGTCCCGCCTCCGGGGAAGACAAGGCGCCAGAGTAGGGTTTAGGAGTCTTTGTGCGCCTTATTGGATTTAGGGTCTGTCTAGTAGTCTAGGGCTTAGGGTTTAGTGTTTCGGGGGGCCTTTTTGGATTTAGGGTCGAGGGCTTAAGGGCCCTAAACCCTAAACTGTACTGTGTTACGTGGGAGTCTCAGAGATTTACAGTCCCGAAGCGATCAACAATCCTCATGCTGCAGGCCTTTTGCGAAGTGCCTCACAGGGTTCTTTGGGGTTTTCAAGATTCCAAAGGACTCCAGCAGATTTTGCAGTTTTTCGAGCTAGACCATAGGAAAGAAAGGATGAGCCATGAGATTCAAAACTGCATCATACGCGGCTTTCGGCTTCCGAAACCTGAAAGTGCTTAAGGCTTAAGCCCTGGCGCTTTCCTGGCGCTTTAGGATTTAATTTTGCGGATAGGGTCAGACTTCGAAATGCCTGGAGGCATCGAAGTTAAGCTCAAGCAAATCGATCTGTCTGTCTGTCTGTATGTCTGTATGTCTGTATGTCTGTACGTCTGTATGTCTGGCTGCATGCATGCATGCATGCATGCATGCATGCATGCATGCATGGATGGATGGATGGATGGATGGATGTATGGATGTATGTATGTATGTATGTATGTATGTATGTATGTGTATGTATGTATGTATGTATGTATACATATATATGTATATATAATAATGTACATGTATATGGTTGTATGTATGTAATGTATGTATGTAATGTATGTATGTATGTATGTATGCATGGCCCTGACTCCTGCCCTAAACACGAGCCAAATATACCCGTGTTACCCTTTAAACCTTGACCCTAATCCCAACTCCCCCCCNACCCCCCCCCCCCCCACGACTCAAAGACCTCCAAATCCAACTTGCAAGAGCCCGCAGGACTTCATCACCACTTGGCCTCAGCATCTTGGCCTCTTCTGTGTGTCGAGTTCAGGGCGGTCAAAGATCAAGCTGAGCTAGTATTCAATCTGATATGCCCTAAAGCCTAGACCCCTGAAGCCTAAACGTCCAACTTAGCACGATGCTTGCCAGAGAAAGCAGGACGGTCTAGACAAGAGCGCAGAAGCCATGCGAAGAAGGGATCGTGCCTTCCTACACCCTAAAACCCATGCAAAGTCTAAGCCGCAAACCTTAAAGCCCGAGAGCCTCAAGCTATGGACCTTACACCGTAAAGACTCATAACCTCCAAAGCCTCGTAACCCTAAACCCCTAAGGCTCTAAATCCCTAAACCTTGAGGTATTGGGGTGCCACCACTGGCTTCGACAACCGCGTGCGCGGCTGCTCTCAGCGCTACAGGGCCAGCCCCAAGGCATCCCAGCTCAGGGTTTTGGGTTTTGTTATAAGCCTTCTAGAACCTGCAAGTCCTAAACTCTAAAGCCCAATTATACCCTAAACCTACAACCCTAAGCCCCAATTAAGACCCTAAGCCCTAAACCCTAAATCCTAAACCCAAACCTTATAAACCCCAATTAAACATTAAACCCTAAATCCTAAAACCCTTAACCCTACGTTAAACGCCCCAAGGCCCTGCTCTCAGCCCTTGGTTCGTTATAGACCGCCTTTTTCAGGAGTTCAAAACGGGCCTCATCGAGTCCTTCCGCCGCTTGGTTTCCCTAGACCCTAAACTCTAAACCCTAAACCCTACTCCCTAAACCCTAAACCCTAGGGTTCAGGGTGTCAGGTTCAGGCTTTGGGTTTCGAGTTTTGGGCTTTGGGTTTTTTGGGTTCGGCGGTTTGGGGTTTGGGCGAAAAAGGAGTTACATAGGGTTCCGGTTTATGCATTCGACTTCGGACTTTAGGGTTTCGTAGTCATCCAGAGGCTGCAGGTTTTGCAAGGGTTTATAGGAGTTTGGGCTTGTGGTGTACGGTTCGATTCGGTTAGATTCTAGCGGATTCTTGCGCTGGGACCACTTACACTACTGGTTTGGGGGTGATCATGTTGCATGACTGTAGAGGATGGATATGGGCTCTGCCAGAGCAGTCCGGGTTCGACTCGGCAATGGGGCCTGTCCAATTTGGGAAATCTCTGTGTGCATCTGGAAGCGCACGCTTGAGTTGTGCAAGCTTGAGGCTGGAGTGGGTCCAGGGCTTTTTGGAGTTCAAGATTGCGAGGCGTCTTAGATCATCACCCAAAACCGCCAAAGCTAAGGCAGCTGAAGCCATCTGCTCAAATTGGACTGAGGCAACATGAGCCACACTCCTAACCGTCGCATCAACGAGAATCTCTACTTCATCGCCGCCTGGAACGAGTGGAATGAGCAAGGTGTACCTTGGACTGGCACGTCAGATCCCTGAAATGCGACTCTACGTCTGAAGCCACAGCCCTAACCTCAAAGCCACAACGCAGTTGTAAACCCTAAGCAGAGCAACCAGTGCGCTTTCGTGATATCGAGCTGCCCTTCTTTGATGATAAGCCTTCAGCGAAAACTTACGTAGGGAGGCCCTGAGGTAGTAATGATAGCAAGAGGGTCGATACATACTACAATTATGGAATAAGGCTCCCAAAACCATAGTAGGGATGGTCTGTTGGGACCTAATTCCATGATTGTAGCATACATGGACCGGACTATCCCGGTAGTCTTAACTTTACAAGACTCCAGGACCCGGTGAAGGGGGGCGTATGTTCAGCGGAACTTACGATGACCTGAAGCCCTACACTACGCAGTCAGGCCCCTACGAGCCCGAAACCCATAAAACTTATCGCCCTTAACTCCTTAACCCGAAGCCCAAAGCCGAAAGCGTGAAGCAGTAAACGCTGCCCTAACCCCTAAACCCAAACCCTAAACTAAACCCTAAACCGCGAAACCCTCAACCCTAAACCCTAAACCCAAACACCCTCCAAGCCCTCCAGCTCTGACGCGGCCCTAGAGCGTAACCCCCCCAAAGCCCCAATTGAGTCGACAGGCGGCGGATCTTGCAAAAGAAACCCTTCTAGCAGCCGGTTTACTAGGTTCCTGAGTAGTACCCTTTTGCCATTTGTCTTTGTCGTTTTGGGCTCCCTTATTAATACCGAACAGTAAGAAAAAGGGTGCCATTATTATAAAGGAGCTACTCAGGAACCTAGTTTAGGATTCAGGATGTAGGGTTAAGGGTCTTTAAATGAACCCTGAGCCCAAGGTGCTGGAGCCGGATCACCTCCACTCCTTCGCCTACTTGAAAGCCCTCCAGGAGTATTCTTTAGCTCTACTTTTTAACATTCTTCCACGTATTCTAACCGTAATGAAGATGTTATTGATATTGTTGTTTTGCTGGTGACAGTTCTTTGTACTATTCACGGAGTGCAGACCCAAGGTCTTGAAGGGTTCTCTAAGGGTTTAGGGAGTTTAGAGAACGATACTGGCACCTTAAGTGTACTGTGAGTGTACGAAACGGGTACAATGAGGGTATCATATACAGGGGTTTCTACGAAACAAGGGAAACAAGGCTAAACCCTAAACCCTAAACCCTAAACCCAACCGACTTACGCAGACCCTTCAACCCAAAATCCGAAACTCGAAACCCCAGGCACTGAACCCACAGCCCTCAACCCTGAAAGCCCCGAGTCTGTACCTTATTTTGGGGGGGTCCTTATAAAAAGGATCCTACTATTTAGGGTACTATATTATTAGGGTCTCCTATTTTCGGAATTTTCCATATTAGTTAATCATGATTAGCACATTCTCATGGCTTATATGCTTGCTCCATGGCTCTCAAATTCATTCCACGCTGTGGAGGATGCCGTCGAAACCATCCAAGCGGCTGACCCTATCAAGCGTGACAAGGAGAAAGCTCTCCGTGAGACTGTGGAGTCTGCAATATCCCTAATTATGAGTGACGAAATATACCATGCTTCCCGTAGTTCAGCAGGATGTGTCCATCAGCAGTTAGGGTTTAGGTGTAGGGTTTAGGGTTTCCCTAAACGTCCATACCAGCCCTCCAGCGATCTAAAGCCGGGAATGGGAGGCTGCAAAAATGTTTGATGATGTCATATGACGGAAGCAGGGCTGAGACAATAGCCAGCAAAATCTAAGCTCGCTGGCATGTAGACTTCGGCCTCTGATTACCTAGCCTCGCAAGCTTGTAGACAGCAATCTACTTGAACCCTAAACCCCTTAACCATAATTCCTATGCAGATAAACCCTGAACTCTCTGAAAAAGGTGCCACACAATGTAAATCTCCAAGCCCCTAACCTAGAACCCGAAAACCGACGAACCACTATTCAGGAGGCCGAAAAGACCTCCCTTTTGGAGATGTCCGAGGCCGGTGTCGCCCCACCCTTCATACGGACGTTTTATCTTGACCCATAGTGGGGGTTTCTTCTACTTCCAAGTCCCTTTGTGCATGTGTAGGGTTTGAAAGTGCGGGGAGTTCGACGGAAGATCTGTCGTCAAGCCACCAGAATCGCAGAGGCACCAGGCAAGACGTGCGAATCCCAAACCTCCATCTGCCAGCAGTGCCCAGAGAGGAGCCCAGTACCACTTAATGAAGGAAGAAACCTCAAGCAATATCGGGCCTTCTGCAGTGGTATGTATGTTCCTGAATCAGGGGGTAGCGGGTTCTCATACATCCAGCCCGGCCGGCATGCCCCTTTATGAGCTCGCCCAAATGGGGCCAAGAACCCAGCACTGTACTTAAACTCCGAATCTCGGCGCCTACCTCAAGCGCAAATCATCCTCAGCAATCTGCAGCCCCCACAGCCCGAACCCCAGAGCCCAAAAGCCCTAAAGCCCCAAGTAGACGTCGAACCCTGGCTCGAATCCAAAAGCCCTCCAAAGGTGAACAAAACCAACACTCCCTAAACCTTAAGCCCAACACCCTTTAAAAGACGCCGTAAGCCCTAAGCCCTACAGTCCCCAAAATCCCAAACCTGTGGATCTCGAGGCAGGACACCCACGGGATGAGGATGCGGTCCACCTCCTTCAGGTAGCTTATGGTAATATAGTAGACGCCAGAAAGTTGGAATATCAATATCTTCATTGTATCCTAGCACCATTCCTTCCAAGCTCATGACCCAACTCTCTGGGTTCACTGTTCTCTTTCTATCAGGGATTTGGTATAATATGGTATGGTTCCATGGAGATGATCATTGAATCATCTCCTCAGGTAGCTTGCTGTTGTAGGGCCTTGGGGTATTGTCTACAAAACGTCTATAGGGATGATAAGGGACTATGAACACTATCGTTATTTAGGAGTCCCTAAACGGTGAAAGGGTTTGGGGGATTCTAGGGGGCAGGGCTTTAGGGATGTAGCGATGCAGGGTTCTCGGCCCTAAGGTCAAGGGGTTTAAAGCTGTAGGGTTTAGGGTGGCTTCGTCTGTGATGTTGTGGGACCAGCGGGTAAGTTTCAGAGGACTGTAAAGGTTTAGGATGCGCGACTTTCAGGCTTCGGTCATGGGCGAAGATCGAGATCTTTTTCGTACGGCTGATGATATAAGCCCTGCATTACCCATAATCAGGAATATACCATAGTTCCCTTAGCCTAGGGTCATTAAGGTACTGCAGGATTGATATCATCAACCGTAATTTCACGGGGCAAACTCAAGTATCCACCGAGAACCAGCAAGAGTGGCAGTTACAGTAATGTAGGAACCTGCTTAAGAAACCCTGGGCCTATAACCCCAAAGTAGTAGGATTCATATAAGGAACCCTACTAAATGCCCAAGGTTTCTTAATCAGGTTCCTACATTATTCAAAACTCCGAAGTGAGCAGCTTCGGTAGATCGGCTGAAAATCGCCATTTCTTGAATTCCACGGCCGCATGCCGAGTGGCGGGGTGAGGTGTAGGTATTTCGAGACTGCCAGGCCCTAGTGCAGCAGAGGCCTCTCCCCCTCTCCCTCCTTAGGGTTTAGAGTTAGGGTTTAGGGTTTAGGCTCCCCCTCCCCCTCCGCACTGGTGATTACGCTCAGGGAATATTAATAGTACTGCGAATAATAATAACAAGTATTCTGAGTCGTCATACTACTAGCAATGAGAATAGCAATAACCCTAAACCCTACACCCTACACCCTAAACCCTAAACCCTAAAGTAACGGTTTGAAGGGCTTTTGTTTGAGGGTTCAGGGCTTCAGGTCACCCGAAATCTAGGGGGTTGCAGGTTTCAGGATCCCGAGTCCGAAGCACTGAAAGGCTGAAAGACCTGGTGCGTGTGTACATATATACAGATAGATAGATACTACTAGTAATACTAGTAAGAATAGTATTCATAGTAATAATGGTAATATTCGTAATAATCGTGATAATGGTAGTAGTATTGATATTAATGGTATCGATAATAATAGTAATAACAAAGGAATGTTAACGAAAATGATGAACAACACAATAACAATATGTCAATAATACTAGTAGTAATCATAGCAACAACAATAGTACTAGTAATATTAGTGATAATAATCATAATAAGAACTGTGTATAACAATAGTATTAACAAATAATAAATAGACAACAAGGATAGGTAGGTAGATAGATAGGTAGATAGATAGACGTCTGAATCATTACTAATCGTATCCCCCTGTATTCCACGTATAGTTCTGCCAAAACCCTATGCTAATTAATGAGATCCCGAAATTAAACTCTCTGAAGCCTGAGCCTCACCTACCACACACGGAAGCATCCCAAGCACGATGAGGGTTTGGGGCCCAAGTTCGGGGTGTAAGGTTTCAGGAAATTTTGGGGTTTAGGCATGAAAGCACGAAAGCCTTAACACCCTAAAGCTCTGAATCATTCTTCACTCCAACACCCTGAAACCTGAAGCCCTAAGCCCTCAAACCTCAAACCAACAATCTAAGACCCAAAGCCCTAAACCCTTATCCCCCATCCGTGGACCCTACTACACCCCTAAGCCCTGAGACCAGAACCCTACCTTCTAGAGTTTTACCCCTTTAAAAAGGGCTGTAACGAAGCTCTGCAGGTGCGCCCCGACTTGGCGTGGGGATATGCCACAGGACCGGGGCTCAGGGTTTACGCTCAGGGGTCTTGGGGTTTAGGTTTAGGGTTTAGGGGTTTAGGGGTCTTGGGGTTTCGGGTCTTTGGGGGGTTTAGGGTTCCCCTTCAAAAAGATTGGTCTGCATGGGGGTTCTTTAGTCTGCCAACGTTCCCCTAAACCCTGTCAGTCTGCAAGGGTTTTGAGGTTTGGTCGGGCTTTCAAGTTTCTCGTGCTTCGGGTTTAGGGTTTGGCTTGCTGTTGGTGATTTGCTGTCTTTCGTATTTAGAGGTTCGGATGTTTCCGAACTTGGCCGAAGATCCGACGCGATCACCGTGAGCTTTAAAGTCTGCGTGCAGCCCTCCGAATTCGAATTCAACATCGCTAACAATACGCAGTCCCTAGGTTTCCCTGGCATAACATACGGTTGATGGACAAAATCCTGCATTACCCATTATAAGGAATATACCATAATTCCCATAGTTTAGGGTCCTTAGGGTCATGCAGGATTTTGTCCATCAGCAGTACTGCAGAACCCCATTCTAACCAGCAAGGCCCCTAGTGCAGGTCCGCATCGCTGGAATGAGACCGTGCACGATCGAATCCGGGCAATGGAGCGGCTTCGCGAGCGGCTTGCCCTAAACCCTAAACCGCCTGCGGTTAGGTAGGATGGCTAGAGTCGACATGCGACATGGTGAAGAATGTAGGCTTGGAAAAATCACCAAAATTGTGCATTGTAGGGTTCCTGATGATAATTACTTTATAGTATGATATACACAAAACGTTCCTCTGGTTATTAAGGCACCCCTCGTAAGAATTTGTACGGCTCATCGTATGTAGTTTTTTGGACTGCAACTGCAGTGGTGGTAGTAATGCTGGAAGGAGGACTTTGTTAGTGTCCGTGAACCGCTAAGGGCTGGAATGCTGAGCTCGGGACCCTCCACGGATGCGAAGAACGGCACTTCGGACCTCGCTGGATCGCCCTACTACCGACGGGACGATGGCCGCAAGGGCCGTGGTCGAGACGACCGTGGGCGAGATGACCGCCGAGCCGGCCGTGGACGCGATGATGGACGCAGCCGAGGGGGAGATGATGATCGTCGAGGACGACGTGGCGGGCGAGATGATCGCCACATGGATGACTCTCATCGCGGTGACGACAGACGTGGTGGCCGAGGTGACGATCGTCGAGGTGATGACGACCGACGTGGTGGCCGAGGTGACGATCATCGGGTGGACGACGGCCGCCGTGGAGGCCGAGATGATCGTGGCGGCGATGATGGCAATCGCACTCGGGATGACGACCGACGTGGAGGCCGAGATGATCGTCGGGGCGATGACGACCGCCGTGGAGGCCGAGATGATCGTCGCGGCGATGACGACCGACGTGGAGGCCGAGATGATCGTCGCGGTGGTGATGACCGCAGGGGTGGTAGCAGAGACGATGGCCGACGTGATGACGACCGCCGTGGAGGCCGAGATGATCGTGGCGGCGATGATGGCAATCGCACTCGGGATGACGNGGTGGTCGAGGTGATGACGACCGACGCGGTGGTCGAGGTGATGACGACCGACGTGGTGGTCGAGGTGATGACGACCGACGCGGTGGTCGAGGCGATGACGACCGACGTGGTGGTCGAGGTGACGATGACCGCCGAGGAGGTGGAGGTCGACGGGATGACGATGGTCGAGGCGGTGGAAGAGATGACGATGGTCGCGGCGGTGGAAGAGATGATGACGGAAGTGGTGGAGGCAACGGTGGCGGAGGCAACGGTGGCGGAGGAAACGGTGGTGGAGGCAACGGTGGCGGAGGCAACGGTGGTGGAGGAAGTGGAGGGCGCGATGATGACGATGGCTCCAGGCCTGGAGATTGGGACTGGGAGTATGTTCCTATTTAGGCAGTTGGGATCTCTTCCAAGAAACTGGCTGCTAAGCAGTCAGCATTGCGAGCAACGCCAAAGATGCCAGTTTTCGGAGATGAGAGAACTTACTCGTCTCATTAGCCAAAGGTTGCCTGCATCGCGTGCTGCAGTCGCTTAGAAAAAGCCTACATCGATCCCAGGCGTCATGTCATACACCACCATGCATGCATCAAGTTGTCCATGAATTAGAGATGGTCTGCATGCAGTTTAATTGTGAAGCATGTTGAGCTGGCATATTGCAACATGGAGGAGCAGGAAACCAGAACAATTGTTCCCACTGTTGCACTCGGCAGCAGTTGCAGCAGAGACATCGCCGCCGTCACCGTCATCACCGTCATCACAATCATCATCAGCATCACCCCAGACCCTACATCCTGTACCATCCTAACTATAACCTACTTATAACCCTACTTACTAAGTCCCATGAGCCTTTAAGTATATTACTTCCGTTCTACTGCCAGATACGCATTGCTGGTGGCTCCCGGAGATCACTGGGTGCACTGGCCGGATCGCAACCTGGCTCTCGGGGCTCTGGATTCTACTAAGTTACTCGGGGTTCTATATGGTGTTCAAAACGGACTTGTCTTGGGGTACTGGGTTGTTGAGTGATATACTTGTTTTTGCTTCTGGGTTCCGACTATAGAAGGAACTAGCCGAATAAGTCTATACATATTCCCTGTGGCTTGGCGGTTCTACTGCTGTAAGGGTTTGCATGGGGTTTAGGGTTCTCAGGGGGTTCTATACAGAGGCGGGGCTTATCGTTGAGGGCTCGGGTTTTGGGTTTTAGAATTCCAGGAGAGCCTAGTACCCGCTTTTTAAGGAGTAGACCTTAGATGCTTTACAGTAGAGGGGGCCTTCGATAGTATGATTCAAGCAGGCCCGCCGCCGGATTCGTTTCCGCTTGCATTCGAACCCTCGCCATCAGCAGCACGATCACCAGCGAGCCAGCAAGCAAGACTAGCAAGCGACAAGAAAGGTTGTACCAGGAGCAATGGCAAGAATACTACTCGCCGCGCAGCAACAAGGTCAAGAGAGCAGCATACAGGCTAAATAAACCCTAAACCCTAAGCCCTAAAACCCTAAAGCCCTAAACCCTAAACCCTAAGCCCTAAAGCCCTAAACCCTCAACCCTAAATCCGCACCCCCACATCGGCACGCTGACCCAAACTGACCTTCGGGTCTTTGCTGACAAGGTCGATGTGCGAGAGGCTTAGGTCTTGAGGTCGGCTCCTTATTAAAACTGTGGTACAATATTTCCCATACTTAGAATATAGGGTTGCTTTAAAGGGTTCCTTTAAGGGATCTTTAAGGGTTACTATAAGGGCTCTATGGTATGGGGCCGTAGATTTTGCCTGACCTAATATGGGGGCCTTAATAATTAGAATAGGGTTATGGGGCCCATTATACTATACTTATAGCAAGGAACCCCCCAAAAATAGCATAGGTAATTATTGAGGCCGCGATATGAATTTTCATCGGTCTGTCTTGACAGCAAGGGTTTGTGCCCCTGAGCCCTGCACCCGCAAGGTTCAACAGAACTTTGAGTCTCAAACCGAGCCCGGAACGCCCACGTCTCCTGAAATCCTAAACCCTAACAGCGAGCCGTTGAAATCTATAGCAAAGCCCGAAAAACCTCACACCTTGAACCACATTCACTTGAAAGTCTTAAGCTTCAAAACCTAAACTCGTGAGCCTTGAGGATGGTTTAACGTCATCTCAGAGCCTTACCAGGAAGCTTGGTGAAAGATGGGGGCCTTCTGGTAAGGATTCGCAGCGTGTGATTTTACGCCGACGACGCCGACGACTCCTAATGTACTGCTACTGCAATGCTAGTACTGCTGCAGCTCCTGCTGCTGCTGCAACTGCTGCTAGCATACTCTACCACTACCACTACTGCTACTGCTACTGCTACTGCTACTGCTACTACTACTACTACCACTACTACTGCTACTACTGCTACTCCTAGCTCCTACTTCTACTGCTTCAGCTTCTGCTGCTGCTTCTGATTCTGCTACTGCTTCTGCTACCGCCACTTCCACTGCCACTGCGGCTTCGACTTCGACTTGGACTCCGACTGCTGCTGCTGCTGCTACTGGTACTGGTACTGTGACTGCGACGAAGACTAATCCTAACAGCTACTACTGTTTTAAAACTGCTGCTGCTTTGACTACCAATGCAATGACAACAGCCATAGCTGCAACGACGACCTCAACATCTACTGTTGTCATTACTGTTGTAGTTATTTTTCAACTATGGTTGTTAATGATTCAGCTTTCAAGGCCCCCGCCATCCGACACGATTTCTCAAACTCGCCTAAACTGATTCTACAACTCGGTGGGGCTGTGGGGCCTCCTTGCAAACCCTAGAAAACCTTCCTTCCTTCTCCTTAGCCGAGGCCCGAGACAAGTACCGCAAGCTGATCCGCAAGCATGCGTTGCACTTCAAGAAGCGCGGGGCGGCGTGGATGCAAGCAAGTCTTGTGGGCTTCAGCATCACCCTAAACCCTACACCCTAAACCCTAAGTCCTACACCCTAAACCCTAAACCCTGAACCCTACACCCTGAACCCTAAACCCTATAACCCTGTTTCCTGACATCTGTACTGGCCCTCCAACGGGAGACCACAGTCGCCTCGTTCGACCTCACTCCTTCGGTGTTTCGCGCACGAGATTCAGAGCCCAGGGTGTCTGACACCCTAAACCCGAAGCCCCTTAAACCCCGACACCCCTCAAGCCTAAACCCATAAAACACTAAACCCTGAACCCCTTAACCCCCAAACCCCTAAACCCCTGAACCCGAGGTTTGGCATTCGGAAACTTTCAGACAGAGGCTTCTGCACCTCGAAACCACCTGCAGCAGAGCATCTCACGTAAGAGCTCACGGTTTAGGGTTTAGGATGAGTTCGGGGTCTTTGGGCTTCCGGGTGTCTCAACACAGCGTGATCAAGGCGAGTCTATGTTTCCGTAGGACCATGCCGCTGTGGACCCGGTAGAAGCTCTTAATTAATACCCTTGCCGACCGTTGGGTCGATCCAACCTTCTGTGATTTCACACGTGGAAGGATCGTCCCTGCGCCTGAAGTGGTAGGATCCCCTGACCCGCTTACGCCGAGGCCCTATGGGATGGCCTAGAGTGCCTAGAGCGGGGTTTTTGGTTAGGGTATGGAGGTATAGGGGAATCTAAACCAATTATTCAAATCGCTTTCTTGAACACGAAACCTTAAACCCTAGACCCTAGACCCAAACCCTAAGCCCTAAGCCTCAAACCCTAACCTCACAACCCTAAACCCCCACACTTCGTTGGAGCTTCGCCTGCCGAGCGCGGCACGGCAAGGTGAAGGTCGCTACGCCGCAAGACGTCTACTCAGGCGCGACCTCTCGGGTTTGGGGTTTAGGGTTTAGGGTTTAGGGTTTGGGGTTTACGGTTTAGGGGTCAGGGTTTTAGGGCTTAGGGGTTAGAGTGAAAACCCTGATAGGCCTTGACTTTTTTGCCGCTGTATGCCAAAACCTACCTGTTGAGGTAAATCCAAAACACCAAATCCTAATGCCTCAACCTTGACTAGTTTCATTTTGGTAGAGGGTGACGATGGGGATCTCCTTTCTGAATGCTGGCCTGTCTGTGTTGACCTCAGTGGCTAAATGCCCAAATCCTAAACTTTAGGGTCCAGCATTGAGAGTTTGGGTTTCCGGAGAGGTTTGCTATTGGGCTAGCTACGATGTTGCTACCATATGACTGCTTTTGACCGTGAACTTGGCTGTGCTATTGTTAGGATGATTATGAAAGTTTCTTCATCATCCCAGCTGTGTAACCAGGTGCTGCCTGCCCAGGTACCTGTTTATGTGACTATCTACTGAAAGCATGAAACTAATGAAGACTGCCTTAAATTCTGCACCCTGAGCGGTGTCATACAAGTCAGGGAATGCTCATCTAGCAACCATGTTCTTATGAATCATCACCGTCCCCATTAGAGCTAAAACCGTCCCTCATCGCTCGGCAAACTGCTCGTCAACTGAGCTGCAATCCTACAGCGCTCCGAACTCCAGACTGCAAGAACTTAATTAGCCTGATTAGACATTTCTTCAAGCATGGCTGCTGACTGCGCGATTTCTGCAGCAAGTCGAAGACGCTAAATTCTATAAAGCCATGATAGACTCATGGAACCCCTACAGTATAGCGACCCTTTCACCGTCAACACCACCAGGTTGGGCGAAGCGAAGCTGGGCAAGGTGGCACCCCGGCCCAGAGCAGTGTACTCGTAGATAGTGCAGAATCATGAAGATCTAATTGCCAATACTATGCTTAGGGTTCCTATTAAAACGCTGGTACGGTGTACACCAAACTCTACTCCGATAGTTATTGCTGCCCTATACAATATGTTATTCCAGTCTTTCCGGGAGACCTTGAAGTAGAAGAAGCTCTCAACCCTGCATCCTCATCCCTAAATCCTAAAACGTGTGGAGCGAATTGCTTTCGAACTCGGGAAGATCTGGGCGATAGGTAGGTTGAGCTTGGAGACTGCCCCCCACTCAATGGGTTTAGGGTTTGAAGTTTAAATATGGTAACAGTTGATTAGCACTTCTAGCATAGACATCCAAGGCCCTTAATCGTAGCCCTATTCTAGACTGCTACTGTACGGGGGCAGTATGCAAGCTTCAGCATCCGAAGCTGTAGCAGTTTATGGTCACGCATAATGCAAGGTTATGTCCATCAGCAGTAGGAACGTGGAGCTGCGGGATGGTCGTTGGAGGCATTGGGCCTGTGAATACTGAGTGAAGATGAATCTCTAGTCCGCATACCACTTTACTACAATCGTAGTGACGTAGAGTATCCCCCAGTCGAACTAGCGTTTAGAGCACTGACGAAGAGGAAGCCGCAGCACTTGTTTCACCGCGAGGACGAGTTGTAGCATCAATGGCCTAAATGCAATCCCCGCGGTAATCCCCGAGGACGATGCAGACACAGCGCGTCAGCGAGTAAAAGGCGATTTAGCATGATGACGTCCCAGGACTTTGGAGCAGTGGCGCACGGGTGTCCAGCACCCTCAAACCGACTCAAACCTGTACGTTAAATCCCGGATTAAAGCCGCAATCATTTAGTTCCCAACATCCGACTCATCATTGTCCGGGGCCGGAACTACTTCCAGCATGTTCACCATCAGCCTCACCATCACCGCCAGGTTCAGCATCACGATCTATCAGCGAAAGCCTTGAGCAAGCCCTCAGCACCCTCATCATTTTGGTCATCATTTTCATCATCCTCATCCTCTGTGTCGTCGCCATGAAACTAATCATAGTTCCTCTTGGTCCACGTACTCGTGGTTCTTGGTCGTCGTCGTCGTCCTTGTCGACGTCCTGATCTCCGTCACCATCATCATCATCAGCACCATGATGGTGATGATGATGATGATGACCTTCTTCTTCATCAGCATCATCAGCATCATCATCTTAGCAGCATCAGCACCATCATCGTCGTCATCATTGTCATCAGCATCGTCGTCAGCAGCAACGTCAGCAGCAGCATCAGTATCAGCATCAACATTCTCGTCGTAGCCGTCGTCGTCATCACCCCTGCATCAGCATCGTTTTGAGCCCGTCATCATCGCCAGATGGTAACCTAACTTTTTCCATGGTGTATCTTTGCGATGCCCAGGAACAGTCCGCTGGACCGGTGGCTGCAGCATCGACGTGGCCTGGATGCTTTAAGGGTTTAGGGTTTTGGGTTTAGGGTTTAGGGTTCAGGGTGTAGGGTTTAGGGTTCAGGGTTTAGGGTTTAGGGTTCAGGGTTTAGGGTTTAGGGTTTAGGAATCAAGGGTCATCCAGTATCACGTAACGTCCGGCCTGAATGTACAGAATTCTAGGTAGGTCCGAGCGTTCTGAAGTGTAGGCCGTTAGTATGTGGTTGCCCCAAGTGACAGGGTAGATGTAGATGCGGCACGCACGGTGATGTTGCGTTCTCGACAGCAGGTCTTGCACGGTCGTGCCTGGTATGCTGTGAATAGTGGAGGTATCAGCGCAAAATCTATGATGCTGCCATAAGATGGTCATCACTGTTAATTACGATGTTGTTAAGGTTGGTGCTGTTGCTGTTGGAATTGCTGCGATTGCAGCCGCTTTGACCGCTCGCATTGCTGTTTGAATTCCTACCATAAGTACTGACGGTTTACGCGGTTCCTGTAGACAGTCACCATGAACGCTCCTCTTCGGTTTCCCACGGGAGTAGTACTATCGTACCGTTGGATTCATTGCCTTTGTCTTTACCACTCATGCGTATGCCTGTAGCAACAGTCTTTGGAACCAGGAAGAAGCTCGAAACACGAAACTGAGGCAGCGAATATCTCGCGATCCCTAAACCCTACACACTAAGCCCTAAACGCAAGCTGCAAGCAGCTCCTCAAACCATAAACCCGAAACCCTAAGCTCCGAAGGGTAAACCCAGGTTAAAAAAAAGTAAACCCCCAAAACCGTAAAAAAACTCAATTTTTTGAACCTCGAGTTTCAACCTCGACTCCAGAACTTGGGTACTTAATCCCTTAAGGCCCCTTTTTCAACTGCCTTTCTCGGGTTCTATACAGGTGTTATAGGAGTTTAGAGTTTAGGGCCCTTTGAAACTGTGAACATGGTATACGGAAGATTCCAATTTTGCTGCTTCTACTACATGACCTAGGAAAATCGCAGACTGTACCTCGCAGACCTGTTCCTGGTCTTGTTCAGATCGATCTGATCTCCAAACGCAACACACCATAGACCCTACCTTAACCCCGAAAGAGCTACCGTTTTAAGGACTTCTATAAGGAAGCCATAATAAGGAGCCCTAAAAAGGGTAGGTTCTTTAGGGTTTAGGTACCCTACGCATCAACCGGCAATCCGACTTGGCCCTAAAAAAACAAAAAGCAGCAAAAGCTCCCTGCTGAGGCGAAAACTACGACCCTGAGCTGAGGTGAAGAGAGGCCTGATTCGCTTTGGGCGCGGAGGGTTTTTCATTCGGGGTTCGGTTTTTGGGGGGTGGAGTGTTTAGGGTTCTGGGCTTACAGTGGCTTTAGCCTCATGAGTTAGGGCTTAGTATGGCTTTTCCAGGGTTTTCTGTAGTTTTCGAAAATTTTACAAGGGTGTCAGGATCAAGGTTGTAGGGTTTGGAGGACTGAGGTTGTACGTTTGGTTTGAGGAAAACCTTGAACCTTACGAACGAAGCCCCAAAGCTAAACCCCAAAGCCATTAACACCCTAAAGCCGAAACCCCCTTTCAACCTGAACCCTAAACCCAAATAAGTCCTAAAAGCCCCGCAAGAACCAAGCCACAGAGCCTGAGCCTTAAGTTGGGAGTGCTTCGAGGTGATCAGACCACAGTCCGACTCTTGGGGTTTAGTCTTTAGGGGCTTAGGCTTTGGGAATTTGTGGTTTAGGGTTACCTTGAAACCCTCTCTTCAAGACAGAAGTCGTGTTAAGGGTCTGGTGTCGAAAAATTTGAGCAATGTGTGTGTGTGCGCGCTTAGGGTTTATCCTAAACCCTAAACCCCAAAGCCCCTAAAAACATCCCAAAACCTGCATGCCCAAGTGCTCAACCCCCAAGCAGTAAACACCCGTTTAGACACCTGTACAAAGCCTTATTGGCCTGCATACAAAATAACATGACCGCATCGGCCATGAAGCCTTTCTAAAGCCGCTTAAAGACCCTGTTGGACAGCCGTATAAACCTTACTAGCCCGTAGACAAAATCACCAAACCGCATCATAACGTCATGATAAGACCCTGATCGAAATCTTTGAAGCCCTCCAAAAAGCCCAAAACCATACAACTCCTAAAGCCTATACCCCAAACCTTAAACCCTTAAACCCCAAATCCCCAAAACCCCCAAACCCTACACCCCTGAGCCCGAAGCCCCAAAACCCGCCCAAGCTGAACGAGTCACCCTGAGGTCCGCGCGCGTGTGCGGCAAAAAGCTCAGGGGAAGTGCCAGGGTTACTATCGCTTGGAGGCCCTTTTGACTTAGTAAGTCTACTTAGTATCCCCTAGAAACCATATTATAATCCCCCATAACCCACCTTACTAACCCTACTTACTAAGTCACAAGGGCCTCCAAGCGGGGCCGAAATAAGTACCAATACTATTTTGGGGGTTTAGGGTTTAGGGTGGAATACAGGTTCGACAAAGGTTTGTTATAAGGGTTCTGGAGAGGTCTCTAACAACATCTGTTGTGAAGGGTCCTTGTCAGGGCTGTTATTAAGCTTTCTCATAACAGGTTTCTTACAAAGATTCTTGTAGAGGCTTCTTGCCAAGGTTCTATAAAGCTATAAATCTGTTTATAAAGGTTCTTACCAATGTTTCTTACAAGGGTTCACGGTCTGGCCCGCTGGGCGGATTGAGAGTGCAGTTTAGGGTTTAGGGTTTAAGGTTTGGGGTTTAAATTTAAAGTTTAGGGTCACACAGTGGTCTGCTCAAGTGCTTTGGAGTGTCGCGGAGTGGTCCCTCGAAAGCTGTGAACCGTATGAGTACGTAAACCCCAAACATCCCTAATCAAATCCTACTTAAATCATAATCTTTGCTCCTAACCCTGCAGCCCTCACCGGTTTCTGCTTGTTGTCTGTCCGAGGCTCGTAGCCCTAAACCCTATTCTCACAGTTCTTGGAACCCTTTAAAGGAAACCCATTATAGTACTCTTATAGTAACCCTGCAACCTCTCCCTCCCCAAGACCCCCACGAGCCCCTGAATTCCCGCAGCGACATGGGAGGTTTGGGGACCGAGGATCCCTACAAGAAGGTGGTTTAGGGTTTAGGGTTAGTTTAGGGTTTAGGGTTTAGGGTTGACTGAGCCTCAGAACCATCCCTGAACTCTTTAGCGCCTTGACAAGCAAAACCCTAGGCCCTGAACTCTGAAACCCTAAAGCCCTAAAGCTGCAACGCTCCAAAACCCTGATCCTACTTGGAGGCCCAGGGAACTTAGTAAGTCGGTTATAAGCAAGGCTATAATTGGGGTAACTCCATTTAGGGTACTTATAACTCTACTTTTTTACCTACTTACTAAGTCACCTGAGCCTCTAAGTATCCTTCCTTCGACGATGGTGGGAGCCAGCGACCTTTTCGGGTACAAGCGCAAACAGTCCAAAGAGGAGGCCGTGGTTTCTGCTAGGAAACGAGACACCCTTTTTCAAGGGTTACCGTAAGGCTCCCCAGAGAGCCCAATACCCCTTAATGAAGGAATATAGCTTAAATCATAATATGAAGCCATTTAAGCCATATTCCTTAATTAAGGGGTATTGGGCTCTCTGGGTCTAGGATATCCTCTGATAAGGGTACCAGAAGGGTTCTCGATTTCATAATTATGGGTTTGGTGTTGTGGATTCAGTTAGGATTTAGGCCAATCTGGGGGTAGCTCAAGGAATTTTAGCAATGATTTCGGTTCTCATGCCCTATCGTCATGGTCAATCATGCCAGTTGTTGTCACCGTCGCCGATGATGATGATCATGGTGGTGATGATGATCACGACGACAATCAAGAGGCAACTTTGGAAAGGCACGGAGCTACTGTTGATGGACAAAATCCTGCATTACCCATTATAAGGAATATACCATAATTCCCATGCATAGTTTAGGGTACTTAAAGTAATGCAGGATTTTGTCCATCAACCGTAGTTTTCAACACCCCTTCCTAAATCGCGAGCCTTGGCCTGAAGACGTGCGGCAAGCCCGATTTCCCAAAGAGCGCCGCAGACCTAGCAGCGGCAGCAGCAGCAGTGGCAGAGCAGTAGCAAGAGCAGTCGCGCTAGCACCAGCCGTAGTAGTAGTCGTTGTCGTCGCCGTAGTAGTCAATGCCGTCGTCTTTGTCGTCGTGGTCGTAGTCGTAGACTCACGCGTTTTCCTTGTCGTCATCGTCGCCGTCGCCGTAGCAATAGTAGAAGAAGTAGCAAATAATAGCAGTCTCAGTGGCAGTGGCAGTAGCAGTAGCAGTAGCTTTAGTAGAAGTAGAAGGAGGAGGCCCAGGAGGAGGACGAGGAGGAGTCGCGCCCGGCGGCAGCAGCAGTAGGGTGAGCACCCGGCAATCACGCTATCAAGACCAAAGCGGGTAGGAATGCAAGGCTCGATAGGGATCTTCCCAGCACAGACGAAGAAACGCAGATCATAGCCGCAGGTGGAGCCTACTTTCGGCTACGAGGACTGGGTGTAGTGTTTGGGATCTAGCTTACCCCCAAACCCTACAAACTAAACCCCTGAACCCTAAACCCTAGACCCTAAACCCCTGAACCCTAAACCCCCAAGGCGCTAGGCCTTCCGGGATGAGAAGACAACCGCCTTAGCGCCCCGAATCCTTAGATCCCTGAGCCCTAAACTCCTAAACTCTGTAAGAATCTTACGAATACCATGTAAAGCTCTGATGCCAACCCTGCATCCTTGAACCCTGAATACCGAAACCCAGAACCCTTACGTAAGTGGTCCTTGTCAAATCTGCAGAACTCCCATGTCAAGTCTGTACCTCAAACCCCAAACCCTAAGCCCGCAATTCTCTATCAAGCCACAACCCGCCCTAAAACGTAAACCCTAAAACCTAAACCCACAGAAAGAAGGTACCGGCCCAGCCGTAATAGCTTTTCTCGTGACCTGCGAGGAGGGAGGCAAAACGTTTTGCAAAGAAAGCCCACATAACACACCAAAGAGCACCATCAGCAAGTCTGTGCCCAGAGTGTCCAAGGATACTACCAGTATGACATTGGGTCCCAAAGACCATCCCTATTATGGTTTTGGAGACCTAATTTCATAGTCATAGTAGTAATAGTAGTAGTAGTAGCAGTAGTAGTAGTAGCAGAAGCAGGACTAGTAGTAGTAGTAGTAGTAGTAGTAGTAGTAGTAGTAGTAGTAGTAGTAGTAGTAGTAGTAGTGCGCGCGTAGTGCATATTTGACGCTGCGTTGTCGTGCACTTCGCAGGCACAAAACACTGTATTTTCGGATGTATGCAGGACATGGAGAGTCTCTGTCAGGGGGGCGTCGTTTTTCTGGATCATGTGAGTTGTCAGCAGTTGAGTCAGCAGTGTCAGATCATGTGAGCGTTTTTCTGGATCATGTGAGTTGTCAGCAGTTGAGTCAGCAGTGTCAGATCATGTGAGTTGTCAGCAGTTTTG
>BGNK01000682.1:171383-253667 GCA_003297005.1 Symbiodinium sp. clade A Y106 | reverse complement strand
CCCCCCCGCCCCAAGCCAAGCCAAAGCCAAGCCAAAAATAAGTACTGAAAATTTATTCCAAGGCCCTCATGGAAACGCAAGGGTCTCATAGGAAATCCAAGGCCCTCAGACGAAATCCAAGGCCTTCATACGAAATCCAAGGCCCTCAGACGAAATCCAAGGCCCTCATCAGCCTGAACCTTCGATCCCAGACACCCCCACCGTCAACCTTCAAGCCCAAAGCCCAAAAACATCCCCGCTCTCAACCTGAAGCCAAATCCCAGAGATAGAATTCCTAACTCAAAGTTTCCAGAATTCGGCGCCCTCCAGAGAATTAGTGACGTGTGCTAAAAACTCGAGTCTTGGGCATGTGAAGTACATGGTGTCAATTATGCACTACGCTCTTAGTAGTAGTAGCAGTAGTGGTATAGTAGTAGTAGTAGTAGCAGTAGTAGTAGTAGTAGTACTACTTCTACTACTACTACTACTACTACTACTACTACTACTACTACTAGTAGCAGTAGCAGTAGCAGTAGCAGTAGCAGTAGCAGTAGGAGTAGTAGTAGTAGTAGTAGTACTAGTAGTAGTACTAGTAGTACTAGTACTAGTATTATATGTGGACTCTCTTGGTAAAGCCTCCTGCATGTCAGGATAGAGCGGAACTGCTCGATGACCTCCTCGAGGATGACACGTTTCCCGGCCCGTTTAACTTATTAGTGCTATTACTACTGTGCGTACTGCTGTATTTGTTCTTACTATCTTATACTTTCTACCGTTGATACTACTTTGTTATAGTGCCGAGAATGCTGCAGGCAACTTGGTACCGGCATTGCCATTGATATTCATTTATACCTTCGAAGACGGGCTACTTGCACGTGCCACCGTGCGACTGCTTCAAAGGCCAACCCTTTCATACACCAACTCGGAAATCCCAGCCCACTGCGACCATAGACATAGAAGCCAGTTGATGCGTTTTGGCAGAACAGAGCACTCTCCAGCGATTGTGCAGATTTCAAGTGCTGCTCTGGTCCTGGAAGACCAGAGCAGCACCTGAAATAAGAGCAGCTTGAGAATTACAAATCACATTTCTAGAGGACAAAAGCTGGGACCCAGTCGGCGAGTCAAACCTTCGTCCTACCGCAGTGAATCAAACCGTGGGCACACGAAACAAGCATGTTTCAGCCAGATGTCTTTCCAAAAGCCCGAAATCAGAACCGTATTCCTAAACAAACCGTCAGGCTTCAATTCTGGCTTGCTTTCTCAGGTCGTCCTTTCCATTGCTGGCGGCGCCGCGCGAGGTCCTCGCCGCGATAGGCGGCTCTGCCAATTTATTGAGTTTAAGGTTTTTGGTGTATTGGGGGGGGGGGGGGCACAACGTCTAGAGTTACGGAGTAGTTGCTCAGGGTTTGAGGGGTAGTCGGTATGCAGTTGAGGAGTTTCGTGTTTGTGGTCACCTTGTAGTAGTGCTTGCTACTACCACATTTTCTATTGTGGCTTCTGTTGTTGTCAACATGATTTGTAGTATCGTCCTTGTGTCTATTTTGAGTACTGTTATGTCAAGTACAACTGCTTGCATGATTGTTACGTTCACTGTCTACGATTATGGTTAGCACCATCATCATTGCTATTGTTATTGTTGCTACTTTGATACTACTACTACTACTACTACTACTACTACTACTACTGCTACTACTACTACTAGTGCGACTAGTGCTACTAGTACTACTACTCTGCTACTACTACTACGACCACCACTACCACCACCACTACCACTACCACTACCGTCATACTGTTGCTACTGCAGCTGCTGCTGCTACTACTACTATTACTACTGCGTTAGTTTATGGTTATGATAATGACCATGTGTTATGGTTAATGATCACGACCATGGTTATTGTTCATGATCTTGGTTAATGGTCATGATCATGATGATGATGATGATGATTTTGATTATGATTACTGTTCTCATTGTTGTCAGTACTGTCACAATCACGGTTGCAACTGCTTATCATCATTCTCATCATTACTATCATTGTTGCGAGAATAAGCCGTTTTTGTCATGATCATGAACGCTGGGACCGTTGCAAGGTGCTTGCTTGGATGCGCGACACCTTGCAGCTCTATCTGAGCCTCGCGGTTCAAGGATGCTACCCTACACCTCAAAGCCCCTCAACCCGGAACCCTAAACCCGCAACCCTAAACCTGAAACCTTGAACCTAAGAAATGGAGATTAGTAGTTTCCGGCGGCCAAGGCTTGTTTTTCAGTTGTCGATTGCGGGCTTTCGGTGTTTATGGTTTTTAAGAAAGTTCCTATTTAAACATGCAAGCGGTATATTCGTTTCTCGTCGTGTGTTTGGGGAGCGAGTTGACATGTTACACAATAGATGCTGCACAAATAGACTGTGCGAGTCCCCAGTGCCCGGATCTGGCGCTTTCCCGGAGGTCGCTTTGCTAGTGCCTACTTGGAGGTCCAGGGGACTTCGTAAGTCGGTTATAAGTGCAGGGTTTTTATTGGAGGTACCTCCATTTAGGGTACTTATAGCTCTACTTTTACCCTGCTTGCCAAGTCCCCTGGGCCTCTAAGTAGTCGTAGTACATGCTACTAGTAGGGCTTCTCGGATCCTTTAGGGGTCGACAAACCAATTTAGGGTTTAGGGTTTCGGGTTTAGGGCTTTAGCTCCTTCACTCAACAGTAAGCTTCTCGAGTCAACCCTACGGCTACAGCCGAAAAGCCAACACAAAACGGCATCCTCGACCTTCAACTTGGACGGTAACACACTACCTACTACTCTGGGCTAAAGCCTACGTAAAACCCCCAATCCCGAAGCCCAAAACCGCAACACCAAAGCCCTGAACCCGAAGCTAAAACCCCCAAGTGCGAAGCCCTTGCTCTTGTCGGATCCTTAGGTAGAGGCCCCGGGGACTTAGCAAGCAGGTTATATGTAGAGTTATAGGTACCTTAGATGGAGTTACCCCAATTATCACCCTACTTATAACCCCTAAACCCTAAGCCCTAAATCCTAAATCCTACTTCTAACCGACTTACTAAGTCCCCTGAGCCTCCAAGTTCCTCAGGCTATGTCGCTCTGCCCAGCAGCTCGAGGCTGCTTTTGAAGAGGCAGAGCTATGGTTTTCGGAGCCTTGGGTTCTAAACGAGGGTTCTCGAGGTTAGGCAGGGTTCTATAATTAAGCTTGTTTCTTCGACTTCGTGGTTAGGTTTTAGTGTTGTTTCGTGGTTTTAGGATTTAGGGCTTAAGGCTGTTTTTTCGTACTGTTGAGTTTTTAGAGGTGTGTTGTTTATTGTTTGGGATCCATTTTCTGAGCCTTTTGTCATAGTTTACGGGCTATCGGATTGGACTTTGGTTGTTTGGCTGGTTTAGGGTGCGTAGCGGTATTATGACTGACGCAAACCCCTAAACCCTAAACCCTAAAGCCTAAACCCTAAAGGCCCTAAAGCCTGTATTGTGAGTAAACGGTTTCTTCCACTTGGGGATCTTTGCTTCGCCTCAACTCGCAAAGCCTTGGGAGAGTTTAGGTTTAGGGTTTGGGGTCTTGGGTTTATAGAAATTGTTAAGGGTTTGGGTGCCAAAAACGTTTTGAGCGAAAGTTTTGAGCAGGTTTTGTGACTGAAACCTGATTTTGGAAATTTGGGCTGGGCTGGGGGTTGGGGCTTCTGCTCTGGGCCCCTTGGGGGCTGGGGGTGGGGCTCTGAGGGGCTGGGAGTCTGATTTTTTGTCGTTGGGGGCAGTTTTGCGACTGGAAATTGCTTTGAATTTGGCTGGGTTGGGTTGGGCTTGAAATTGACGGTNAGGGGGCTCGGCTGGGGCTGGACTGGGCTGGAAGTTGGGTTTTGCGACTGGAAACTGATTTTGTGACTGGAACCTGGTTCTGGGTTGGGTTGGGCTTGAAATTGACGGTTTAGGGCGCTCAATGGCAGCAATGACAAGCAATTTCTATTTATTTGTTTCTTGAGGGTTTAGGGTTTAGGGGTTTAGGGTTTAGGGTTTAGGGTCTTGGGTTTGGGGTTTAGGGGTTCGGTTTTGGGTTTAAGGGTTTAGGGTTTGGGGATTTGGGGTTTATTTGGACATTTGGACTTTCCGGGTTCCTTCCTAGGGCTGTTTACAAGGCGGCTTTTTGGGTCTTTGGGGGTTTCTATACTTACCTTTGGTTAGTAGGGAATGGAGGAATGGGGTACAATTATAACTACTACTACTACCATTCCTCCATTCCCGACTAACCAAAGGTAGGTGTAAGGTGTTTGGATTCTCTCGCGTTGTCTTTTCGCTTTGTGGGTTAAGAGTATCGACAAGAAGCGGGACATCAACGGTCGGTACTCATGTCTTGGCCCAAAACCACTGCCCTCAACCCTCAACCTTAAACTGCAAACCCTCAAAACCTTAAATCTTAAACCCTTCAGCCCTAAACCCAGAGACTAGATCCTGAACCCTAACCCTCGTACGATGAAGGCGTTTGCTATCCGGGAACCCTATCCCCTGAACTCGCAACCCTAAACCCACACCCTCAAGCCTCAACCCAAACCCTAAACTCAGGACCATGATTCCGCCAATCCTTCCTTCGCCAGGCATGGAGCGCGTTGTTGATGCGGGACACTGGGCGCTGAGATGGTCGTTCCTAGCGTCTTTACACAGCAGCTGTCCCCGTTTGCATACGTGCATGCATGCATGCATATGCCACGGTTGCATACCTACATTGTGCGCTAACTCTCTGTGTCCGTCTCTCGCTCTCTCTCTCTCTCTCCCTCTCTTTCTCTCTCTCTCTGTCCCTTTCTCTCACTCACACACACAGTTCAAGCATGTGCAGCGAGTGCCGGGGCACCGGCACATTTCACTAGTTGCAGGTTGGATGCATGCAATGGCCTCAGCATCGAGACATACTCGAACCTACCTACCTCCAGATCTCTTTGCCTATTTCTTCACATGCCTGAGAAATCCAATCAGTCTGCACAGCTAAAGCTGCAAGCCTCAGTTCCGAGCAGAGCAGCGCCCCGTCCTGCAGTCTCTGCAAGAAAAACACGAACGAAGACGCAGTCTTACTCAGTGAACCCCTCAACCCGCATACCCGGAGAAATCCAAGCCCAACGCGGACCTCCGAAGCCCTGGCCCTCTAAACCCTAAGCCCTAAAGCCTAAACCCTTAAACCCCTAAACCCCTAAACCCCTAAACCCCCTAAACCCCTAAACCCTAAACCTCTAAACCCTAAACCCCTAAACCCCTAAACCCCTAAACCCCTAAACCCTAAACCCTAAACCCCACTACCCTAAACCCAAAGCCGTGGCCCTCTTCTGCCGCCGAGGATCACTTGCCCAAGAACCGCGCCAAACGCTACCAGCGTGGGGCCTCCAACAGCTGGGCTGCCAGAACGCACTTTTCAGAATTACTATAGGTGCCTTAACAATATAATTAGAATAGGGATCCTTTAAGGGTTCTTTTAAAGGGGTCTATAAGGGCTACTATAAGGGCTATTATAAGGATGTAATATAGGGCCTAAATAGTTACCTATACTATCTTGGGGGTTCCTTATTATAGTTAGAGTAGAAACGCACTGTTCAGAATTACTCGTGCTGCTAGTACGGCAGTACGGTTAGGTTCAGGTGCAGAAGTGTGACTGCATGATCACGAGATGGAGGACCATGACAGTCAATAATGGGCATACTAGTGCTGATGGCAATGACGACGATGACGATGCCGACGTTGATGTTGTTGATGATGATGGCGATTGTCAAGGTGTTAGTAGTGGTGATGACGATGATGATGACGACTCGGGTGATGGGTTGATGATGGTTGGTGATGATGGCCGTGATTGTGACCACATTGAGGACGTTGCTGGTGATTGCGGGGATGATGCTGCTGGTGCTGCTGTTGTTGGTGTTGTGGTGATGATGAAGATGATGGTGATGTTCCTGAATTGCGATTGATGGTAGCAGTTTCTGATGTTGTCGATGACGATGGTATTTAAAACAAGTACAAGACGCATCTTCAGTTTGTTTGAAGTGGGTCATGACCCTCCTCACCATTAGCAACGCGATCATACTCGGCAGGTATCAGCACCATCAACATTACCACCACGATCCTCAACATCATAACCATTTTACCACCATCCGTCATCATCAATATCACAGCCATCACCATCATCGCCACTCTTCCGCATCACTACCATGGTAACCAGCATTATCTTCGTCAGTAGCATCATCACCAATCACAATCATCGACATGGTGATGATGATCATCATCACCATCACCATCAGCATCATCATCACCATCAGCATCGTCGTCATCACCACTACCATCATCATCATCCTCCTCCTCACCATCAGTATCGACATCGACATCGCAGTCAGCATCAGCAGCGCCAGCAGCATCAGCAGCATCATCATCAGCCAGCATCAGTAGCAGCAGCATCATCAGCATCAGCATCAGCATCAGCATCAGCATCAGCATCAGCATCAGCAGCAGCATCAGCAGCATCAGCAGCAGCAGCAGCAGCATCAGCATTAGCATCAGCAGCAGCATTAGCATCAGCATCGGCATCAGCATCAGATCGTCGTCATCTCCGTGATCTTCAACATCGTTATTCCAACCACCCCAAAACCCAAAACCCAAGCCCTCAACCCAATTCATATACTACACGCTAAACCCTCAACCCCAAACTCAAAGCCCTTCATCACCCGCCTAGTGCCCCAGTCTCGACTCCAAACGGCTCATGCGTTAGAATGAACTGAACACGAATAGCATCATTGACAGTGTGTTCTATAGACTACACCATATTCTGACGTATTTTAGTCTAATACAGCATACTATAGTACAGTACAGTATCATGTTACTATAAAATTATTCAGTACTGTAACACCACGATTCTCCACAACTCTTTAGCCTATCTGAACCTGTAAACTCTGGCCTCAAGAGCCGTGGCGTTAGGCATAGTCGTGTTACCTATTTTCGCTAGCCGCGAACTCTTTTTCTGAGTAGTGTATCTTAAGCGTTATCAGACCTAACTCCTTCAATCTACCAAGTTTAGCGCCGCTACCGAAAACCGTAAAACTAAGGATGCTAGTCGTAATTCTAGTGTAGGACTCAGTACCACCTATTCCATGTTTGTGTACGTTTACGTTTCGGCATTGCCACAACACTCGCAAGACGTCTATCAGCAGCCCTACAAAATAAACCCCGAACGGCAGCAGCCTGAAGCACGAAAAAATGAATCCCGGACTTTTCGCCCCATAATTCTGAAAATTCTCAGCCGCTGCCCCAAAAGTCAAGGTTTCGACCGCTCACACAGCCTCTGCTGGTGTGGTGCTCCGCGCGCTGGATGTGGGGCGCGTGGAGTGGGACCCTGGGCGCCCAATGCGGGTTTTCGGGTTAAGGTTGACCCCTGAATATAACATGAATCCTAGGTGCCCCAGTAGTACCCTTTTACCCTTTTTCTTTTTGGGTTCCCTTATTATTAATAGCCGAATAGTAGGAAAAAGGGTACCCTTATTATTAAGGGGCTACTGGGGAACCTAGAATCAGAGTCGCAGGACCCCCGCCCCCAACTGTAGTAAGTCAACCACTTGGAGGCCCTTTTGACTTAGTAAGTCTACTTAGTATCCCCTAGAAACCATATTATAATCCCCCATAACCCACCTTTCTAACCCTACTTACTAAGTCAAAAGGGCCTCCAAGCAATGCAAGGACACCGGAGTTTCGGTTGCCGGCAGACGCCTTTGTGTCGTCATCCTCGTAATCGCTAGTCGTAATAGTCGTCGTCGCCACAGTAGCCGTCATCCTAGAAAGGCTTAAGTGGAAGTAATCTCAAGTGTTTGCCTTGGGGTACCAGACTCCGCGACGGCGACCTCAAGCCTGTATGGGTTTAGAGAGGATTGAAGTTTACTGTTGATTATTCGCATCCCTAGAACGAATGCCATGATCGGTGCAAGCCTCAAAGTCCTACCTGAAAGCATTTCAACGTCTTCAGTGACTGCAATAGTGGCATGAGGGTCTTCATCGCCGCAGCTACATAAACCTGGGTGCTTGTTGAGGAGTGTATCTAATTTACCATGATACAAACCTACAGTAAACAACATGGTTTCCTGAGTATGCTAACTTAACTTAGAAGAAACCCTACACTCTAAACCCTAAACTCCAGAACAAGAACATACAAGAACCCAACGACAGCCGGGAGCAGGGCCAGGCCCCTAGCCCTTCAAGACTCAGGGCTTCAGGCAGGCATGGAGTTCAGGTTTTAGGGATCAGTCTTGAGGCTTTGGGCTACATTGCACAGGCACAGGGCAGGGTTTTTTTTAGGTATGTCGTCGGACAGTCTCGAGGTCTTGGAGATCTGCCAGAGAATCTGGTCGCAGGGACACTTTTTCTCCGTCACGGTTCCCTAAACCCTAAACCTGGATGAGCATTGGTTGCACCTGTGCGCTACACATTAAACAACAAAAAGCCCTAAACCCTAACCCCTAAACAAAAACAAGCCCTTAGCCAGGAAGAGCTTGGGGGTTTAGGGTGACCGGTTTCAGGAGTTTTGGGATCTTCCTGCCTTCCGCAGGACGGCTTGCTTCTCATGGCACCACCTCAGATACGCTACCGCTACCTGCAAAGCACAGGCGCCGTGGAGTGCGGGCGGAGGGCCGGAGGGCTGAAGCTTAAGCCCGAATCCTTAACCCCTATAAGCCCTAAATCCTAGAGCCTCTCGCAGGACCCCATGTGGTTCAGGGTTTAGGGTTCAGACCCTAGGGTTTGGGGTTTAGGGTTCAGGTCCTAGGGTTTGGGGCTTGGGGTCGAGTTTCAGGCTGTGAGGTTTTTGTAGAGGATGTTTGGTCCTCGAGAGTTGAGAGTGGGCTTTTTACGTGCTGCTACAGTCGGCTCATCCTGACTGACCACTGGGTTCTTGTTAAGGAACTTCATTGAAGTTATCAGAATAATTAATAGGGATCTACAGTAAATAATATGGGTTCCTTATAATTACAACTTAACTTAAGTTCCTTAACAAAAACCCAGACTGCTTTGCCTAAAGCCGGAGGCGCGCACCAAAAACAGAACCGCCGAAAGCTCTCGAGCTTCTGGGCAGGAGTGTTGCGTCTACGGTGGGGCTTCTTGGCTTTAAGTTGAGACCTGATGTAGCGATAGCGACAGCCACAAGCACACCATTAAACCGTTTGTTATTAGCGTTGGTGGCAGGAGGGAGACGGCCAGGAGTAGGACGAGCATTAGTTGAAGCAGCAACCGCGTGCAGTCATAGAGTCGTAGCAGCAGCAGCAGCGGCATGCGTTGAATTTGTTGTTTGATTGTGAGGGCAGTGGCGGTGTCAAAGTATTGGGAACGAATATGAACCCTTTTGCACTCTGAGGTCGCCAACCGCAGATTCCGTGTCCAGTACAACCATAACTTTTTCACCGAAACGATGTGTCTGTATTTTCACAAGCGCCAAGTATGGACTAGCTTGGAAGTAAATGTGCATATCGCGTGACAGCTTGGACTGAAAAATCAAGCTTGCTGAAAGAGCAGGGTGACGTAATGTAGGGGCCAGGGGCCTAAATAATTTCCCATACTATTTTGGGGGTTCTTTATTATGATTATAGTATAATACACCCCAAAACCCTATTCTGATTATTGAGGCCCGCATATTACCTGTTCGGCTTAGGACGCCATGCCAACAGCTGGGATTGGCTCGCTACGCGCGTGCGGCTTGCCTTAGCCAGTCGTTTAGGATTCGGAGTTCAGGGTTTTGGTATCCGTCCAGAAACCACAGGTTCGACAGGCATGTTTGGAACAGACGATATCCAAAACCCTAAACCCCGAAACCCTAAACCCTAAACCCTGCAGCCCTACACTTTAAACCCTGAACCCGAAACCCTAAACAGCTATGAATCCAGGACTTCCTGCAGCAAGCCATCATCGAGCATAATGTATGGGCCTGAATAATTAGAATAGGGTTTTGGGGGTTCCTTATTACAATAATAGTATAATCTACCCCCAAACCCTATTCTAATCATTAAGGCCCCTGCAGTAGGTCGCAAGGCCGTCCATTTAGTGGGTCCGGTAGCTTTGTCAGTCCAGGCTTTAGGGCTTAGAGCTTTGCGGGCTTAAGGTTCAGTTAGTGTTTAGGGTTTTGGGGTGTGCGTTTAGGGTTTAGGGTTTTGGGGTTGACGTTTAGGGTTTTGGGATTTGGGTTTAGGTTTAGGGTTCAGGGTTTGGGGATTTATGTTTAGGGTTTAGGGTTTAAGGTTTCGGGCATGAGCTTTCAAACTCATGATGCACCATTGGCCGACACCACCCAACAGTCAGCACCTTAACCCGGAAACCTAAAGTCCCAGCCCTAAACATAAACCCTACACATCCCTACAGGCCTAGACTCTCAACCTCAAACCCAAATCCCTGTACTTGGCAGACCCTAAGACCCTGCTTGGAGGGTCATGGGTAGTTATAAGTTGGGCTATAAGTCCCTTAATATGGGCTATAAGTATAGTTGCCCTACTTATAACCCTACTTCTAACTACCCATGAACCTCCAAGTAAACCTTGAACCCTGCATCCTTTACCGGAGACGAGGCTTCGTCGAACAACGTACTCTCAGCTGGAGCGATGCCTGCCAGGCCCCTGTCTTGCGAGGGCTCACCTGGGGGGGTGGGGTGGTGGGGGGCTTGTGTCCCGCCAGTGAACCCACACCCCAAAATCTGAAACCATGTAACACCAAACCTAAAACCCCCTCAACCTCACACCCTAAACGGCTCTAAATCCTAAGCTCTAATCCACCGACCTTATGCCCGAAATAGGCCAGCTCGTGGTGTGCATTGGTTTTGGGTTTTGTAGGCGGGGAAGCCCTGTGCGGGTGGGGCGAAAGATGGTATACAAACCATGCAAGAGGCCTTTATACACCCTAGAAATGAACCCGCTTTTCAGAAAACCCTATGTGAGCCCTACATAGTCCCAAAACAAGCCTTGCATGAACCCTGCATAAATCCTAGATGATACTTCCTCTGTAAGCCCTACTTTGCTACAAAACATCCAGGTTCGCCGAGGTGAAGGAATCGTCGAATGCCCCGAAACGTACAGAAAGACTCGAAGAGATCGTGGGGAACCCTAAACCCTAAACTATACCGTTCTGTCCCGAGCCCTCACTTTGGGGGTTTAGGGTTTGGGTTTAGGGATTAGGGTTTAGGGTTTAGGCCTTGATGGAGTTTTGGTTTTGATCACCTGGAGCTCTGCGCGGTCCAGTGAAGCCTTACGCAGACACTCAACCTGCTGATCATCAGATGGCAATCAGCAAGCTTTCCGAGCAGCAAACTATCACTAATTATTCGTCCGAGGTATGTTGGTAGTCGTCCAAATTAGGGTCCCGTTTAGTGTACTCTTTAGAAGGGTGCCGTGCTAGTTGTGGGATCTCAAAGGAGGCCCCAACGCAGAAAACTGCCCATGTGGTGTGGGCGAGTATAGAAGCCCAAATACTACATATCATTACCATTTTCATTCCTTAGTTCCTCTCTGTAACTATACTACCATATACTCCCAAACAGGGGGACAGTTCAACCTGGGGTGTAAGGTGGCGATCAGGATAGTTCTGACAACAAGGCACCAGCAGTACAGAGCAGGATGAGAATCAGCCTCACTCCTTTGGTATCGGTAGTTTGACCGCCCGAAACAGAACCTGGTCGGTGAGGCCTCTCTACAACAATCCAACCCTGTCCCTCAACCCTACGACTTAGGCGGTTTAGGGCTGAGGGACCCTACACCCTGAACCCTAAGCCTAACCCCTAGATCTTAAACCCCACGCTCTAAACGCTAAACTAAACCCCAAGCCCTACACCCGAAACCCTACACTCTAAACCCCCACACCGTAGAAAAGGAGCTCAAACAAAAAATCCCACACCCAAAACCCTGCACCCTAAACCTTAGCCCTCAGGCTTCGTCCGCCCCTCCGTGGCGGAGCAGCAGGATCAAGACGATGTGCTTTGGCAGGCCTACCATGGGATCTGCAGGGATCCTCTAAGGGAACCTAAACAAGGGAAGGTTCCTTTAAGGGTGCCTTATAAGGGTTCCTTCAAGGGTCTTTTAAGAGTTCTTACAAGGTTTTTTTATGGAAGGTGTTACGGGAGGTTCTACGATTGCTCTGGGGGTTTTCGGGGTCTGAAGAAGCAGTACTAACTTGGTAGTAGTTTCCCGTTGTCAGTCCCTGTGTATTTTCACGATTTGAACCCAAGCTTGTATTTTGCATTGTGTAGTTGCACGATTTGAACCCTGGTCTTGCTTCTCAGACTCGTATACAGTTGTGCTGTAATTCTGGAAAACGCTCCCAAAGAACTGTGGTCGAAACATCTTGGCCTTTATACCGCTCGGCTTTTCTGCTATGGTCCGTCAGGTTCGAGGTTGTTCTGATTCATTTGGGAGTTTCCGAAAATTGGGGGGGGGTACCTTATTTTGGGGTCCTTATAATAAGGATCCTACTATTTAGGGTACTATATTAGGTTCCCCTATTTCCGGAAACTCCCATTTTGCGAGTCGTGCCATGGGTCAACTTCAGGTGCAGTCAGCTTTGAGTGTCCATTCACGAGGGTGCACCTGGCACTCTTTCTCATATTGCATCGTGCAGGCATTCCCCAATAAGCCCTGTTGAAATTGTCAAGGCCTGCAGAATACACCCTTAGACCTGAAATCCTAAAGCCCTAAAGACCCAACACCCTCAAGCGCTGAAGCCTGCACGCTCTTGTCCGCAAACCCTCAGCACCCCTGGGCTTTATCTAAAGCTCTCAGAATGCTAAAGCCCACCGCGAACTTCCCGAAAAGAGGCCAACCTCGACCGGCAGTCGCGGCCCCTCGCCTTCAACCTGAAGAGAACCCTCGGGGTTTAGGGGTTGAGGGATTTTTTGGGGCTTAGGGTTTGAAGGATCCTTGTGGGATTCAGGCTTAAAGGGATTTTTTAGGGCCTTTAGGGGTTTAAGGGATCTTTGCGGGGTGTAGGCTTTTGGGGATCCTTTCGGGTTCGCGGTTTAGAGTTTGGGATAGCACTCAGGGCCAAAATGTAGGGCCTGGAATGTCAAGTGTGTTGATGAGTGCTGTATGATTCGAGTTCCCTGGCTTGCGCTGCTAAATTAAAGTTTCTGGCGCGGTCCTCTCCCTGCTGGACACCCCCAGCCATTTTGTTAGAGGGTGAGGCTCTTCGACGAACAGCAAATGACGAGCCACGAAATCGGATGTCGAATCCTCTGAATCCCGAAGCGTAGGCGGCAAACGCCTCTAAACCCTGAACCCCGAACCCTAAACCCCTTAAACCCTAAACTTTAGCACTCTAAACCCTGAACCCCGAACCTTAAACCCAACGCCCTAAATCCAGAGTTTCGGGATTCCACAGCTGCTGGCTCTAAACTTTAAACTCTAAGCGGCAAAGCCTGAAGACAAACTGGTGGCGTCTTAGCAGTAGCCCCTACCAGGACCCCGAAACCCTAAACACCCTAAACCCTAACCCCTAAACCCCAAAGCCCTACACCCCTTAACCCAAATAACCCTAATACCCGCCACCCTAAATACCCGAAGCCGTCCAAATCCCTGAGCCGACAGCCCTGGAGCCTCTCGCCATTTGCCCTGCCCCATAAACTCAAGAGCCCCGAATCTCCGAGACTCCCTGGACTCTGGGCTTTGGGGTTTGGGGTTTGGGGTTTGGGGTTTAGGATTTGGGGTTTGGGGTTTGGGGTTTAGGGTTTTTGGTTTGGGGTTTCGGGCTTAGAACGTCCAAAGCCATAATTCAAGAGTGGCCCTAACCGTGCTGTCTCGAGTTGCGCGCTGCATGGATAGTTGCGTGCTGCCTCGCACGAGCCGCTCACGCTCAACGCACGCAAGGTGCCGACGCAGAGCGAGCGAGACAGCATGCAAGAATCCTTGGAGCACCACCCTAAACCCTAAACCCTAAACCCTAAACCCCTAAACCCTAAACCCCTAAACCCTAAACCCCTAAACCCTAAACCCCTAAACCCTAAACCCTAAACCCTAAACCATGGTCAGGGAGGCTCTTGAATAAGGCAACTTGGGAGCCCCGGTCCCTCTCAGGGCTTAAGCCTCATACCTAAACCTTCTTGAGGCCTCCACTCCCGACGGCAGGGCTGCCGGGGTTTACTAGTGACCAACACGACGCCCTAGGGTTCCTTGTAGAAATTCAGATTAGTAGAACTATGCCTTTAGGTTCCTGTTAACACACAGTATACGTGGGTGGTTCTCAAAATTATGGTACCTTTTTGGGCCCTGATTATAATACGGCACCTATTATTTGGGGTACCCAAAAAGGGACCCTAATTTTGACAACCACCCACGTAGACTGTAAAAAGACCCCAAGCCCGACATTCAGGCCCCTACGTTGGTGCTAGGGGTTTCGGCTTTGAGGGCTAAAGGCGTCCTGCATTCCTTGAGGGTGGCAGTAGATTGTTTGTAGTGTACTATAGTATATTGTAGTATATTATAGTATATTATAGCATATTATAGTGTGTTATGGTATATAGTAGTAGATTCTAGTATAACTATTCTACTACATTAGAATATGTTATAGTATGTTATAGTCTATTGTGGTATATCATTTGAGCGTGGAGTTTAGGGCCCAAGCTTCTGAGCCCAAAGCCTGAGCTTCGCTACGGCCTGCAAGGAAACGCCACGCAGAATGTCACCACACAGATGCAATAGCTTCCGTGAAACGATGCTTGAGCTGCCTTAAAAATTCTTGGTTCTTCCTCTTTCGAGTCAGAGGGTGTATATAGTATATAGGATAACGATGACTTCATGCGGAGTTCTTCGGTCTCTGTAAAACTTTTTGTTGCGTCTAGTATGATCAGTATTCAGGACAGGAGGAGACCTGGATTTCCGCTCATGGCCGGATTGTTGTAGCTCCCACAAGGAGGTTCGAAGGTTGGCTGTATCAAATCTGGCTTTTGGGAAATTGTTGAGACGCTCGTAATTGAGGTGCATCAATAATGGAACTCGCTCAGCTATGATGACTCTCAAAGCACAGTCCTTTGATCTGAAAACATTTGGTCCGCTATGTATATGCAACTCAGCTAGAATCCCTAGTTACATCTACGATAGTTCGAGAAATATGTATGTATGCATGTA
The DNA here is from genome assembly GCA_003297005.1 of Symbiodinium sp. clade A Y106. Lineage (NCBI taxonomy): Eukaryota > Dinophyceae > Suessiales > Symbiodiniaceae > Symbiodinium > Symbiodinium sp. clade A. The sequence continues at coordinate 238,594 of BGNK01000682.1, read as the reverse complement.
CCCAAGAGTGTTTAAGACCGAAGCCCAGGAAAACTCGGGCTGTCTCCTGCTGTCGCGGAGGCTGAGCAGAGGGTTGGAAAGGGCCTTAGGGCTTTATACCGGTTTCTATACGGACTTCTGATCAAGCTTCATTTGGAGGGTTATAAATCCGTTTTGGGTTTAGTTTTGAAAGGTTTTGGGGTTGAAGGGGCAGGTCTTTGGTGTTTGCGGGCTCTTGTGGTTCGTTTGGCCTTCGAGGGGCTTGTAGGAGCTCATGAGGGTCTGTTTCAGCGCCTCTTAGGGGTTCCAGAGGCTTACCTGAGTTTAGGGTGTAGGGTTTAGGGAAGAGGAGGTTTGACAGTGTAAGGGTTTGTCATGCCTACCCCAGAAGTAGCACCCTGATGGGAACTAAAAAGTATTTTGCGATTTTAAAACGGGGTGGAAATTACTCCGCTAAACTGAGTAGGGTAAACGACACTTCGAGTTTCGGCCCGGTGATGCCTTCCGTATCCGTTTTTTAGAGTGGGATGTTTGCCTCAAGGACCGCAGACATGGCCTAAGATGCCCTTGACCTTGAAGCAACATGCAAAGCGTGCGCTGGTGACGCTGCTTCTGGCGCTCGCTAGCGCGTGTGGGGTGCAACTTTCCTTGATGCGCGAGTTGCCAGATAGATGCGGATGTCACGAGGGCCTTCCGCCGTGTTTCCGTCGAGGTGCACCCCGACAAGGGCGGTGCACCTGCCGACGCTCAGAGGATGCATGCGGCAAGGGATGCTTGGCATGCGGCGAATCGAAGTTCCAAGCCTGCAGGTCGACCAACCCGTCCTCAGGCAGAGCTGGCAGCTCCAAGCACTGCGATCGCAAACGGCCGCGAAGGCTTTCGGATTCGCTCCGAAGCCGTCCTGCTGACTTACCAGAGCTGTCAAGCTGCCGAGGCACCCGCTGTCTGGCACAGGTGTTGCGCGTTTGTGGCAGCTTCGGCAACAGGGTGGACTGTGAAGCACTGGGCGGCCACGATGGAGCAGAACTCGTGTGACTGCCGTGTGCACCTTTCAATTCGCTGGCGGTGAAGCGTATCTAGAAGGGCTTCAACGACGCAAAAGGTCGACGACAGTACAACTACAAGAACTGTGGTCGCCGACCCGTGAAAGCCACCAAAGCTGTGCAGAAATTTCTTGTGCAAGCTTGCCCTGCGGCTCCACCGTGTGTGCACCTCCAGCACCTTGCAGCGCGAGCTGCTTGCCAAGAAGGGTGTGCAGCTGGACGAGTCTGCCATCCGAAAGGCCCTGCGACCACAAGGGTATTATTGGCTTCCAAAAGCGCAGAAGCGGAAGTACAGTGCAGAGCGGCGGCAGGAGCGGCTCCGATTTGCACCGGGGGTTGGTGCAGCCTAGTCGGCATCGTCTTCGCGAGAAGCTTTCCTTCTCCAAGCGTGGCGAAGGTGGAATGGAGCGCCTTGTTGGACAGAACCCATACCCGTCCCAGTTCCAATCGGGCAGTGCCGCTCTGGGGCGGGCTCTCAGAGGGGGGGTTCCGCGCAGTGGCATTTCACAAGAGCCGCAAGTTTACTGCAGCGGAGTCCGTGCAACGTGGTCCGGTGTCCGAGGCTCAAAACAGCCATCCAAGCGCTTCAACCGGTGAAGGCCAGCTTGTGTGTGTGTGTGACAACGAATCCGTTTTGCACACGGCATCGGCATGCTCGCGTGATGTGCCCAGACTGTAGCTGCCCGCATAGCGGCCGGCTTCAAGAAGACATGCAAGGAGGTCATTGCCAAGAAGGGCGGAATGGTAAGATCCTAGCATGTGCCTCACGAAACGTGCAACCGGACAGGACTCTGGCCGGCAAAATGGAGGCTGTCAAACCTAAACCCTACGCTAAACCAGCGATCCGGCACCCACATCCGGCACACACACACACACACACGCGCACTACTGGGTTCTTTAGGGCTTGATTTGGGGTTTAGGGTTTAGGGTTCTTGTTAAAGGATTTATTTTAAGTTACCATAATGTGGTAAATCATATGGTTTCCTTATCATGGTAGTTTAAAGTAAAAAAAATTTTAGCAAGAACCCAGACTCGCAGCTGAAGTCTAATGCCTTCATCCCTTAATCTCTCCTCCCCTAATGATCCTTCATCACTACTCTGGCAAGCCCATAGACCGATAGGCCCACGACCCGTAATCCTAAACCCTCAACCCTAAACCCGCAACCCGAAACCCTAAGCCCTAAACCCTAAACGCTAAACCCAAAGAACTCCTGAACCCGTATCCTCTGGAGTGCTTTAGAAACCAGGCACCCGAGACCACCAAGCTAGCTCCAGGCATCGGTGGCAAGAATGCATGTAGTATGAGGGCCTTAATGATTAGAATATGGGGCTCCCTTAAAAGGCTCTACATAATTAAGGGTTACTATAAGGGATACTATAAGGGATTTAGAGTAATATGGGGGCTTTTATTTCTACTTAAAAACTACCTTTTAAAGGGATCCTCACGGGTTCATGTAAAGGGATCTTTAAGGGCTATTGTAAGCGCTATTATAAGGATTGAGTATGGGCCTTAATTAAGGTTCCTTTAAGGGGTACTATAAGGGTACCATAAGGGTGTACTATGGGGGCCTTAATAATTGCCTATACTATTTATATCTATACTATAATATGCCCCAAAACCTATTCTAATTATTCAAGCCCCTACAGTAAGGGTTTTCGGGTTCATGGATTTAAGGGTTCAGGGTTTAGGGGTCTTGGGGTTTAAGGTTCAGGGATCTTAAGGGTTGAGGGATTGGTGCTTAGGGATTATCAGTGTATGAATTTACAGTTCGTTTTAGAGTTCAGGTGTAACGGTTTTGTCGGAGAGGCAAGATGTTCGGCATTTTCGGCTTCCGGGAAGCTTAGGGTTTGTATTTTTGGGTTGAGGGAGTTGAAGTCTTTGTGGGGTCGGTGGGTGTTCGGAGACTTTGCAGCTCGCAGCATGTTTTGGATGACGTGCGAACATTCATCTGTCACCAGGCATCCCTCAACCCGAAAGCTTGAACACTGAAGCCTAAACGGCCGGCTGTCATTATGCATCCATGTTCCCTACAATTCATCTGTGTGTGAGCTGGGTCGCTTAACGACTGCGCCCGCCTGGCCCGAAACGCTGCAGACGTACCACTACTTGCAAGATGCAAGCAATAACCTTTCTATCCTTGTACCAAACTGGGCCAGTATATCCTCAACTTTCCTAAACCTAACCATCAGAAAACCCGAGGGGGCCCTCATGAATCCGCCCGCTGGGAAGGCGTCGCTGAGGCAGTCGAGGCAGATGAGGCCCCCGAGGGGCTGAACATTGCCACACACGCTTAGAGCTCATAGGGCTTGCCCCGAGAAGGTTACTATACAGGTCGGGATATACCCGCGGATGCTCACGTACTAATTTGACAAAAAGAAACCCTAAGGCCCTGTTCCAATTAGTAAAACCCCTGCTACCCGATGTGCAAGAGGTTCCGACTTATTCGTCCCAGTGTGGGCTCTTGCGAAGGGGGTATCGCAGCTACTTGAAGGTTCATATTTTACAGCAATCTACTGCTCAAGGATGAAAGTCCAGGGTCTGGAGGGCGTGCCTAGTCGATTGGAAGAACTGCTAAGAGGGATTGGCATGTATTCAAGCGCTTCCCTGTTCTGGTGCTCTGAGCCCCCAGCCCTAGAAACCTTAAGTCTTAGACTCCAGGACCCCAAGCGTGCTACGACCCCAAAGCCCTAAAGCCCTAAACCCTGTCGGTTTTGAGAGTTTGGGGCCGGAAGATTCTAGCCTGGCCCTCCTGCCTTTCTGCGTAGCTCTTCTAATCATTTTCAAACATGGGGGTATAAAGATTTTGATTTGAGATTCACTCTTCGATAATGCTTAAGAGGTCAGGTTTTATTATAGAGTCAGAAGACAAAAGTCGAGGTCTGAATAATTACTGACAGCGTTCCTGAGGGCTCCTAATGTGGTAATTCTGTTTTTGTTAAAGACACGTCGAACTTCGAGGTCTAAATAATTACTGACCGTATTCCTCAGGGTTCCTATTATGATGATACTGTAATGCTGCTATAACATCCCCTATTACTTCATCTCAACTGTTCCTGATGATGTGGCCCCGTATTATGAATGACTTCAGGTTTTTGGTCACCCGTACTCTGAGGCTTTGGCTTCCGCATTGCTGTTTCAACCCTAGAGTTCACAGGTCAGCATTCGGGGCCCTACAAGCTTTGCTTTGCACGCAAATTGCCCTGGAATTCGTAAGGTCGTAAAAGAGCCCTGTGAAACCCTGATGAATCCCCTTCTAAAACATGTCTGAAACCCTTCTGAAACTCGTCTGAAGCCCCTCTAAGACCCTCCTAGACCCTAAACCCTTAGCCGTTCTAGAAGCCCTTACGAAACCCTTCTGTAGCCGAAACCCCACACCCTTCTGATTCGAAAACCGTGTTAAAACCCTAAACCCTAAACTGCAAACCCCAAACCCTAAACCCCTAAGCCCTGAAACCCTAAACCTCAAAACCCTAAACCCACAACCCTAAACCCTAAAACCCAAAACCGAAAACCCCAAACCCAAAACCCGAAAGCCCAAACTCTGCCCGAGAGGCCCTGGCGGCCCTGGCTCCCACCGCCCGAGATCAGCGACTTCAGGTGAGATCCCTAAGCATAATCTGGACCTAACAAGGCCTATTTAAGGAAGTTTTGTCCCCTACCCCCCTAAGGGTCCCTATGGTGAGACCCGCGCTCCCACGCCGAAGGGGTGGTGGCTTAGGGCTTGTAGGGTTTAGGGTGTAGGTGTTGGGGTTTGAGGGTTTAGGGTTTGCAGGGTTTGGGGGTGTTTAGGGTTTAGGATTTAACGGGTTTAGTGTGAAGGCTTAGGGCTTTAGGGTTTAGGGCTTCAGGGTTTAGCGTTTGGGGTTTAGGGCTTCAGGGTATAGGGTTTATGGGTTTGGGTTGAGGTTTGCGGGCTCAGGGTTTAGGGTAGGCATGTATGTGTATGAATTTACTCGTGTATGCATCATACTTGTGTGTATGTGTGTCTATGTGTATGCATGCATGCATGCATGCATGCATGCAGGACATACAAGCTGCCACATATACATGTTTACCACACACAGGTATATGTGCCGTTGGCTGATTTGTTCGTTGGTTTGTTGTTTGGTTGCTTGGTTGTTTGGTTGCTTGGTTGCTTGGTTGCTTGACTAGTTGGTTGGTTAGTTGGTTGGTTGGTTGGTTGGTTGGTTAGTTACTTAGCCAGTCAGTTGGCTAGCTAGTTAGCTCGTTAGTTAGTTAGCCATTCAACCAGTCAATCAGCCAGTCAGAGATTTAGCAAGTTAGCTAGTTAGCTAGATGGATGGTAGGCAGTCTGGCAGTCAGTCAGTCAGTCTGGAACTGGCCAAAACCACATCAACGTGGGCCGTGCCCTCTGCCTGCAGGCAGCAGCTGAGGCGTCTGCGCCAGCTTCGACGCCAAGCCGCGATGCTGTGGAGAGGCCATTGAGTGCTGATAATAGGTGATTTTATATTGTATTATGCAATAGTATAGTATAGTATAGTATAGTAGAGTATACCATGTTATGTTCCGTTTAATATTTTATATTATGTTATGTTGTGTTATAAGATTTTATACTATATTGTGCGAGAACATAATATAGTGTACTTTGCTAGATCATAATGCCAACTCACCTACCAAGTTTTTGGAATGCTTCGAACACCCATTTGGCAGTACGCTGGAACCCCGGTTGAACTGAAATCCCTGCGGTTGCAGAACCTAAACCCTAAACCCTAAACCCTGCATTAAGATCCTCTTGCGGTTTCAGAACTTCCGGAGCCCATTCTTGGGGTCTTTTTTTTATGAGGATTCAGAGACCCATGCCAGGGGCATGTTTTTTAATGAACTTCGCGCTTGAGCGTCATAACTGGAGCGCTCCAACCCCGATTTTTTTTTGTAGAATCGTTTATACACTCTTTCAGCTCGCCAGCCTGAAACCCTAAATCCTTGAAGCCACTGGGTCACTGCTCAGAAGCTGAACCCAAACTCAAGCCCCAAATCCTCAAACCGTCGCCCTCAGGGCTGACCTCAAACGCGCGGCCTCAAAAGCGAATTCGAAACCCTAGAGCTGAACCCACGGCCCCAAATCCTAGAACCCCAGACCCCAAAGCTGTCGCGGAAGGATGTCTTTTGCAGAGCAGATGGACTTGGCGTTGCGCCTGAGCCGTGCAGCCGACGCGGAGGAGCTGCTTCTGCGCTGTAAACCCAGGGGTCTAGGGTTAGGACTTAGGATTTGGAAAATTTTAGGTTTAGAGTTTATAGAGGGAACTCTGCCCAAAGATTCCAACCCAGTTGGCGAACCTACTAAGCCCTAAGTCCGATCCACTAACTCTCTAAAGCCCTCCAAACCCTTCCACCGTAAAGCCTCCACCCGAAACCCTACACCCCAAATCCTTTACAAGCCCCTAACCCGAACCCTAAATCCGAAGCCCAAAACCCTAAACACTAAACCCTACACCCCGAACCCTGAACCCTAAACCCTAAACCCTACACCCCGAACCCTGAACCCTAAACCCTAGACCCTAAACCCTAAACCACCCTAAGAGTTCTAAGCCCTAACTAATTTCTGCACCCCAAGTCCTACGCCCTCAACTCATCGCCCTGCTGATGCCGGATCCCATGGCCTTCCACCACAGCCCGGAGCGCTGAAAGGCCTTCAAGTTCGACACCTGCTTCGGCGAGCTCCTGGCCACACATGTTGACGAGGAAGTATTCGGCATCGAAGAGCAAGTGCTGGAGCCCATTGTCGATGCTAAGACTGCCGAAGCTGAGCAGGCTTTGCAGGACTATGTTTGGATTGCACATGCCAGACAGCTTGTTGGGCTTGTTGGGCTTGGGCTCGAATTTGAATTGTGCTCATTTTCTGCTGCGGGAAGCTCAGCTGCGGGCAGAGGAGGGACTCCTGAGTTCTCTTTGACATGTTCAGATCTACGAGGCAGACAGATGGAGATAAGAGACTGACATGGCGGTTAACGTGTTAAGAACGATCCTTGCGGAGAAGCAGTAGCTTGCCTGAGGGTATTCATGGGGAGGCTTTTGGGTTCTACAAGGCTTTAGGGTGTATGGTTAGGGTTTAGGGAGTTTAGGGTTCATAAAAGGGCGTGGCCTTACCAATTCGAATACGTATATGAAGGAATCTTGAGGAAACGTTCGGCCGAAACACATTCAATCGAGTTTCTTGCTTGTCTTCGCTCGCCTTGAAGGGTTGTTGTTGTTGGGGGATGCTCTAAAGCCTCTGAGCGCATCTCGCTCGACTAAACCTCTAAACCCTGCAAGGAACCCTAATGGGCACCTTTAAAGGAACTCCTCGAACTCAAAGCCCTAAAAGCCTTAATCAACAGCTACAGCCCTTCTCGAACCCTTTTGCTTATTATATAGAAGCCCTTATAGTAGCCTTGTACAGGAACGCCATTTACAAAAACAACCTAAGCCCGAAGCAATAAAAGGCCCTAAGCCCGAAGTATGTAGCCTTCTAAAAGGACCTCTGAAACCCGAAATCCAGCAACGCCCCTCCCTAACCCCTAAACCCTAAACCCGCTAAGCACACTAAACCCCCTAAGCTGTAAACTACTAAGCCGCACTAAACCCTAAAACCCAAACCCTACTAAACCCTAAACCCTAAACCCTGAAGCCTAAACTCCTAAACCCTAAACCCCTAACCCCTAAACCCCCTAAACCCTTTTCCCCGAAGCGCCCAGGAGGAGGCGCCGAAAGCCGCAAAGCCGGCAACAGCGCCGGCCGAAGAGGCAGCAGAGGCCGGAACATCAAAAAATCAGAATCATTAAATAACAGGAATAGAAGCAGGAATAGTAACAGCAACATCAACAAAATCAGAATCATAAGTAACAGGAAAAGTAACAGGAATAGCAAACAGCATCATCATAAGTAACTTGAAGAATAGCAAGAATAGCAATAATGCCAAGAATAAGAAGGATCACAAGAGTAACGAGATGAATAGTAACAGTAAGGGCAATCATGACAATAGCTCGCGGCAACAATGACAGTAATAGTCATCGTCAGAAGTAACAGTACTAGTAAGAAGGGTAGAAAGCAGTAAGGGTAGCAGCAGCATGGGTAGTAATATTCAGAGGAGAACGATAATTTCAAATGTACTACTGCGACTACGGCGACGACGGCGACGACGAGTACTACTACAACTACTACTGACAATGATGATGACAATGACAATGACAATGACAGTGGTATATAACGATAATGATAATTTAATGATAATAGGTGTATTCAGGATAATAGCAAGAATTGCAATCATGGTTGGCAATAGCAGCAACCATAGAAAACAATAGAATTACAACGAATAGCCCAAGTCATCGTATAATACTGCGGTACCTGATGTAGCAGTAATAGCAATCATAGTAAAACTAGTCATACTAGTGTTTAATAAAAGTAGTAATGGCAGCAATGGTATCAATGGTCATAGCAGCGTAGTAGGAGTAGTACCTCCTACCCAGGAGGACAAGGACTCCGAAAGCGTCCTCCTCCGACTCGCACCAGGGCTGATCTGGCCATGGGCTTGTAGGGTTTAGGCTTCGCGCTTCGGGCTTCGGGTTTAGAGTTTCGGGTTTAGGTTTCAGGAATTATTTAGGGTGCAGGGTACCGCAGGGTACCGGGCGTACAGCTTGTGGAGAAGTCAGTGGTTTATTTGGCAGTGACCTTTGGGGCACGAATGGTGAAGGGACAGGTTGGGCTTGATTCCCTTGTGCAGCTAGCCCTCTGCCTTTGCGGAGCAGCAACGGATGAAAGGGCCTTTCTGCCGAAGCTAGCCTGTGACGCTTTGTCTTGCATTGCTGCAGAGATGCAGCTATGTAACGCAATTTATGAATTTCTGAAGCGGATTCTCCGCGAGAACGGCACCCTAAACCCTAAACCCTAGAAATCAACAAGCCCTAGTTCCTGGGCGCCTTGAGCTCTCGAAAGCTTTAAGCCCTAATCCTGGAAGAGGCCATGGGTTTTCAGCCTTGCCCCAGCAGCCGTGTTGCTGTGCTTTTCGTATCGTCACCTTCTTCGTTTTTTCCGAATAGTATGGACATTCGTAATTGTTTATTAGCAGTAAGGATACTGACCACAAGCAACTATAGTGAGACTAGCACTTGGAATCCTTGTAGATGAATAACCACAGTATTGTGACCGCCACCATCGCGACGACGACTACTTCTCTGTTGCTTCTTCTATGGCATTAAACCAGTAAATTGACAGAACATCCAAGGTGCAATAGCCGTCGGGAGGCAATCGTGCTCAACATTCGTGGGAAGATGTATGTGCATTCGTGCCAGCTGGTCGTACTAAAACCCTAAACCCTAAACCCTAAACTCTAAACCCTAAACCCTAAACCCTAAACCCACTTAAAGTGGTAGTCGTACTAAAACCCATCTTTCAGTCAGAACCCCAAACCCTTTTAAGCCCGAAACAATCAACTCTGACTCCGAAAGCAAGGCCCAGCCTGTGTCAGCTGGAGCTTCCGCAGCAGATCCACTCCAGGCACCAATGGGTTTGCAGTGGCGCTTTGAAGCTGGGAGATGGGAGTTTCCAAATATTAGGGGTACCTTATTTCGGGGTCCTTAGCACTATGCTAGGCTCCCCAATTTTCGGAAACTCCCACATGGCTTTGCCAGTGTACAAGGGGCTCCTCAGCTACATTGGTGAATTTAAGTTCAGAGTTTCCTTGTTGGTATACCAGTAGGAAGACATTACATCGACTTGTTTGTTAAAATCGTTATATAAAGGCTCCAAGCTGGTTCAACGAGGGGTCTAGACGGTTCTGTGGCGCATTTGGGGTTACGATTCAGGATTGAAAACTCTAAACCCTAAACCCTTATTTAGGAGTTTGAGGTTCAGAGTGCCCGGGTTGAGGAACTCGAGTCTTTTTTGGACTCACCCCTTCGGGTTGAGACTGTAGTGTCCAGGGTTCATGATTTAGGGTTCAAGGCCGGGGGTTACATTCTAGGTTCTTCGAGGCAAGAGCGAATAAGCAACTAGTAGAGGTCTGCGTAGAGATTTCAGAATTCACAAGTCTTATCATCCCTTTCTAGTTTTGGTAAGCCATCCGACAACCCGAAACCCTCAGGTAGCTGGAATCTCATGTCGACCATCAGCGGAATGAAGCCCTGGCGGAAATGATACATTCTTATAAACTCTAAACCCTAAACTCTAAACCATAAACCCCAAACTCCAAACCCTAAACTCTAAACCCTAAACCCTAAACCCTAAACCCTAGACTATACCCTAAACCCAAAGCCTGAGACCTCTAACGTCAACACCGCAGTTGTCGGGGTCCTCGAAATTTAATCATCACGAAGCTGGGGTGGCTTAGGGGCGTAGGGTTAGAGATAAGGGTTTAGGGTTTAGGGTTTAGGGTTAGAGATACTCCTCCTGTCCCACCAACTCGCTGCGTCTGTCTATGCGCCGTTCAGGTGGTTCTGCGTGAAAGCTCCGCCGGCGAGGAGATTAGCCTTCAGGGTCAGCTCAGGTTCCTCGTGGGCTGCTGTGTTGTGTTTTGGTTTTGGTGAGTCCAGTTTGAACTTCAAGGGTTCAGGATGAAAAGCTTTGGCTCAAGAAGGAGATAAGATCCGCAGCCTTTGATTCAGGCCCAGTTCGCAGGTTTCGATAGCTTCGGGTTTGTCATGATGACCCTTATCATACTCTTTCTAAAAGAGCGTGCTGGTTCCAGAAGCCCTAGAATGGGCTTCTAGAAGCCCTAGAATTCCTGAGCTCACTCCTCCAGTGTGCATGCATCTCTGCCGCCCCGGAGGCACAACTGTGAGCAGATTGCACTGAAGCTGACGCGTGCTGACTGGCTCCTACTCTACGAGGGCGTGGCTCTGGAGGACACCTCCTAAACCCTAAACCCTAAACCTAAACCCCTAAACCCTAAACCCTAGGTTTAAGTAAATTGGAGGGAAGCCCTCAACCCTCAGCCAACCCGAAAACCCAAATTCAAGCCCTCAACCCTCCCTAAACCCTGACCCCGCAGCCCCTAGCCGTGCCCCAAAGCTGCAGATCTTCGCGACTGATCGTCTTCTGCTCTCTCTACGTCATTTCGGGCCCTGAATAATTACAGGGTTTAGGGATGAGGGATGCCCCTAACATAGAAGCTTCAAATGATTACCATTACTCTTTTGAGGTTCCTTTTGTACGTGTAGTGTAGTATTCTTTAAGGGCCCTATATGTAGCAATGAGGAGACTCCTGGGTTGGCATTTGTTGTTGACTTGCGGTTCCGAGTTTAGGGTCTAGCAGTTGGGGTCTTAGGACTTGGGGTTTTCGGGTTGGGGGCTTTTAGGGCTTAGGCTTTAGGGTGCAGGGTTTGGGGTTATGTGGGCGTGGGGTGTGAGGTTCAGGGTGTACGGTCAACGGCTTCGTGGGTTCAGGATAGATGCAAGGAAAATGATATTTCCGATGATCGGCTTCTGCGACCTGGTTTCTTAGGACCTCGGTTTTCTTGGGCCACTCCCGGGAGTGCATTGAGGTTTTTCATGTTGGAGCCTTCGGTCTCTATCAGGTCATTGCACCGAAAGGCTTTAAGAGATGTGATTAAGTAACATGTATGCCTCAAAGTGGAGTAGAGTTCAATGGTAACGGACCCTTACCCAACGTACCCTAAGGGTCCAGGCACCCAATCATCAGCCCTACACCAACACCACCGTCAATCCCCAAAATACCAGATGGTTCAGTCGTTTCAGCGCTCCAGGGCGAAGTAAGGAATATTTCTTGGAGTCCTTGGGTACAAACCCCTAAACCTTAAACTCTAAATCCGATCGGATTTAGAGTTTAAGGTTTCTATATAGACCCTAAACCCTGTGCCCGTATAAATCCTAAACCCTAAGGCCCCAAAACCCAAACAAGAACAGCACCCCTACGTCCCGCGCCCCCGGAGGCGCAGCTGCGAGCTCGAACCGTTGCTTACCAGCTGCGTCAACGGCAGCCCGATGCCAAAGGTGCGCAGTCGGCTTTCGGGTTTGCTGCTGTGCATCATATCCTGTGGTGGGTTAGGCTTTAAAGGCTTTATAAATGCCCTAAACCCAAAACCCCTAACCCCTAAAGCCAAGAGCAGCTTCCAAACGGTGCAATGCTTGAAGTAGTTTGTAGTTAGTTACTATTAAGCATTTGTCCGCAGACGTCTTGCATAAACCCAGAAGCAGCTAAACCCTAAACCTCGGGGTTTGCGGTTGAGAGGTTGAGGCTCCAAATGGTCGGTTTTGGGCGTTTTGGGGTTGGTAAGGGTTCAGAGTTTAGGGCTCGGGTAGGGCCAATCAGTGTATGGGAATACCGATTTGGGATTTAGCGTTGATTATTTGTCGGCGATAATGGGGCTTGAGCTAAGCAGCTGAATCAGACAGAAGCCTGTGTACAGGAATCAACTGCTCACGACATGTTGACTGAACATGCTCTCAGTCACAGATCGGATATGAAAGCTCTGCCAACCTTGAAGCTTACCCTTGCCAGGATCCTGAGCACTCAAAACTCCCTAGCCGAAGCCCGAAAACCGTAAACCCCAAAGCCCTAAACCCCAAGGCCCTAAACCGCGAACCCCAAAGCCCTAAACACTAAACCCTAGACCCCTAAACCCCTAAACCCCAACGCCCTGATCCCCAAACCCTAAACTGACATGCCAGGCGCTTGAACTTGCACCCATGGCATCTCCGCCTCACAGCTCTGCACCCATAAGACGAAAGGGATTGCATTGCAATAGTAACAACTAGTAGCAGCAATAGTAGAAGGCAAGAGTGTCGTAACAGTCAGCAACATCCGAAGCAATGAACCCTGAACCCCAAACCCCACCCAAAGCCCCGTAAACGCTAAGCCATAAGTCCTAGAAGCGGTTTCCTTGCAGAGGAGCCGTGCAGCTTTTCGACCTGGAGGTGTGCTGGGGTTGGGATGTTGTGTGGCTGACATGGGATCTCGTGTATAGGTTTCGGGTGTAGGTATTCAGTTATTAGGGTTGTTGGTTTGGGGCTAGAGGCAGTTATTTGAGCATTGCGCAGCAGCAGTGAGAACATAATGACAACGACACAAAGCATGTCTTTCTCTTGTTCCACTGTCATTGTACCGATGCGCTGTTGTCCTTGGCATATCCAGCGTTCTCACTCTTGGTTTGTGACGCCGTCTCGCAAAGCCACGACAGGGTTGGCAGTGCACCGTGATAGGGTCGAGTGATGGAAGTGGACAAGGCCAGCAATTTAGGGTTTAGGTCTAGGAGTTAAGGCGTTTAGGGTGTAGGATGGAGTTTTTGGTCCTGGATGGAGGAGTTCAGGTTGAAAGGCTGTGAGCACACCCTGGATGCTTCGCCGAGGCCAACTCGAATACCCGCCAGATCTCAAGCGATGTGGGACCTTCCCTAAGCCCCAATTCAGGGAGCAATGTCTCGACCCGCCGCGCGGACAGAAGGAATGTACGTGTAGGATACCTCAACTCGCAGGCCTCAAGTTCCCTCAATCTCCAACCTTGAGATGCATGCACATGCGACCATACGCATGCTTCTCGGTCTGCCTGTTTCCTCCCTCTGTACATGTATTGATTGAACTGGTGTAGTTTATCCTTCGAAGCACCCTCGATGATTCTTTCAGTTCAGGCGGTTCTTCTGCAACTGCCAATCTTCGGGGCAAGAGGACGGGCCCAGGGTGTGACGTCGAGCCTTGTGGTCTCGAGAGGTTGGGAGGGTGGGATTTCACGGCTTGGGTTCAACTTGGGGTCAGTGCGGGGAAAGGTGCCACTTCCTGACCTGCGACTAAGACCCTGGTCTTGCTACAGTATGTCACTTCTGAGATTACAAATTCGGCTTAGGATTCCGGGTTGGTGCCTTCTTGGTGTTGTCCAAAGAAGACCTCTGGGCTCGCCCTGGCCAATCCTTTTGAAAAGACCAAACCCAAGCCCTGAGCCAAACCCTTAAACTCTAAACCCTAAACCCGAAGCCCCAAACCCTAAACCCTAAACCCCTAAACCGTAAACCCCAAACCGTGTAAACCCTAAACCCCGAAACCTTTTCCAGGATCCTCTCCCGAGGGTGCCGTGGCGGCTGCATCGGCGGCGTGCGCCGAGGCGGCCGGACCCCAAACCCAATAGAAATCTGTAAAGTCCTATGGGTGGTTGTCAAAATTATGGTCCCTTTGTGAGTCCCTATTATAATACGGCACCTATCATTTAGGGTACCCAAAAAGGGGCCATAATTTTGACAACTACCCCTATATAAACCCCAAACCCGATTAAACCCTTAAGGAGCCCTTACAAAGTCGCCAATCTGCTGGAACTCGGGGAGGTCTAAGGCATCTTAAGCTTCAGCCCGAAATCCCTTCACTACCCGGGCTTGAGGCTTCAGGGCTTATGGGTTTAGGGTTTCGGGTCGAAGTCTGGGTTTACGAGGTGTTAGGGTTCAGGGTTTGCTCGTCCTTGCCTTCGTGTCTTCTTGTTGTTGGTGCCAATGCCGGCTCCAAGCCTCACCAACATCCCAGACATGGGAATGGCAACCGGGAGCGCCAGTGGAGAACCATCCATCATGCAGGGTAGCGGGCTCCCCACTTTTCTTTTTTCAGTCCCAGACGTTAAGCCCTGCAGCCCTAAAACTCAAAAGCCTGACACCCTACACGCCCCAAACCCAAACTCCCCAAAGGCCCTAAACCCTAAACCCTAAAGCCCGAATCCCCGAAACCCTAAACCCTAAAACCCTAAACCCTAAAACCCCTAAAGCCCGAATCCCCGAAGCCCTAAACCCAGAACACTCCGGCCCCACACTCCGACCTAAGCTCCGAGGCTGGTCTGGCACCCGGCGGGGATGAGGCCAGGCCTGCGTGTAATATAGGCGCTTCAATAAAATAGAGTAGATTCTTTGGGGGGTGGTGGGCAGGGCCNGGGGTGGGGTGGAAATCATAGTGTAGTCACGGCCCCTAGTGCAGCTTTTGGTCTTTCTGTCCTTGTTTTTTTGCGGCGGCAGTAACAACAGCAACCCTAAACCCTAAACCCTAAACCCTAAACAACAGCTGCTGCTCCTGCTGCCGCTGTCGTTGTTTCAGGTTTCTCTGCTTTTGGGAACCACGAAAGTCGATGTGCGTGAAGTCCTGCTGCGAGGATTCGAGCCTCAGAGACTTCTTGCAAACGCGACCCGACAGTCGAATCTAGAGGATGAATTTTCGGGGTTCAGGGTTTAGGGCTTGAGGGTGTAGGAGTGTAAAAAATTATTTTGTAGGGTGTGAGGGTTTAGCGTTTCAGGGTCTAGGGTTGAGGATCTGGTTCTCAAATCCTGATCGCTAAACTCCTAAACTGTAAACCCACATCAGGTCTTGCAAGTGGCTTTGCGGACGTGAGGTTCCCCATGTGCCTTTTCGGGGCTCCCCGGCCAAAAAGCGGAGGAGCCCGACTTTGCTCACAGTGTATCATCAGTGCGGTTGTAGACATATAGTGGTCGTAGATATCGTAGGCCAGACTGCTCCCTAAACCCTAAACCCTAAACCCTAAACCCTAACAGTGTTTCTCTACTGCTTACATCTTGGCATGAGGTGCTCTTTAGTTCTTCAGCACCCTGCAAGTGGGATTGCTGGCCTACTGGGCAAAGAGTCCACGCCTTCATGGCATGTTTCTGTAGTTTCCTCTTCTGATCCGTTCCCTAATCCATGAACCTGAAGCCGACTTAATTCAGTACTCGCCTCGGAAGATCAAAGCCTTCATGCCTTCCTGTTGTATATGCTACTATACGTGCAGCCATTTGCCATGCTCAGCTTTCGCAAGTAGATTGCGTCACCAGGACTATGGCAAGCCTAGACCCTAAACCCTAAACCCTCTTTTCTTGAGCTTGCGCCTGCCCCAAGCTTTTTGCGTTCACTTGTTCCCCCTTCCTCACCCAGAGCAGCTACGTCCAAGGTGGGAAGACTTTGACGGCTGGGCCTCTTCCCTCGAGGAGCACTTAGGCCCGGGTTAAGAGTTGAGGGTTCGGGGCCTGAGGACTTGGGGTTTAGGGCTTGGGGTGTGTGGTTGAGGGTGTAGGGTTTGGGGTTTAGGGTTTGAGGTTTGCGGGTGAGGGTTGAGGGGTTTAGGGTTTGGGGTGGAGGGTTTAGGGTGCAACAGCTTTCGATTTTTTCGGAAGCTCAAGGGTATTTCCTAAACCCAAAGCCCCCCCGAAGCTATCCACGCCGAGCCTCAAACCTTCCAATCCCTGTTGGTAGAAGATGCTGCGATACCTGCTTTGGAGATGCGCTTGTACCACGTTCTATTCTTCAGGGTTTGCGGTTTAGACTTCAGGGTTTCGGGGTTTAGGATTTAGGTTTTCACAGCTTCGCTTTTGTGTTTAGGCTTCAAAGTCACAGCTGCGCCGAGGGTTTAGGGAAGTGCCGCCAGCGTATGGAGGAAACCTCAGCTACCTCAGCCGTAAACCCTAAACCCTTACACCCTAAACCCTAAACCCTTAAACCCTAAACCCTAGACCCAGGTCCTTGCTCAATCCTGAAGGGTTCGGGCAGTAATACTAAGCCCGAAACCCGAAAGGGCAGTGAGAGTCCGGAATTAACCCGGAGTGTTGTGTCTTCAATGCTGGAGTCTCATTCTCCAGGTATACAAGGGGGGTACTAGTGTGTCCGTGTTGCAGTCCCCACCGAAACTAGAACACACCAACTCCAGCAAAGCGATGCTCAAAGCCCATGCCAAGCCCCGAAGCCAGCGAGATCCGAAACTACGGTTTAGCGTGAAGAGTTCTAGGGTTCAGAACGCCCTGAACCAGGACCTCTGGACCTTGAGGTAAGTCGAGAGCGTTCCAACAACCTTCAGAAAGGTGCGCTCTTGGGAGTTGTCGGCTCACTCAAAACCTTACCCTGAGCCACCCCTGCGAACTCTAAGCCCCAAACCCGAAAGAGGGGTCGGGGTCTGGAGTTCTGGCCTTGGGATTTGGGGACTTCCTGCTGATGGGTGGTTCATCCAACAGCTGCAGGATAGGGGTTTAGGGTTCAGGGTTTGGCTGTTTCATCATGGCAATAGGGGTGACAAGCATCATTCTGGTGCTTTTATGCTGCAGACGATGCTGCTGCTGCTGGTGATCATGGCCATGCTAGCCCAGTGATGTCGAGCATGATGACGTGATGGCGATGGTTGTGCCTATAAAACCCCTAAACCCTAAACCCTAAACCCCTAAACCCCTAAACCCTAAACCCCTAAACCCTAAACCCTAAACCCCCAAACCCCTAAACCCTAAACCCTAAAGTGGTTGTTGATAACAGCTTGCCTTTTCTGCTCCGAAGTCCCTACACCCTCAAGCCGGAAACCCTAAAAACTAGGTAGGGTTTAGGGTTTGGGGTTTAGGGTTTTGGGTTTAGGGTTTAGGGCTTTGGGACATTTTATATTTTTCCTTATTGGGCTTAAGAGGATCTTATTTACTAATATTTTTCAAAAGCTTGAAAAGCCCCACCTTGAAAACCCCAAACTCCAAACCCTGAGCTCCAAACTCGGAACCCAAACCCTAAAGCAGAGCCCTATACCTGTAAGCTTTGAACTTGTGAGCCGAACTCAGCCGGTCCCAGACGAGAGAGCTGAGTGCGACTCACCCTAAACCCTAAACCCTAAACCCTAAAACCCTAAACCCCTAAAGCCCTAAACCCCTAAACCCCTAAACCCGACTCACGGGCTTAGAGCCTCAAATTGGCTTAGTTGGGGATTCTGGGGTCTTTGGGAGTTTTGGGGGGTTGGATTTAGGGTTTAGGGTTTAGGGTTTAGGGTGATTGGGTACTGCCCCCACTCAGTAACAGTTGAATATTCTTGTTAATATAGATATATTAGGCCCTTAATAGTAGCCCTATTATAGACTGTTACTGTATGGGGGCAGTACCCAAGTTGGAGGCTTGGGGAGTTTAGGTTTCGGTTGGAGGCTTAGGCTTCACAGGCTTTGGGTTTTTGGGTGTATGGTTCCTTGCGACTGAGAGGCCAATCGCACACCCCCTACGTCGTGGATCTGTGCCGGCTGGCCTTTCGACACTTTGCATCTTTAGTTGGGGGCGTCGTCCTAGAACGCTGAACCCGTCACCCTGAAGCCCCAAACACTTCAGACCTAACTCAAAACTTTTACCTACACCGCAAGCCCTACACCTCGGCTTTTTTCTGAATCAATGTCTGTGTCTCTTTCAGTAAGCTTCGGCTACAATAACATACAACCCTGAAGCAGAGCCCATTTTGGAAGCAAAGCCCCCAAGCAAAGCCTAAAGTTTCCACGGCTTCCTCGGAATCCACGGTGAAGGTGCTCAAAGACATGCGAACAGAAGGGTTTAGGGTGGTTTAGAGTTTAGAAGTTTGTAGGGTTTCGACGTCTTTTCCAGCATTTTCCTATCGCAGAAGTGGCCAGGTGCTTGGGGTTTAGGGGTTTAGGGTTCCTCTTGACAAATTCTGCATTCTGCACTTTATATCCGGAAGCATGGACCCCCAAACCTCCTGCTCGCCGAGGAAACTTCGCGATCTGCGAGGGCAGGCTGTTCATTTCCCTGGCTCTGGCGCTCTACAGCCTCATAGCAAGGCCGAGCTGTTGAGGTGTTTAGACTGTTTGGTCGTTCAGGGTTCCGGGTTGCAGGTGTAGACCCTAATTAAACCCTAAACCCTAAACCCTAACCCTAAACCCTAACCCTAAACCCTAAACCCTAAACCCCTTGCTCAAGCCTTCGTCGCCAAGTTCGATTTGGAATCCTGGGATCGAGACATCCAGACCTGAAGTCTCAAGGCACACCTAGTAGACCATGAATAGGTTTTATAGAAACCATAGGTTTCTATAAGTTTTCGAAAAAACCTATGGTTTTATAAAAACCATAGGTTTCTATAAGTTTTCAACAAAACCTATGGTTATAGAAAAAGCCAGAAAGTTGGAACACTACTATCCTCGGGCCCTTAGTGTAAAGTAGGTAGAATCGTAGCACTAATCATCCTAAATCCACGTTCCAACTTAGGGGTTCACTATAAGTCTCACAAACGGAGGCCCTGCATCCTCACCTGTCTTGGTGTGATTGCAAACCCTCCCCTCAGCTCGTAGGGTCTTTGGGGTTTGTATAAGCTTCGGACTTTCGCAGGACGTGGGTTGAAAAGGTTCAGGGCTCGGGGTTTTGGGGTTTACAGGCTTTACAGTTTAGGGCTTTAAAGGCTTATAGGGTTTAGGGTTTATAGGGCTTAGGTGTTCGGGTTTAATCCGAATTCTTGGAGGCTCAGGAGATTACGGAAGCAATACAAGTAAATAGGGTAGCTAGGATAGCCCCAATTAGGAAACATATCACCCCAGTTATCGTCTACCTGCTCAGCTCTGCTGATGCTTCAACTAGACGCCTCCATCACACCAATCCCGACGCCGTGAATCGTTCAGGAAAGCCTAAGCTCCAAACCCGAACCGTCGACAGGGTTTAGGGTTTAGGGTTTAGGGCTATTCCGCAACCCCTAGGTCCCTGAGTAGTACCCTTTCGCCCTTATTACTCTAGGGTTCCCTTATTCAAACCGAATAGTAGGGAAAAGGGTACCTTTATTATAAAGGGGCTGCTCAGGAACTTAGACTCCAAACTCCCTAAACCCTAGCCAGCACCATAAAATTCGAAGAACCCTGAAGTCGTAAAGAAAAAGAACAGCGGCAAGCCTTTCGGGGCCAGGACTCTCCGTGATGACCCGGAGAGGAATCCATCTGAGGAGTTCAAGGAACGCTCCGGTGGAGGCATTTTAAGTTTAAATTTTGGGGTAAGGTTTAGGCTTTAGAGTTTAGGTGGAGGCATTGTCGATTTGATGTGAAGGTATGGTTTGGAGTTTAGAGTTTAGGGTCTCGATAATGGGCGTTTTAGTATCCCCTCAGCCGAAAGCCCTGTTCAAATCATCAAGGCCCTGCCATTACGGTTCAGGGTTGCAGTTTAGGGCTACTTGTTCCGGATTTACTGTTCCATGATTACCAGCATACGCGTTGCTAGTGTCTCGTTGAGGTTGTTTGTGCGCTTGCCTCTACCATTCGTGTTTCGGGCGTCTGACGTTCCCGAACTTGGTCCGGGCTTGCACGTTTGTGGCCCTGGGCTGCGGGATCTGTGACCACAGTCATCCACAGTCCCAAGAGCCCTAGATTCCAAGCTCAACACAAAAATGCCACACAAGCGTACAAAGATGCCGGAGATTAGATGATAATATAATATAGTATATTATACAACTCCCCAAACTCAAGCTCTCGGTAACCTGTAGGTTTGGAGAGTCGACCCAGCCCGTAAAGCCCTGAGCCACAGTCCACAATCCAGGGTCGTCAACAACTAGTAACGCTATGCCCTTTCAGTCCTGACGGTTGTGTTATAATTCGCGCCTCAAATCCCTATTCCGAGCGTCAACCGTCTTGAAACCCCGTAAACCTCAGAAATCGGAAAAAATCTTTTGCAGGACTTGATATTACCGAAGCAACCGCTGGCAGGGGAAGAGCACAGCAAACGCCTCGCGTTGTTGGAGGTCTTGGGGTCCAGGGTTTTGGCGTTTCGGTTTTTGGGGCTCATAGCCCGAAGGTTTACAGTAAGCCCCATAAAGTTGGAAACCGGATAAAGGCCAAATAGTGCTGGGATTCCCTATATATGACTCTTAAGGATTGAGGCTATTGGGTTTCCAACTTTTGGGCTCCTACTGTAGCGTTCGAGAGTTCGGGGATTTCGGGTTTGGGCTTTGGGGTTGAGGGTCATTTACGGTTGAGTGTTGAGCGTTTCGGGTGGAGGGTTCAGGATTGACGACTAGGGCTAGGGGTTGGGTGCTTAGGAATCAGGATTATTCAAATTGAGGATTCTGGGTTGAGAGTTTAGGATCGATACGGTTTCTGGTTTAGGCGTCAGGGCTTTTGGCTTAATAGGGGTTGTGTAACGGTTTTGTGGGGCTCTTCTCGGGGCTTATGGATTAGGGGCTTTAGCTTTGGGATTGTTGTGCATCAACCTTCGTTTTTTGGGCTGCAGTTGGGGCTATGGTGTTCGGGGTTAGATAGATTTGAGCTTTTTAGGTATCTGGCCTATCTCTGAAGGTCCTTACAACCGAATACTTAGCCAGCTTACTCGAAGTGTGTTATGAGCCCGGTCGATACTGACAGAGCTTCTGAGTGCACTGAGTCGCCAGTCTTCAGGCATTTATGCTATGCCGCAAATCCTCAAGCCTTAAACGCGAACTATCCCTCACCAGCCTGCCCACAATACTTTCACCGCAAGCTTTGAAAACCCCTGAGCCCTGAAACCCCCAAAACCCCTAAACCCTCAACCCTCAACCCTAACTCCTACCCTGAGCCCCTCAGAGAGGCTCTTCACAGCCTGATGCTGGCCTTCGCCGTCCAGGACGACGCTCTGGCCTTGCAGCGGGGCACATTGGAGGACAATCTGTGCACACAGCACCGAGTCCATAATATAGGGGCCTTAATCATCGGCCAACTTACAGTCAGGGAAGGCCTTGCCCAGTTTGGGTAGTTACATCACCGTCGCCCAAATAGTAACAATTTTCCTTAAGTCTACATTACCATATAGAACTTACCTTACTATATACCAATAATCAGAACTAGTAGCCCAATATCTGTCAAAGTACTTTACTCATCCTATCTCTCAGGTGATGTAACTCCCCAAAATGGGCAAGGTTAGGTTTATTCATTTTAGGCGGAATAGTATGGGGCAGTAGGGGAAGTCAAGAGATCACCCTGTTCGACTCCTGCGACGGCCACGAGAACGTCAGACAGCAGAGTTTCGCACCCTATGTTCTTAAACCTCAAACCGTAAACCCAATTGCAGTTGCGCCTCAAGTTTGCCAAGTGCTGCTACGTCTTAGCATGGACTTTCGTCGGGTGGAGCCGCGATTCAAACGGTATGCCTGCCTTTTGCAAACGTTGGCACTGCGGATTCTCCTGATTCAAGCCGCTTACCGCCTCGTAGAAATTCTGCGACATGCTGGCGATCCAATCATTGCTGTAAGCATGGGCGCTGGAATGGCGCAGGCAGATGGATGTTTTGTAGCCGTCCAGGCGCTGCCCTGTATGGAGTTGGAATGGGACTTCCGCATGCAGGTGACGGCTTCGAACTCGATGCTGTAGACAAACTGTGGAATGACAGTGTTCCTCTTCCATCCGAAACACACATAATCACTGTCCATGACGTGCTGCGCAGCTACTCCATCATCGATCTTACAGCATGGAGTGTACCACATCCGCCAGCAAGTTTCACACTCTGCTATGATGTTGATGATGGTGGCCATTGTCAGGACGGCAAATTGTTTGTACGTAGCAACAGGGTCTGGGAGGCAGTCATGTCGAAGCCCCGGTGCGGGTACACCGTGTTTGCACTGGACAAATCAATCCACGGCACGAGCTATGCGGTTTCTGAAGAGAAGACTGAGGTTTTGCGGACATCCATCTTGTACGAGTGGGGTTGGGATGGCTTTCATGGGGATAAACGGACTTGCGCCGGTCTGAACAAGTATGGCAGGCTTTGCCCACATTGGACCCGATTCAGCGAGAACAAGATTTACCCAAACACAGAAGGTCTGGCTGTCCTGATGATTCGAGAGCCACATGTCACCGTTGCAATGTCCCAGGGAACTCTGCTACAGATTTTCAGCTTGTTCTCGCAAGTGGGTGGATATTTGTGGCTAGCGGCAACTTTGTTTGTGATTGTTTTCGTGCGAAAATTTCCGGACAGCGGTGTTGCTCAAATCTATGAGGCGCGAACACTTTTGGGTTTCCAGGCTGGTGACAATGCGAACGTGCTGTCTAGGCCTGCAGCTGGAGACAGTCGTCCAGGAGCGAGGTCACTTGAGTTAACTTCAGTGCAACCTGACCGAATGCCTGCATTGCCCCCAATTTCAGTGCAGGCTGAACGAATGCCTCCATTGCCTCCATCGCCAACGAAAGCTTCAGAGTAGCCAGATGTCGAACACCCAATTAGCAATCATGAGAAGCCCCACCCCCAAGACACATTTCACTCTTACGTTGATCTCTGCAAGTTTCACCTTGTTTGCTTGGCTTTCAATTTACAGATTGGACGGGGTTGCCAATGGCTATTGTCTGAAATAGGAGTGAAACCGACGTTGCGTGTCAATGAGCACTTGATGCTGGCCCCATGTCGCAAAAACGAGAATCCGATGTGTGCTGTGTGCTTATGCAGTCTGCCACTTGAACCCCGTGCATCGAAGACCTACATCCCCATGAAGAGCCTGCGACTCGCCCACCTCAAACCCCTATGTCCCAATTACATGATCTCAACAATAACAAGCCCAGCAACTCGTCTTGCAAGCTACGGCCTCGACTCTTGATGCCAAGGACATGAAAAGGTTAGTAGGTATGGTCATGCGAGGATTTTGCTGCAGACAGAACCCTACCCTAAGACACTAAACCGGCCCCCAAGCCCCAAACCCTGAACCCTGAACCCTTGAACCCCAAACCCTCAACCCACCTCTCCCAGCGGACAGAGGAACGGCCGCCACAAAGCTTCGAAAGTTCGTCAACCCGGGAGTTTAAGGCTTCCTTCAACTAGCGTTCTACTGTCTGGGTCTCAGTAGGGAATGGGGGAATGGATTATGGAGACTATTGTTGGGGATCATATAGGGACTACTCTAGGGATCCATCCCCCCATTCCCTACTAAGCACCAGACAGTCTAAGGGTTTGTGAAACTGGTGTTGTATGGGATCGATTAAGAAAGTGGGTTTAGGGTTTTAGACGGTTTTAGAGTTTAAGATTTAGGGTTAGGGTTTGTGAAATTGATGTATGGGATGGATCAAGAAAGTGGGTTTAGGGTTTAAGCGGTTTGGGGTTTAGGGTTTAGGGGTTTAGGTTAGGGTTTGTGAAATTGATGTATGGGATAGATCCTGAAGTGGGAATCGATCCGATAGGCCGGAAAGCTCAAGCTGAACCCTGACCTTGAGGAGTACCGCTACTACTTGCTCGAGCCCCTATCGCGAGTCTGCCAGCACTTCGACCTGCTGGAAGAGAACTGAGGGCCTTCTAATTCCCCCTTAACTCAGACCTCGTTTAACTATATATAGATGCATGCCTGGCCTATTGCAATAAATGCAATAACCCCAAACCCTAAACCGATGCAATTTGAGGTTCGATCCTGTTGAAACAGGCATCTGCGGTTGGATCTTAAACCCCCTAAACCCTAAACCCTAAACCCCTAAACCCTAAACCCTACACCCCTAAACCCTAAAGCCTAAACGATTTAGCGCAAAGGCTCCAGGGCCGGTCAGAGTCGGCTGTAAAGTGGGTTGGAATTGGGTTTAGGGTTTAGGGGTTTAGGACGGTTTAGGGTTTAGGGTTTAGGGGTTTAGGTTTTAGGGTTTAGGGTTTACGGTTTAGGGGTTTAGGTTTTAGGGTTTACAGTTTAGGGGGAGCTGCCCCATGAAGGAAACCTGTAGCCGCAACCTCGTTTATCGCTTACTTGCTGAGTCCCCGGAACAAACCCTAAACCCCAAAAGCCCACAAATCCCTTGAGGGTTGAGGCAGATGGTTTTGGTGCATGACCCAAGGGATTACTATACCGGGTTGCCATAAGATACAAAGAATTTATAGTACAGGTTACTTGCAGGTACTATTGACATGAGTAGATGGCGTTGGGTCCAGAGGTTTAGTATGAGTAGAAGGATCCTCGCATGCAGCTTGGTGGCAACTGCCGCACCTGTACATAGGCGATTTGCGCATTGCTCTTTATTGAAGAAAAAGGCATCTGAGCGAGTTAGAGGATGTCCTAGTCCCCGGTTGCCAGGGGTTTGGGAGGGTGTAGGTTTCATGGCGAGGATGGAGAAGTTGAGCTGAATCCCTGTTGCTCTTGAGCCGTAGTCTAGCGCCCTCCGAAAGCCTGCCGATTCGCATAAGCCAAGAGAGAATTTAGACTGGCAGTCGAGCATTCTTCCTAAAACCACTCCTCAGTGCACCCACGAACCTTCAGTGAATGGTTGCAGAGCTACTATACGGGCCTAAATAATTACAATACTATTTTGGGGTTCCTGATTATAACTATAGTATAAGGGGGCGCAAAACCCTATTCTAATTCTTAAGGCTCCTATATTAAACTTACCGAGTTATGTCCCATGCGCAGGCGGCGCCTTCTCGTGGCTCCAGGTGCGCATCTGGAGAGAGAGAGAGAGATGTGCTTTTGCCGGTTTCTTCTGGGTGTTCAGGGTTCAGGGCTTGGGGATGTGGGTTTAGGGGTGTCAGTGTTTTTGGGTTTAGGGTTTAGGGGTTAAGGCGTGCAGGGCCGTTCAGGCAGATTGCGCATGCTGAGCTGAGCTCCGGGGCTGTTCTGCTTCCCGGTTATGTGTTACGGCCGCTTCAGCTCGGTTGTGTTACTCCTTGGTTTTTGTTTCTCGATTTCATGGCAGCTTTTGCCCGATTTGACCTTGCAGCAATCGAGAGCTATGGCTCCTACTGTATACCCTGCAAATGAGCCAAGGTCATATAGCGCCAGATAGAATCACACAGAAGAGCCCTGGAACGGCTAGAACTAGGAACCTCCAAACCCTAGAAGCAACAAGCGTCAAGCCGTAAATCGAAAAGTAACTGCGATGGCTAACACCGGCGACTTAAACTTAAAACCGATCTCTAGTACTGTGTATAGTAACTGTATCCCGTTTACAGCCGCCCCTCGCTATAATTTTGGATAGTTTTCGAAAAATGTTCCACAGAACAATTTTGGACTATTGAAGCCGCTATACTAAGCCGTATGACCGAGTAGCCCCGAGGTATTTCTCAGTGACACCTCGCCCAAAGACACCTGCAAACCCCACCAGGTCGCTCGAAATGTTGAGGGTGTAGTGGTTGAGAGGTGCGACGTTTTGGATTTTCGGGTTTGAGGATTTGTGCCTCAGGTGTTTTGGGGAATTTTAGGCATTAGGGTTGAGGATTTTACTAGTCCAAGACAGTTCTTGAAATCGGTGCCATCTCCGATATCCGAGCACGCTTGGCTCAAGGGAGTCGTCGGCCATAGCTTTGCGGAAGATCAGGAAGATGGGCTTGTTGACTGAAATGGGACCCAAAGCAACAGTTTCAGGTACTGTAGGGTTCAGTTTCAGGATTCTTTTGGTTTTTCTATCGAACTTAGTTTCGTGTTTTTTGTGTTGAGAGTCCGGGGTGTAGGGAAGGAGGCTTAGGAAAAAGGGTCTCAAGTCGGTCACGTAGTTGAAGTTCGTGGGTTTGAGTCACGGGTTCCAGGGGTGAGATCTTTCTTGGAAGCTGCAAGCTGTAGAACAAACTTCAAGCGAGGAGTTTGCAGTGGCCATTGACTAGGGTTTGGGGCTTAGGGTCTAAAGTTTAGGGCTGCGGAGCTGACCCGAGCAAACCCTGCCCCCATACCTCCTCAACAGACCGATGAAGTCCCGTATGGTCCTTCTCTAGGAATACCACCCCTCAACCCTATGAGCCCTAAACTCCAAGAGCTCTCTCCAAACTGGCATGGGCTCAGGTGATTTGGGGCTTTGGACCGTCGTCGGCGGGGCCGACAAAGGTGCAAGCTACCCCAAAAGATACTAGGATATACAGTACTAAGGGTTTAAGCATATGTCAGCAGCTACTAGAAGATACTGCAAGATACAATAAGGTATTCTCAGATACTCTAAGATACTAGAGGCAGAGCATTCTAGAAAAATGCTAGAACTCCTAACCACTGACATGCATTATTGATCTGATGACCACAACCATTTTTCAGCAGCTGATAATTTCGATTTTTAGAGCACTCAGGGCAGTAAAGACGTCTGCTTGGCCCATAGTTCGGATGGCAAGATTCGGCTCTGTACTACAGCAGCGCTGGTGATAGCCCTACACCATGACCCTGAGTATCGTCCTTGTCATCATCTTGATCCCACTTCCCATACCGATCTTCGTCAGCATCCGTGATACTCCTAGACGCGGCGAAGCTGGAGCGCAGCCACTGGATCGTTCTCCGTGTTGCCCCAATATATCGAGAACGTTTTTTTCCCGTGTCTTATCAAACCCTTAACCCTAAACCTTTTCAGGGCTGTCAAGCTGCATGGGTAACTCGGCAGACAGACGCAAGCGGGCCCTTCGGATCAAGCTCTGGTTCGAGTCACCGGAAAACCTGGATCCAACACCATGCAAAAAGCCGAGAAAGCTCCAACTTTGAACCCCAAAACTGATGAAACCCACAGCCCCCAAACCCTAGGCCCATGGACCGTACATCCTGGGCCCTAGGCCCTCTAAAGCCCTCAAAACAGACACCCGAAAAGATGAGAAGATATTAAAGCATAGTATATGAGAGAGTAGAACATAACACATTATATCATAGTATGGTATATTTTAGTAGAATATAATACATTCTACTCTAAGATGTCAGGCGGCATCCTCGTGCGCACCGATCGCGAGCTCGGTTCCTTAACCGCCGAGAAGCGCCTTTCCACCGGGGCGACGGTCACGGACTCGGCTCCCGAAGTGGGCGTCGAGGATCCAAAAAAAAGGGGCCTGAATCGTTACCAATACCATTTTGGAGTTTAGGGTTTAGGGTCGAATATAGGTGCTTACTTAGAGGCCCAGGGGACTTAGTAACTAGGTTGTAAGTAGGGTTTTAAGTACCCGAAATGGAGTTAGGCAGTCGTCCGAAGTGGGCGTTTAGGGTCGAATGTATGGGACCTAAATGATTACCAATACTTTAGGGTTGAGGGTTTCCTAAATAATTACCGATACAATTTTGGGGGCTCCTTGTTATAATCATAGTATGAAATCCCACAACCCTACTCTAATTGTTGAGGCCGCTATATTAGGGTTTAGGGTCTGGGGTCTTGGGTTCAGGGTGCAGGGTTTTGGGGTTTGTCTTCGAGCCCCTTTAAATTTAGCCTTACACACTAGACACTACTGAACTCTCTTCAGCTCCTTAAGATTAAGTCCTAAACCCTAAAGCCACCAAAGGCCAGTGCCGGGAGCAAGCGGAAAGGGGGCAATTCAACTTCGAAAAAACAAGCCCTATACAGCCCCAACCCATCCTAAACCCTGAGGGATGCAACCGCTCGAGAAACTCGCTGCACCCCCCCTCAGCTTTCCTGGTAGGGTTTTTAGGTTTCATGTTTAGGTCTCGCTTTCAGTGTCGGACTACGCATGAGAAGGCCAACAGTCGCAATACTCTACCAGCACTATTAGGGACAAACCCTAGACCCTAAACCCTGTAAACCCTAAACCCTAAACTCAACCGTAAATCCCACAGCCACCTAAGCTCCCAGAGCCTTCAGCTGCCAAGAGCCTCCTGCCCTGAAATTTCAGAGCCACGTCTTAAGCCCGAAACCCAAAACCCTAAACTCTAAAACCCTAAACTCTGAAACCCTAAACTCTAAAACCCTGAACCCGTAATCAGCCCCAGCTAAACCCTAAGCCCTGACACCCCAAACCCAAGCCCTAACTAAACCCGACGAGCCCTAAGCTTCATAAACCGTACTTGGAGGTCCAGGGGACGTAGTAAGTAGGTTATAAGTAGAGTTATAAGTACCCAAATGGAATTACCCCAACTATAACCCTACTTATAACCGACTTACCAAGTCCTCTGGGCCTCCAAGTAACCCAAAAACCCTCCTTATAGATCCCTTTTAAAGATCCCTTTGAGGAACCCTAGAAGGCACCCTTTCAGGAACCCGGTATATTCCTTTTGCCGACCGCCAGGTTCGGGCTCTGGAGTCCCACAACGGCCGCATCCGCTACGAGCTTCTTCAGGGCACAGGACCCCAGGAGGCGACCAGATGTGAGACCCCGTAATTCTTTGGTTTAGGGTTATATAGAGTGCCTTAAATGGTTCCTTATAGGGTTGCTTAAAGGGATCTTTAAAAGGGATCTATAAGGAGGGTTACTTGTGAGACCCCGTAATTCTTTGGTCTAGGGTTTAGGGTGGAGGGTATATGGTTTAGGCTTTAGGTTCTTTGGTGGTCTTGGGAATTGTTTTTAGCTTTAGGGTTTTATTGCAATACTATAAGCAAACTCCAAGGGGCTCTTAAACAAACTCTGTTTTCTGATTTAGGTTCTAAGGGCGCGCAAGAATTGGAGGCTCAGCATTTGGAGTCAGGGTTTATGGCTTAGAATAGCCTTCGTAAGTCGAGGAGTAAGTTGGAGAGAGATTAAACAAGCCCCAGTTTTAACCTGAGTCCTTCGTTTCCGGTTCCTCAAGTGAGTGTAGTCAGAAGAGGGAGAAAGTGATGCCGCGGGCATTTCGTAGAGGGGCGTTCAAGAAACTTCTGGTTTCCTCTATAGAGAGGCTGACGCTTTGATGGGACCCTACTTTACAAAGAGGGTCATACTCTACCAAATGTTCAGGGTAAGCCCAAAAGCCTAAGCCCTTTGCTAAAGGAGGTGGCAAGAACCAGAAAGCTGCTGCGTGGAAGCATTGCCCATGGCTCTTGTTCTTGTCATCGCCGCACGATCCCGCCTAGGCATTGTCTCCTCTAACCATTACGCGCCTAAGCCCCTAAACCCTAAATTCTAAAATCTCGAAGTATCAAGTTCTACCCTCCGGCTGAATTGTCTGATGGGAAGCCTACATGGCAGGACCGAATCTGACATATCGGACGGAAATCCTTTACAAGACCACCACTGGTTCCTGGATGCCTACGAACCTACGAACCTCAACAACTAGAAAGCCTTAACTTAGCAGCCCCCAGACTCTAAACCCTAAACCCTAAACCCTAAACCCCTAAACCCAAAACCCCAAACCCTAAACCCTAAACCCCTAAACGCTAAACTGAATACACAGGGTTAGGCAAAGGAAGCCCCGCGGGGTTCCCATTTGCTCCTTGCGAGGGCTGGGTAACGATGAGCCTTCGTGGAAAGGACCTTCTCGCCAAGGCCGGGGCATCACTTGGGTTTAGGGTTTAGGGGGTTCCTTACTCTAGTTTGTAGTAGTTCAAAACTTAAGGTTGCTATATTGGTTCCTTATTATAGTTATGGTAGTTTAAATACTGAGGTTCCTATATTAGTTGCGAAGGAGCTGAAAACCATCGAAAACCCGCTTCAACCCCTCAGTACCTACATAACCTTTGCATCTTATGTGGTTGGCGATTTCTTCGAGCAGCCATGCAAAATTCAGAGATCAAAAACGCTCCGGAGAAAAGTTGCAGGAAACAGTAGGCCGAGCCCTAAACCCTAAACCCTAAACCCTAAACCCCAAGCCCTAAACCCGACTAAAGTGCCCAGGTTACGCAAGCTCAAGGTTCAGGGCTGAGGCCTAAGGTGTAGATCGGTTTAGGGTTTAGGGTTGAGGCCTAAAGCCTTGTGCCCCGAACTCTAAGGCTGTAGACTGTCCGGCAGACCTGATAGCCCAAACCCTGAGCAGGAAACCCTATAAAACCCTAAGACCGAAACCCCAAAACCCTGAGCCCGAAACCCTAAAACCCTGAGTCCGAAACCCTCAACCCTGAGCCCGAAACTCTATAAAATCCTAAGACCAGAACCCCAGATCCTACAACCCCGCAACCCTGAAGCCCTAAACCTTTAGTTGAGCTTCCCTCTGCTTTTTACCGCCCAGGCCCCGCTGGAAGAGAGCCACATCTCCGAGGAGCGGGTGCTAAAGCTGCTTCAGTGTCCGGGGTATGAGTCTGATGCCTGAAGCAGTGAATCCAAGTTCTCTGCGGCCCAAGCCAAAGAGGTCCCGAAGCAAATTCACTACAAGCTCTGCAGTCCGGAAGCTTAAATCCCCCTTGAACCCCCAACTCTAAAACCTAAACCCTACACCCTAGACCCCTAAACCCCTAAACCCTAAACCCCTAACCCCTAAACCCCTAAACCCTAAACCCCAGCCTCACCTCAGAGCCCCCTTACCTCAAGGAGTCGACCAGCGGAGGGGACACCAGCGACGGGGACAAGGGCAGCCCAATCGCCGCCGAGGTCGCTTTCATTGTTGTGCTCGGGATTGAGTTTTGTTTATTGTAAGGGGTTCAAATTATATAATAAGGGTTCTGTAAGGGTATAAAAGGGTCTTATGAGGTGTAGAGTTGAGGTGTGTTTGACAGGTATAAGCATCATTACTGGGTCTTTTTGCCCTCGATTTTTGATCGTGTGCTCAGTCCGTACATAGTGGAGGAGCAGCTGGTGATAGATCGGATTTCCACGCAAAAGCTAGGTAGGGGTTTCACGGCGTGCAATGCGTTAAAACGGCACTTGTTACTCGGAGCCATGTTGACGTGAAATGTTTTACGAAGGACCACTTGAATTTTTTTCACGAGACGAGACGCATGTGAAATGCGAGTCGAACGACCCTGTCGATATATCTGCGCATGAAACCGTTGGAATCTTCCTAATTGGATAGTTGGGGCGTCAATTGTCCGGGCACTTCGTAGGGTGCTTGCTCGATTCGGTGTCAGTCTGTGCCAGCTGTCAGAGTCTCAAGACAATCAAGCAGAAGGGCTCATCCGGCTTTGGAGGCACTTGACCGGGTTTATACATAGGGTTTGTTGCACAGCATGCCAAGACAACATGCCACTCGCATTGAAGCCATGCCAAGCAAATCAAGCCATGCCAAGCAGCTCAAGCCATGTAGTATTAGTATTAAATTATGATTATACTCGTATTATTCGTATTTGTATTCGTGTTGGTATTGGTATTCGCATTAGCATTAGCATCAGGATTAGTATTAGTATCAGGATTAGCATTAGGAGTAGGATTAGGATTGGGGTTGGATTGTCACGTTTTGTCAGGCGAAGCTAAACCCTAAACCCTAAACCGTGGCTCTGCTGGCCGCCTTTCGTCCCTTTTTTCCCAGCGAAGTGCTGAGGCGAAGTGCCAGTGGTTCCTTGTTGGGATTACCTTTAACTTTTTTGGATCCTAAATATGAATCCCCAAAGGAACTGCTATGGAGCCTGTGGGCAGGCATGTCATACTATTCTTTGGGCGACGTGCCTTTGCCCTGGGCCAGCGTCTTATGGTGAGGTGTCTGTGAATACTTGTTCTTCTTATTTCCCACAGCCGTCTTTTGCTAGTGTCCAGTAGTCTTAGTTTTGTAGCTACGCCGACATGCACAGCATTTTAGATTCGGAGTTCACGGTGAACGCTGCAAGTTTGGTGCAGCGCTTCAATGAAGCACAAAGAGCCCTCCATGAGGGCGGGGTTGCATTCGCTGCGGAGCGCACAGAGCTTGCGCTAGCCCAGGGGTGGACCCGCATCGGGTCAGGGCAGGGTCGCGTCAACCCATTCGCACCCGCGCTCCTGGGTTACGAACCTGTTCTCGGAATGGGGGGGCCTCCTGCCCCGATGGAGACCTCGGCTGCTCTGGGTGGGGCCGTGCCCGCACCTGCGGCTGAGGGCTTCCGCCTCCTGCCGCCGCGACACCTGAGCAGGCCGTGCCTGCATCTGGCTCCAAAGTAGATCTCACCTCGCAGTCCGAGCTGAGCGGGGAAATTCCCGCTGCGATGATGCAAGGGCTGCAGCTGCGAAGGCAGCCCTCAAGCCGGGCCGTGCAGGCAGTTGCAAAAAGCGGTACGAATCGTACTCGTACACTCCTCCCCGTGGTCCGCCGGGACCTCCGCGCGAAGGGTCTCGTGGACCCGACACTATACCAGTGGTTCTGGTGCCAACGCGCCCCGCGAAATTCGCAGCGCGTAAAGACGGAGCCCGCGGGGGTTGACCTTCAGGTCCCTCCGCCGCCCCTGCCGCAAGACGTTCTCGGGAGGACAATCGCCCCGCGTAGAGTGCGCCGCTTCCGATGCGCAGCTCACGGGCCAGGCCGAGCGTCGGCACCCGACGCACACGCCGAAGATGATGTGTGAGAATGGGTGTCGTACACCTTTTTAGGGCCAGACAACAGGGACCCGTTTGAATGTTCGGTTTGTGGGTGGCACTGGCACGGCCGCGGCCCTGCCACCCAGAAGCACTGGTTCTGCCTGGGATGCCGTGTCATCTATTGTAGGCAGTGCTGCCGTGAGTCAAATCGCGCGGCGTTTGGGGACAAGTTTTCTCACGCTGGGTATATGCTTAGGACTTCAGGCGCGTGGATCCTGCTGACTGAAAGCAGCAGAGTGCAGCATAGTTTTGACCCCACCTCTTTACGCTAGCTTTCCAAACAAGAGTGCCTTGCACAGTGTTTACAACGGATGGTTCAGTTTTCGATAATATAAGCACGTCGGCCGCCCGGCCGCCAACCCGGAAATCTTAACTGCAAAGGTTGAACCGAAACCCACTCAAACGCACACCCCCAAACCCTAAACCCTAAACCCTAAACCCTTTCACCTTTCATGTATGTCGTCTCGACAGGCGTTGCTTCGCAGAAAGGGGCATCAGTACATGTTAAAAAAAACCCTAAACCCTAAACCCTAAACCCTAAAGCCCCCAGAGCTCCCTCATTGCCATCCCCGATTGAAGACTGCAAGTCCGCAGGGGAAGGACGGCCTCTCTGCAGATGCCGCTTCTGATGCACTGGCTATAGAGTTCAAGGTTTTCAGGGTATCGGGTTCTGAGTTTCGGGGCTTAGGATTTAGAGTGTTGAGGGACAAGGGTTTCGGCGTTCAGGGTTTGGGAGTTGAGGGTTTGAGGGATCATTGTTTAGTAATTCAGGGTTACGGGTTTCAGGGTATGGGCTTGACAAGGGTTTAGGGTTTGGGTTAGCGGTCAGGGGTTTGATTTGGGGGTTTAGGGACCAGGGCCGGGAGTTTCAGGTTATTGACGGGACACTGGGCAACCTTGGTCTAGAACTCAAGGTTCACGTCTCGAGGTATCATGTCCCTAGGTTCGATCTAGTCTGCTTGAAGGGTTTCTCCGCGTCAGTTGGGGAATGGTCGATCTATGGTCAAGCTGTAGGGTCTAGGGATTTTAGGGGTTTTGGTTGGTCTTCGAGGGTGTACTGGGCATCAGGCTTACCTTCTATGGGAGTAGATGCCCAACATCATCTCCAAACCCCACCCGATGCACCATATGGAATCCAAAATAATGGGAGAGAACTAGCTACCCTTATCCCTCTTACATAATTACAGAACTACTTATACGTGTAAGTCTAAACCCCACAACCTTTTGTTCAAGTACTTGTAAGTGGACTTCTCCACGAGGCTTCTGGACCTTATAAGCCCTATACATCTTCTCCGTCCTATCTTTGTTCGTGTCTGGCCTCAGGGATTGGAGTGACCAGATCCTCGGTCACGTTGCGAACTGTGATCCGAACTTCGCCGCTTCTGAGACAAGTCCCTAAACCCTAAACCCTAAACCCGGAGAGAAAGGCCCAACACACTCTTAAAAAAAAAACCCTAAACCCTAAATGTCGAGACAAGTCTGCGGGCAGAATTTCTTCCGGAGCCAGCTGGGTATCAAGCCCTCGAACAGGCCGACCGGGCACTCTCCATGCTGGAAAGGAAGAACCTTGCAGGTGCCAATTTCGCGCAGGACTACGCGCAAAAGCACTGCAAGTTTGTATTCGCAGAGCGCCCCGATTTGGAGATTGCTCTCGCCGAGGTATCTTGCTGAGTTAGAGAATGCTGGTGCTTCATGCGGTCAACTGTACTGTCTCCAGTTGCGGTTCCTGCTCTCGCAACAGACTACGATTTAGGGTTCAGGGGTTTCAGAAGAGCTTCTGAGGGTTCCATGAAGGGCTTCCCAACAGTACCGGTTGTTCCTATTGTTGTTTCCGGGGTCCCCTTATAAGTTGCGAAATAGGAAACGGAAAGGAGCCCTACGAACCCTTGATATCCTGGGCAGCTCGTTTGGAATTATGATCCTGGTGTTTGTTTTTTGTCTTTGGTCAGCGATGGTCGTACCTGACAAGACTGAAGATAGTTTTGACAATGCCGGTAGCCTAAACCCTGAGCCCTATCAGGTCAAGAGAAACTGGTATAGCCCACTTGATGTTAGGATGTAAAAGCCATCTAGCCGCGAAAGAAATTCAGTCGGTAGTTTGTGTGGCGTCAGAGCAGAAACACTGCATCTTAAGCTTGGTATTTTAGTCCTTTTCCCATCAACCCTTGTCTACTCCCTGGCTACTGCTCCAAAGACCTGTGTAGATGCCTGCGCCGCAAAGGCAAATCACAGTCCCAAATCCTGAAACGAAGCCTGAACTCCCAAACACCCTCGAAGTCCTAAACCCTAAAACCCTAAACCCTGAACCCTCGAAGTCCTAAAACCCTAAACCCTAAACCCTCGAAGTCCTAAAACCCTGCAGCCGGAGCTGAGAACTTCAGGAACGCGCGGCGCTGCGGCGCTATGAGGCCAGCTTTGGTCGAGGGGACGGCGCAGCCCATGCAGGTGCGAAAGGGGGAGCTAGATCACATCAATGCCGAGTGGTTACTTTGGGATGTGGGCAGTTTATGTCTGTGATCAGCCTTGCAATATATAATTTCGCTTTGAAATCTTCAGGTCCTTGGGCATTAAGCTTTAGGACCCCAGAGGTCTGGAATCCCAGGATAGGTTGAGGATTTAGGGATTGCGGGGCTGGGGACTGGGAGTTCATGGGAGCATACTGTTGCGCACATGGGTCAGGGCACCCCAGAGCTTGGAAAGTTCCAGCGGCTGCATGGGTGGGCCCACAAGATTGTTACACCGTGCCACGAACTGAGGCGAACCTCAGAAAGCTACACTCTTGAAGGGTTTCGGGTTCAGAGTTCATCCATTTCCGTCGCTTGGGGCAGGTGGTTTGTTCTTTCGAGCTTACCTCAGGTGCCTTCTTTGTGGATCCTCACAAGCACCCGTGCTTGCAGCCAAAGGGCATCAACAGATATCCGAGCGAAGGCCACTCTGACACCGCAACTCAGTCGTGGCTGCTTCGATCTTTATCGTCATCATATCCTCATTCCTGGGTATACTACCATGATGCTAACTGACGGTAGTGTTACTTGCCTTTTTCGCTTAGATAACATTTGCCTGTAGCACATGCGACCGACACAGCAATACTGTGTTCGTCGCAATCATCACGATCACCATCCCCAAAGTCATCCTCAGAGCCATCATCATCATCATCATCATCATCATCACCATCATCATCATCATCGTCAGCATCAGCATCAGCATCAGCATCAGCATCAGCATCAGCATCAGCATCAGCAGCATCAACATCATCATCTTCTTCATCCTCATCATCAGCAGCAGGAGCATCGCCACCACCATCATCATCACCATCACTATCATCGTCATCCTCATAATCCGATCTGCTGCCATACCTCCAAAGGTTACCATCATCGTCCTCATGGTTGTCATCACCGCGCAGCAGTGCCAATTACATCACGGCCTTCTCATCCTCATCACCAACATCATCATTGACATCGCCATCACCACCAGCATCGTTAGGGATGGCCACTGTATCTCCTTCATGTCCTTGAGGCCCTGGCCTCAAACTCTGAAGCGGAAACGCGGGGAGTCTGCCAAAACTGAAAGCCTCGAAGCTCAGAGTCACGCCAGGCTACAACCGAAAGGCATTTCCTTGGTTCGTGCAGCGCAAGGCAGCAGCAAGTCGCGCGTTTTAGGGTCCTCTTTAGGTGCACGCCGGTTTGTGACAAAGACTATACAGACTTTAGACTGGGATGCAGTTGATCTTAATCATGGTGTTTATCAGCAGCATTCCCAAGAGTGCTGTCGTTGTCGTTGTTGTTGTTGTCATGGTGGCTGGGTTGTCAGTACTGTGTATTGCTGGTTGTCCGCAGGTGTTCAGCTGGCAAATTCTACGGCAACTCGTAGAGAAGCTTTTCAATCAGAGTTGAAGTGGCAAGTATCGGCACAGACACGGAAACTAATGACGGTATTCGATGATCTTCGGAAGGGCGATAGGTTGCAGGCCCTCCTTGCAGTTGCACTTTAGGCAGTAGTCGTCCTCATCCTCATCCTCGCAGGAACAGCTGTGAAGCAGCAGGAAGAGGAGGAGGAACAAGAGGAGGAGGAGGAGGAGGTAACAGCAGCAGTAGCGGTCTATATCTGTGGCAGTGGCAGTGGCAGTAGCAACAGATGATGGGGATCAGCACTGATTCCTCTCCCCCTCGCATTAAACGCCCTTGCCCCGCCAAAAATTAAACATGACAGTTTCAATTTGGGATTAGGGGATCGGTTCTATAATCTTCCATTACTTCGTGCTTCCTTTCCGACCCCTTCATGTTGCAGTCTGCAGAGCCGGCAGTCCGAAGTGAAAAGTAACAGGAGTTCCGAGCAGCAGTACTCTTGGGGTCTTAATAATTACCTACACTCTTTTGTGGTTCCTTATTATAAGTATAGTAGAATATCCCGCAAAACGCTATTCTAATTATTAAGGCCCCTATAGAAGCTGAATCATAATCCTTACCCATAGGCCCCATAGTAGTCCCTTTTTGGGATTACCTTTTCGGATTCTAAATGTGAACCCCAAAATGGAACTACTATGTGGCCTATGGGCAGTTTGCCACCAGACGCCATGCCAGGCTGCGAGCGAGACATCAGACGAGGTCATCAAAGCGACGCAGGCGCATGAAACAGGAGGATTTCGGGGTTTTTAGGGTTTAGGGGTTTAGGGTTTTAGGGTTTTAGGGTTTAGGGTTTAGGGTTTAGGGGTTTAGGGTTTCGGGTTTTAGGGTTTAAGGCACAGGATTGTTCGCGCTGCGGCACAGGTGCAGAGCACCTCGAATCCTGATCCCTCGGCTCAGTGTTGAAGATTCTGCCGAAGCACTGACAAGCCTTAAGCCATACGCCAAAACAGGATCCCACCAAGACGTTTACATGGCTCAGATTGAAGGCTGATTTGGATCGTCGCCCTGCCCCGTGGAGGTTACAACGAAGAGAACATAGCACCCGCAGTGCTGAGTTCTTAAGTCGGACTAAGACTCTCGAGCAACTCTAGTATCTGTCTACGTAGCTGTCTGTGGGAGACGCATCCGGACATACATATGATCCGCGCTAGGAAGTGCAGGTGACAACATGTGGAACTCCGGCAAAGAAGTCTTAAGCCTTAAGCATCCTTAAGCCCTCCCAGTCTAGACTCTATAGACCCGGGATTACGCCCGGCGCCGCGGATTGAGACCCCTCTTCGTACATCAAGCCCACAAATAGCGCCTCAAAATTCAATTAACTTCGTGAAGGCGTGGGTTTTGAAATCCTGACAGCCCAACCCCTAAACCTCGAAACCCAATCCACTAAAGCCCCAACCCATAACCCGAAATGTTTACCAGCTTTACCAGC
Source organism: Symbiodinium sp. clade A Y106 (assembly GCA_003297005.1). Lineage (NCBI taxonomy): Eukaryota > Dinophyceae > Suessiales > Symbiodiniaceae > Symbiodinium > Symbiodinium sp. clade A. The sequence continues at coordinate 200,554 of BGNK01000682.1, read as the reverse complement.
TGGCCACCCAGGACCCTGAGTTCGGGCAGTCCCGTACTTTGAGAGCTGAGCCCTTCCCAAAGTTCATTTAGGGTTATATAAGGGTATTCTACAGGGATTCCCAGAGAGCCCAATACCCCTTAACTAAGGAATATGGCTTAAATTATATAGGGCTTCATATTAGGATTTAAGCTATATTCCGTAATTAAGGGGTATTGGGCTCTCTGGGTTCTTTCCTCAGGGAGTAGGATTTCAGGATGTGGGGTTTAGACGTTTAGTGGTTTAGGGTTTACGAGTTTAGGGTTCAGTGGCTCCGGGTTTTCGCTTTACAGTCTCGTCTCACGAACCCTAATCGCTCTAGCTCTGACTACGAGATATAATCTATAATATTGTATATATATATATATACATATACATATATACACAGACATACATGCCTACCTACCTGCATACATACATACATACATATATACATATATATATGTATGTATCTTCATATATATATATACACCTTTATTTACTGCACATGTCAGGCATTCAAGGCAAAGAAAGAGGAGCGCCAGAGGCTGCTGGAGGGCAAGGAAACAGGTCTGCATTTCGTCGTGAAGAGGGGGTAGTATGACTAGCGTCATCTCATCCTTATGTAGGAAAGATGATGATCTATGGTTCAGACAGGGATATCGTGAATCTCGCCCGAGACCCTAACTCCGAGCATTTTGCATCCTACATGTTTAAGCTTTACAGTTTAGGGGTTTCTTCTTTTCGAGGCTTTGGGTTTCAGTGCACATGGGCGTTAGGATTTGGGGAGCTCGCCATCACCTCTGCGAAGTGCAACGCCTAATAAGAATCCCTAATCCTTATTGCACTTTTCGAAAAACCCTAAACCCTATTGCACTTAGAAAAACCCTAAACCCTGAACCGGGTTGGGTGTTTAGGGAGAAAGCCGCCTTTAACTCGACGCCTCTTCAACCGTCCAGCGATCTGAGACTCCCAAGCCCGGGTGTCCAAGGGGGCTTCTTGGAAATGGGTTTATAGGGATAAGGGGTTTAAGGGGTTTAGGGTTTTACTAAGGCACCAATGGCCAGTAGGAAACCCTGTTAAATGAAAAGTGGAAGGTTTAGGGTTTAGGGAATCGGGTTCGTTGTGTTGGTAGCAAGATAAGATGAGATAAGGATAATGGTTTGTCTTTCAGTTACATGGGTTTGGGGTTCAGGGTTTTGCCTTCAAGAATCAGGAGTACACTACGCCAAAGGGAAGAGTCAGGCGAAGGGACCGCCCGCTGCAAAGGTCCAAGCCTTAAGCATCCAGCCCCAATCCGATAGACTCTAAAGACTTCAAAGCCTATACTATAGTAAGGGTTCCTTTAAGGGACACCATAAGGGCTAGTATAAGGAGTTAGTATAGGGGCCTTAATAATTACCTATACTATTTTGGGGAGGTTCCTTATTATAATGATGGTATAATGGGCCCCAAAACCCTATTCTCACTATTAAGGCCCCTATTTTACACTCGCAACCCGAATCCCAAAGTGGTTGAGAGCCTCAGTGGCTATGTTCATTGCGCAGGAGACTGACTGATCAGAGATCCATCTCACACCCTTCGGGACCCATGCAGGTGTGCTACCCCTGCTGCGCCGTACAGTGCGCACCCTACATCCTGAACCAAAACCCCTGTCCTAATCCTTACTAAGCCATTCGACAACCCTCCTTAACTGCAACGGTGGATCCTACACCCTAAACCCGTAGCCCTAAAGGCCCTCACTCCCAAGTCCTAAGCCCCTACATCGCAGCAGACCCCAAAGCGCTACATCCTATAAGCCACGAAGCCCGAAAGCAGGAAGCCCCGTTTGTGGGATGTGGACTCAGAGGGCGAAGAGGCGCAAGCCGAATTTCTTCGAAGTGCGGGCTTTGGACTTGGGGCTGTGTGGTTTTTGCAGGATTGGGGCTTTTCGGGGTTTGCAATCGGGTTGTAGGGCTTTGGGGTTTGGGGCTTTGATGTTTTGGATTGTCGAGCTTTGCGTGGTAGGTATTTGTTTTCGGGCTTTGAGGTTTGAGGCTTGTGGTTTACAGTTTGGGGTTTTTCAGGGTCGGTGTTTTAGTTGCTGGGCCAGGGCACAGGTTCCGAATTTAGGGCATCGGGGTTTGGGCCTTCGTCGGGTGGATAAACCTTTCAAGCCGTTACACCCACCACCAAAGCCGAAACCCCGTCCTGCACCCCTAAAGCCCCTAATCCCCGGTACCCTAAACCCTAAAGAACTCATGGTTTCTTGTACTGTATCCCCTCACACACACAGACACATACTTGCGCGCACGCATGCACACATCCTTTTGCACACCCCAAACCCTACTTGGAGGCCCAGGGGACTTAGTAAGTAGGTTATAAGTAGGGTTATAATTAAGGTAACTCCATTTAGGGTACTTATCACCCTACTTATAACCTACTTACTAAGTCCCCTGGGCCTTAAAGTAACGACTTTCTGGCCGCCGACCCCCAGGCTGTTGCTCAAGGCTGAATGCCGGTGTAAGCTGGTTTGTAAGATCTGTCACATGTCCTTTGATCGTGGGATGTGTGTCTATATACATATATATATGTAATATGTGCACACATGTTAGACTTTGATAGAATAGAAGTGACAATGGACATAGAAATCGGTATAGTGGCATAGAGTAGAATCGATTGTTGTCGAAACTAGACACACAATATCGATCTATCTGTGTATCCGCCTACTGATGGCTGGTGTTTATATATATATATACATACATATACATATATATATATATATATATACACATGTATGAGAGAGCTGCCTTTAGGGTCTATTTAGCGCTTCTATTCTATTCCCTTATATTTGAATATTATTATTTTATATTTTTGAAAAAGTCGAAGCGGGTAAAATAGTTCCAAGAAGTAAAATCTAGGTATTGAAATTATTGTAATTCTTTTAACAGTTCAAACAATGAAAGTAATACAGATAAGTAAAATAACCAAAAAGACCAATCGGTCTAATTTTACTTGTTTAGTTTAGTTTAATTACTTTCTGATTGTCAAAACAAGAGTTACAAATACCATAGGTAAACTCAGCCTTATTTTAATTGTTTTAATTCTCTTCAATACTTTAATCATAAAAATAATAGAAATATTTAAAACATGTAATCTCAGCCTTATTTTATTTATTTGCATTATTTTATGTATTTTTACTGTTTAAGTATGTTAATTAGTAAAATAAACCAAAATCGTAAAATAACTGAAAACAAGGGTTGATTTTTTTATGCATTTTAATTGTTTTAACGATGAAAATAATAGAAATATTTCAAACAATAAAAAATAAAGGTATCAACAGCTGACTTTTCAAGAACTTTTTATTTTAATTGTTGAAATTATAGCTCCTCAACCCCCGGTGTTGGGTGTCGGGGGGTTGGGGGTGTGTGGGCAGGGAGGGTGGCAGCAGGGACTGTGGTGGGTGTGGCAGCGGGGTGGAGGCTGATTGCGTAGCGTGTTGACAACTTTGGTCCATCGGTTCGGTGATTCCAAGCTCTACAGGGGCCCTGCATCACTACTATAGNGTGGGATGTGGTGGGTGTGGTGGGGGGTGTGTTGGTGGGGGCGTGGTGGGTGGTGGGGGTTTGGTGTGGTATGGTCACACGCACACAAATCTATATTTATATCCATATCTACATCCCTCAGGAAGATCTGCCGGACGCACAGCAGCTGGTGCAGGATCTGTGATGGGGGTTGTCTGTTTCCAGTGGGGCTTTGTCTGTTTTTAGCGGGGTTTGTTTGTTTTTAGTGCGGTTTTGCGGGTTTTCGGAAGGCTCCTACCTGAATTGAAACCTGAGAGGCGTTGATCCGGCTCGTTGGTCAGCTCGAGACGCAGAAGGGTCGAGTGACAACTTTGTTGTCAGCCCGGGGGCACGGAGTGCCCCGGGCTGTGCTTAGACGAGCAGAGAAGAGAGTCGGGCGGAAGGTGGCCTCCAAAGCGGAGCGGGATGAGTTCGGCATGTTCGTGAAATTGCTTCGACTTCTTCCGGCCTACTACTTCTGCCCGGAGTATTTAGCCACTGTAGCAGCTTGTTCTAGGAGTATGAAGCAGCAAGTGCTGGACAGAAACCACTGGACCGGAACTTCTTCGCGACCAGCAAGCGCTGAGGGCTATGCCCAGGTGGTGGATGACTGCTCGAACCGTGAATCTTTCACAGCGCCAACTGACTCAACTGGATGCATTTCCGCAGAATTGCATGCTGCGGTGGAAAGCTTTCGGCTTTCCAAGTCAGGATGAGCGTTCTGTAGAATACGGAACAGTCCACTTGCTGCTTGGCTCTGCTCGCTTCCGTGTTAGTCTTCCAGATCATGTCAGGACACTGCGAATCGTTGTTCACGGAACGAATGTGTCTTCGTTTCTGTTTGGTGCCCTTACAGAGAGCGCGTGGTTCCCGGTATGTTCCTTTATCGCGAGAAGTGCTTCGACCTCGCGCTCCCAATGATGTGATGCTGATGTGGGATCGACGCTATTTTGCAGTAAACGTGAATGGCTTTTTAGTCTTGGACCGAGCTGCTCCAAGCAGACGAGGCGCAGCAAAACCCTGATGTCGAATGCAGACTAGTCGTCTGGATGCAGGCGACGGCAGATGCTCATTATGCAGCTGAAGTACTGGTCTCACTACGTAAACACAATACACGGACGGAAAATATGGACATGGCTTTACGGACGCTGAAGAAGAAGTGAAGCTGCTCCGAGCAGACGAGGCGTAGTAAAACCCTGGCATCGATGCAACCTATTCGTGTGGATGCAGGCGACGGCAGATGCTCATGATGCTGCCGAAGCACTGGTCTCAGTATGTATACATAATGCACGGATGGAATATGTGGACATCGCTTGTGGACATCGCTTTACGGACGCTAAAACATGTGGAGCTGCTCCAAGCAGACCAGGCCCAGCAAAACCCTGAGGTTGAGTGCATCATATTCGTGTGAATTCAGGCGACTGCAGATGCTTATGATGCCGCTGAAGTACAGGTCTTAAACACAACACGCGGATGGAAGATATGGACGTCGCTTTCAGGACGCCGACCAGGAAGAGGAGTTCGAAGAACACCAGGTGCAGCTGGAACCTGCTGCTAACTTCATCTGTCTCAATCAACCCATGACTGTAACAAGGAAGCGTCGTGGAATGGCCCAGAGCAGGCCGCATGCAGACGGAATCTATGTTATAGACACAGATCATACTGAATTCAACCGCTTTGGGGTAAGGTTGTGCCGACGCCGCGGTGCTTTCCTCCACCGGCAGGCGCCTCGTAGTGTGAAAAAAAGAACTATAACAATCGAAAACATCATATATATATATGTACTGGTCCCATCACTGAGGGCTCGTACATCGAACGCTTATTGGAGGAGGCATGCCGCATCCTTGTGCTCTCAGATAACAGGACGAGGGTATGTAGTCGTCTGCGTGCAGGCGCCAGCAGACATGTCGCATGTCGTCGAGGTCCTGGCCTCGGCATGAAGTCGCCCAGCTATTGTTAGCGAAATTCTAAGCATTGTCCAGGATGATGAAGAGGAAGAGGAGTTCGTGGCGGATGAGACACACATAGACTTTGAGGTCAGATCCGTAAGCTAACTCACTCATGATACTGTCAAGCAGATCCCCGAGCCCGAACATGGCCCGGATCAGGCCATGTCTGCGTTCAGAGAGCAGCGGACCGTCGCTTAGAAACCTGTTCATTTTGACCTCATACGAGGCAGTCACGACAACTGATGACCGAAGCTTCCAGCAGGCACTCATTGATTTGTGATGCGACAGAGAAAAGTATATTAACTTATGTCTGCTACTGGCAGGCATTGCCAATGGATATCTCCCCGCTCCGGGACGTGAATCCACACTTCTTGAAGAGGACTGACGTCGTGTAAACTGCATTACTTTCTGGCTTCGATTCCCATCTCGTGAAAGGAGATTCAAGAAAGCCCATGGAGGCAGCTCAGCTTTTAAATCCAAAGATCAGGCATCCTACAGCTAAACAAATAAAAAGGAACTAGAACATCTATCTCTCTGTAGCCCGTGCTCAGCGCCGGATGACGACGACGCGATAGATCCGCAGATCCACCGGCCCCGGAGTAAAGAAGATTCTTGGAGGTTCAGGGTTTCGGTTTGTACGACTGTGTATGATCCTAGCATGCATGGACGAAGAATGAACGTATGCAGCTGTTAATAAGTGTTATGTGTATAAAGTGGATGTGTCTTAAAACATATATAATCATATTACGCACAGTCATATAGTTGCAAGTGGCCCAAAGGATGTAGTTTCTTATTGTAAATATTTCAATCGTTTGGTTTTAAATGAACCTAGTTAACACAATGAATTTACAAAGGCAAGCTATAGTTGCAACTTCTGTGTGATGGGATTCTTAGTGGCAGGGGTGTAGGCAATACTTAGCAGGATTATGTTGCATGCATGGGTGGTAACTTGTTGTTGATAGGATTCTTAGTGCCAGGGGTGTAGGCAATACTTAGTAGGATTATGTGGCTTGCATTGGTGGTAACTTGCGGTTGATGGGATTCTTAGTGGCACGGTTGTGGGAATACTTAATAGAATTATGTTGCTTGCATTGGTTATAACTTGTGTTTGATGGGATTCTTAATGGCAGGGGTGTAGGCAATACTTAACAGGATTATTTGTTTGATAGTATTCTTTGTGGCAGTCGTGTAGGCAATACTTAGCAGGACCATGTTGCTTGCTTCGGTGGTAACTTGTGTTTGATAGGAATCTTAGACGCAGTCGTCCAGGCAATACTTAGTAGGATTATGTTGTTTGCATGCATGGTAACTTGTGCTTGATGGGATTCTTAGAGGCAGGGGTGTAGGCAATATCTAGTTGTATTAGTTTGACTATCATACATAACAGTTATACTGTTTGACTAAGAGAGTGACATTGTAGTCAATATATACTAGTCAAATAGGCCCGAAAGGCGTCGGGCTCATATATGTATGTATATATACACACACACATACCTATGTGCAACCTACCTACATGCATGCGCCTTGGATGGCCTGAATGGCTGGAAGATGGTCAGCCCCTGCCGAAATTGGTCGCTTGGAGTCAGTGGTGGCAGTGCGTCAAGTTCCTGGATGATTGAAGTTGTCAGGTTTAAAGACACCACTTCATTTACTATATATCATTACTATCCTAAACCCATATCCCTAAACACCGTAGATCCTCTTGTGGTATACCCGTAGAACCAGATCATGGTATGGCCCGAGTCCTTCCTTTGTGATAGTATACCTCCTAATAACCATTTTAATTTTAGTTCACTAAAATCATATATGTATGTGTGTATGTATGTATCTATTTTTTTATGTGTATATATACACATATTCATAGTATGTAAATATACATGTGTCTACATTGTAAAGTACATCGTGCGATCGAATAGGAGAAGAGAGTACCACGAGCCCAGGCACGAGCTTCCTTGGATGGCGATCGACTGGGTTTCCGAAGCTCCCAGGCTTCCCTGGGCCTTCGGCTGAGAGCAGCTTCGTAGTAGAGTAGACCTTTTTGGGTTTCGAGTTTTAGGGCTTTTAGGGGTTTTAGGTGTCTTAGGGGTTTTAGGGGTTTTACAGGTTTAGGGTTTAGGGCCATAGTACTTAGAGGTATGTGAGGGGACTTGGTAACTAAGGTTCCTTACCGGGTTCTTTTTCAGGTTCCTTAACGGGTTAGGACTCTCTTTATTAGGGAGCATCGTAGTAGAGTAGCTAAGTTTTGACTCTTTTGGTTTGGAGACTTAGGGGGTTTAGGGTTTTAAGGGTTTAAGGGTTTTGGGGTTGAAGGGTTCAGGGTTTACGGTTTCGGAGTTTATGGGTTTAAGGTGTTTGTTTAGGCGTTTATGGGTTCAAGGGCCTTGGGTGTAGGTAACCGCAACCAAATTCCCAAAGGTCAACCTGTAGTTCCCCTTAGGGTACTGAACGACTGAGGCAGGGGTCACTTCGGTGATTCTCACAGATGATCTGCCTGCTGGGCGTGCCTTCTCTGAGGACCCTACACCCTAAACCTCTTAACTCTAAACCCGTAACCCGTTTAGCCCGAAAATCCTTAAGGGGCTCTAAACACCTAAACCCTAAACCCCTAGGCCGCTTAGCCTAAACCCTCAACCCTAAACACCTAAGCACCTAAACCTTGAACCTTGAGGACAACCTAGAAATCAAGCCGAGCAATGTGCAGACATGGACAGCGACCTCAGCTTTGATCATCGCAGAAGTTGTCGGAACTGGAGTCCTTGCTCTTGGTGGCCAAATGGCCACTGTGGGCTTGGTCTTTGGCCTTATGGTGCTGCTTGCATGCTATCCTCTCAACCTCTTCACGGCCCTGCTTCTAGGTTCTTGTTAAAGGATTTAGTTTAAGTTACCATAGTAGGGATCTATAGTAAATATTATGGTTTCCTCATTATGATTAGACCCCTTAACAAGAACCCAGGCTTCTTTGGCAGGTCCATGAGAGGCTTCCCCAGGTTGTTACGCTCGGTGATGCTTTGGCGGTGCTTGTCGGTCCACGAACCGGAATGTACGGCTACTTCGTGCTGTATACCTACATCTTCATGACCATGGCAAATTACATGATTGTCCTTGGGGATGCTGTGCAGTCCTGTCTGTACGTGTTCGATATTTCTCGTTTGACCGCCTGCTTCATCGGAGCTTTGCTGCTGTTGCCTCTGAACCAGTTTCGAACCCTATCTGGTTTGTCAGTGTTGAGTGTGGTTTCCTTCGCCACGGTTTTGGCAACATTGATGTTGTGTCTGTGGACCCTGCTCACAGCACCAGTCTGTCTGCATGCAAGCACTAGAGATGAAGGCTACATGCAGTACAGTTCCGCCATATCTGGATTTGTCTTTGCCTTTGCTGGACAGCATATCATGCTGGAGATGCAAGTTGAGATGAGAGAGTCCTCGGAGTTTCCAAAAGCTGTTTCTCTAGCCTTCTCCGTTCTCTTTGCAGTTTATACCATGGTCAGCCTACTGGCTTTCCGTGCCTGTGCCGAGAACACTCCTGGTAACCTCCTCCTGGTCCTCCCAGCAGATTGGCGAAAGAGCACCAGTGGCGCTTTGATGGTCGTTCACTTGCTCGTCACTTACACAATTTCGCAGCAGGTGCTCAACCGAGCGATCTGCTTATACTTGGTTCCATCAGCGCTCGGCGAAGGTGCGACTGCAAGAGCAAAGTGGCTTGGGATTACTACTGCAAGCATGCTGGCTTGTTGTCTGGTGGCAAACCTGGTACCACTTTTTCAGGACCTCGTGAACTTGACTGGTGCCCTGCTTTCGACGCAGTGTGTCTTCATATTGCCTGGAGTCTTGTCGACGGTCTCCAATGAGAAGCGGTGGCTCCGCATATGTTCTGCTGGTACCATAGTCATTGGCTTCTATTTGGCTGTTTCCGGTACAATCTGCAGCTCAATCGTCATCGTCCAGAAGCTTGCAGCTCCCGTCGACACCGAAGGCCTCCACGCGTCACCCTGAAGCCAAAGCCTTTCCTCTGTTCGGAAGCTTTCTCGAGTGTGCGAGAGGGAGCGACGTCTGCCGCCACACGTTGCCTCGGTACGCTGGCTACAGATTTGAATTACTTACATGATTTATAGGTGTCCAAAGTTGGCCCAGCAGTACAGAAAATCTGGGGTGTCGGGGCTCGGGTGCAGGATTCGGGGACTGGACGGCCATGAGTAATCCCGTTAAGAATGCCTTTGGCTGTGTTGTGGACGATGACGACTACTGGCTGCGGAACAACATGCGTGAGGTTGGTCCACAGGTTAATGCTGCATGAATTAATCTCGTCATTCGGGCTGAGCTCTTGGCTCCAAAACGCGCAAGCCCTGAATGCCTGCTCAAGAGCAAGGCCAAGAAAGCCAGAAGTCTGTCAACCAAGACATAATCTAATATCCCCTTACAATCCCTTTATGTAAACAGAGTATAGCCCATAGCTCTATTCAACTCTATTCCGATGAATAAGTTGACTTTAGGGCTTAAGGATGACCCGCCGGAGAAGCCAGGTGACGCTGTGTGCGAGGTGCTTCATGCCGATTGGTGAGACAGCATACGAGGGCAAGGCAGGAGCCGCCGTGACTCTTGTAAGCCCCATGATCTATCTATCTGTAACCTATAGAAGCCTGAATAACTAGTTTATCTTCCTTCGGGTTCCTATATACAACCAAACCAGATATTCACCACAAAACCTATCCCAAGTATGAAGTTATTACACCCCAAACCCTAAACCACTAAACCGAGACACCCTTCTTTCAGTCTCGCTGCAGGCCAAGAACACCTGCGTCCACCCCGAGTGCTGCGCACAGGCTCCCGTGGGTTCTCGCTACGTTTGTTGGGCTTGACAGGGGTTTACAGGGTTGAATGCGACTATCACACAGGCGGTATTGGTTTGATGGTGTCTTCGGGCTTTTTGGGGTTTAACTAAAAGGTTCAACCAGACTCAACCAGGGCTCACTGGGTTCTTGCCAAGGAAGTTAAATTCAAAGCCTCAAAGCCTCTCTTATTCACTATATATCTTTTTCCACACTGGTAACCTGTCACTTAAGCTCGCTATACCTTTATGCAAGCCTTGAAAACTAACAAGCCTTGTCATGGTGGGAACTTGAGCTATGTTTGAGGATCAGGGTGGCCCAAACCCTAGACCCTAAATGAAGACTTGGAGATCTGCGACGCCATGGGTTCCGAGCTGCTGACTAATGCTCACCAAACCAGCAGACAGCAGTGCTTTCCACATTGGATTCAGCTCCGTCCGGAGAATGTGAATAAACAAGGGCATGGCAGGCGAAGCCCAACGTAACCAGAGCGCTAAATCCCTAGATCCAAACCCCCAACAGTCCTGAGCCCGACTGCCGCAACGAAAAGACACTAAGCCACTAAGCCAACCCAAATCCGGAATTTGCTTTAAGTCCTAAAACAAAAACCCCAAGAGCCTCGCATCCTTCAACCCTAAAGCCCATACCGAGCCCTAAAACCCGAAACGCCAAAAATCCCCGTTCCTGACGTCTCCAGCGTGAAACACTCACTAAGCGACCCCAAATGACTTACCCTGAAGAGACTAACTTCTCTACGTGGAAGCCTGCGCAACGCAGGAGTGGATGAAGGGTTTAGAGTTCAGGTTCAAATGGGGCCTAGCGAAGAAAAGGATTTTGCCTGTGGTGCGCTTAGATTTCGGTATATGGTACGTGCCTGTATGAGTGTTTGCCATCTTCTTTTCATATGGGTAGATATCTAAAGTAGGGTCTCTTTTCAGGTCCCCAAACTACGGCACTCTTATAAGCAAGAACCCTAAACGGGACCCTCATTTAGAGAACTACTCCTATGATTAACAGATGCGTAATATAGGGGCCTAAATAGTTATCAATACCTTTTTTGGGGATTTTTTGATATAACTATAGTATAATTTTACCAAAAGCCCTATTCTAATTATTCAGGCCCCTATATTACTTAAGACCCAAGACCTGCATCAGGTGATGATTGAGGAGATGCAGGAGCAAGAGAAAGGCTTCTTGCAGGACCCTTTTTAGGCTGTTTAGGATTTAGAATTGCGGTCTAGGGATTGAGGGTTTAGGGGCTAAGGGGCTTAGGATTTAGAATTGAGGGCTTCGGGTTTAGGGTTTACAGGGTTTTACGGTTTAGGATTTTGGGTTTAGGGTTTAAGATTTAAGGTTTCACCGTTACGGATTTCGCATATTTAATGACCCCACACTGTCAAACGGATCGTAAATGCAGCCAAGAAGTCTTTGATTGCTTGTTGGTTCCTAGATCTACACGTCAGCAGAGACTGTGTTCCAACTAATTATCCAACCTCTCCAACCCTCAACCCAAAACCCTAAACCCTAAATTCCCACCCGACCCCCTGGGGCCGTTCCCACCCATGACTGGGTGAGCCTTTACACCTGCACTGGGCCAAACAATGGGTGGAGCCTCGAATACAGCCCTATCTGGGCTGTCACGGGCCTTGTCGTTTTAGAGGAGACTGCTTTTTCCTTCTCTGGCCTCCCCCTACCACTGGCCGTCTAGCCCCTGCCTACATGCTCGGTGTGGGAATTGCCACAGGCCCCTAAACCCTAATCCCCTCAACCAGTAATACCCCTAAACCCTAAGCCCCAAACGGCCGGCCGTGGGGTTACTTAGATCTTCTTTTTCGGGTTCGCATAGAACTTCTTTTTGGGGCTCGCTGGTGTCTTCTTTTTTTGCCTGCTACTACTACTACTACTGCTAGTAATACTATTATTATTATGATTATTATTACTACTACTACTACGAATAATACTAATACTAATACTAATACTAATACTACGACTAATACTATTATAATTACTAATACAAGTACTAATACTAACACTAATACTAACACTAATACTAATACTAATAATAGTACTAGTACTAGTACTAGTACTAGTACTAGTACTAGTACTAGTACTCATACTAGTACTAATAACTAATACTAATACTAAAACTAAAACTAATACTAATACTAACACTAATTCTACTACTAGTAGTAGTACTAGTAGTAGTAGTAGCACTACTACTACCACTACTACTACTACTACTACTATTACTGGTGCATCTGGTACGACTGCTACTACCAAGACTAGCACGACTGTCAATACTACTACTACCACTACTACCACTACTACTACTACTACTACGACTAGTACTAGTAGTAGTAGTAGTAGTAGTAGTACTACTACTACCATTAGTCGTAGTAGTAGTACTACTAGGCCAGGTACCCCTGGTGTGAGGCCAGTCAGGGCCCTAAACTCTAAACCCTGAACCCCTAAACGCCTTAACCCTAAAACCCTAAACGCTAAAACCCTAAACCCTAAACTCTAAAGCCCCTAAACCCTAAAACCCGAACCCTAAAACCCTAAACCACCGTGAACCCTAAACCCTAAAACCTGAACCACCGTGAACCCTAAACCCTAAACCCTGAACCGTAAACCTAATCCGTACACCCTAAACCCTTAAACCCTTAGCCCTTAACCCTGGCAACCCTAAACCCTAAACCTTCAACCCTAAACCCTAAAACCCTGGGGAACCCTAAACCCTAAACCAGAAGCCCACGAACCCTAAACCGTAAAACCCTTAAACCCTAAACCCGAAGCCCATGAACCCTAAACCCTATTCCCGAAGCCCATGAACCCTAAACACTAAACCCTAAACCGTAAAACCCTAAACCTAACCCTAAAGCCGAAGCCCATGAACCCTAAACCCAAACCCTAAACTCTAAACCCGAAGCCCAGGAAGACCCAAGTGAGCCTGAAAAGGAAGATTTAAGTAAGCCAAGACCTTGTTCCAGGTGCAGGTCCAAGTGAACCCTAAATTGAAGGGCTAAGTGAGCGTCGGCTCTTGCAACCCCCAAACCAGAATTAAACAAAAAAGGGCCTAAACCCGATGCCGCTCCCTCTGTTTTGGCATTTCAGGAGCAGCGGGAGAAGAAGCAGAAGAATCGATCCCTGATTTGCAAGCGGTTTCGGGCTTTTGTGCTCGGGATGCGGGTGTAGGGCTTAGGGATTTAGGGGTTTAGGGGTTTAGGGGTGTAGGGTTCAGGGGTTTAGGGGTTTGGGGGTTTAGGGTTTAGGGGCTTGAGGGACCCGAGGTCGACACCCCAAGCCTTCGATCCTGGTTTAGGGTTAGGTTTTTGAGTATAGGGTTTAGCACCACACATCTCTTTCGAAGCCAATGGGAGCTTTAGTCATTCAGGCTGTGGAGAAGGCAGCGCTAAGACACTTTGACACCCGTAAACCCCTCAAAGGCACCAGATAAGTGCACTGCAGGTTACCTAGCTACCATGTTCTTCTGTACACCAAACACCAACATGCGTACTAGTACGTACATATATATGTATATATATATGTATGTTTGGGTGTATGTCTAGATCTGACAGAGACGTTCAGACCTAATGTAACGTAGACCCAGTAGACCAGCAGCGCCCTAGGATTCCAAGAAGCAAGCAAGGGAGCCCTCGTCGCGCACACAGGGGCTAACATGACAAGATGGTGGACTTAAATTACCTATACTATTTTGGGGGATCCTTATTGTCCCTAGTCTAATTATCAAGGCCCCTATGTTACCCTTGAGCCGAGTTGGCCGTTTTGAGGGCTCCCTCCTTGAAACGAACATGGAGCGAACTCCCATAATATCGATATCCATGTGGCCCTCATTTTAAAGCCCCGTTTCAGGCTCCATGCTGCTTTCGACGTGAGACGTAGGATCAACACTTGGATGAGCTTCATGTAGAGGCCTGAATAGTTGATAATTCTAACCGTCATTGCCCTTACATTATGCCCCTATACTTATGCCGACACGTTTACCGGCAAGCGAAGACATCGGCAAGAGCGGCTTAGGACTAAGAAGTAAGTTGAGCGTGATTCCTGTCCCCATGCCCTGAAGGTCCTTGTCTTGGGGGTTTAGGGTTCAGGGGGTCGTGTTCCCGGTTTAAGGTTCCATGCGAGGGGTTGCGACGTTCATTTAACCACATCCTTGTCATGCTGCTCCTAAACCCTAAACTTAGGCCCTAAACCCTAAACCCTCAACCCACAGCTTTGAAGAGCAGAACGTTGAGCCTGAGGATGCTCCCGGAGTATTGAGGGCCGGCTTCCGTGCACAACACCACACCTCAAACACTCTTAACCCGAAACTTACCGAACCCTGCCAGGCCTTTGGCCTTAACCCTAAACCCGACAAGCCCCAGCCTAACTGTAAACCACCAGACCTTCTATTACCATCATAGTATAATGAGCCAAAACATCATTCCAATTTTTGAGGATCTGACGTTACGCCCCTCATCCTAAGCTTGTGAAAGCCGAGGAGCTGAGCACGACATTGGGTGGTCAACCTCGTGCCTCGGCTGGGGTTTAGGGTTTAGGGTTTAGGGCTGCGAAGTCTTGGTGCTTGGGGGTGGCTTCATGAATAGGGTTGAAGCTGGATTGAAGCTGATGCTATCTCGTGTCTTACAACTTACTCTGAATCAGGGCACTGCATTCTAAGCATGGTAAGCTAAAACATATGTATATAACTATTTGTGTTTTCAATGCGTATATATATATATGTGAAGGTATGCATGCATGTATGCACGCATGTATGTTTATATGTGCACGCACACAGATATGTGTTTGCACAGGTGCTTGTATAGATACATACATACACACATACAGCGACACATACACACATGCATGCATGCATGCATGCATGCATATACATGCTATGTATGTATACGTCCATGTGTACAAGCAAACAAACACACAATCACACATATAAACATGCCTACGTACATACATACATAATCATACATACATACATACATACATACATAGATACATACATACATACATACATATGTACATACACGCGCACGTACCCACATACACCCGTTTCTCCGAGATACCCTTTTGTATGATACGGTAGTAAAAGTTACAGGTAGCACCGTGTGCTTGTGTCTTTATATAGAACACATATCTTAAATCCCAAACCCTAAACCCTAAACCCTCTACACATCAGTTCAGGCTGGTGCCCTCCAGTGCCCCGCTGGCAGAGCAGCTGGGCTTTGGGGAGCTCAGGCTCAAGTCGATGCTCTTCTGTTTGTTTAGGGGTTAGGGTGTAGGGATTTAGGGTTTAGGGATTATACATTTGGAGTTTGGGGTTTATAGGGTCTGTGCTCTCCTAGGTTCTGGTGCATGTGTTGTTTTTGACTCTACCTATTCTTAGCCGTCTTCATGTGGTGTTTCTCATATTGCTCTTCTCAGCATTTCTCTGTTTCGCATGTGTATTTTGCATACTCCTTTTCAGCGCCTGCTCATTGTGCTCATTGTCACTGTCATCACATGTGTGCTTTTGCATTTAAGGCAGTATGTGTTTCAGAAGTATGTTTATTGCTCGCACAGTTCTGTGTGAGCGGTCTGAGATGTGCTGTGCTTGATGATTAGCTGTATGACCATAGTTGTTCTTATCGTCACCCGATGTACTTGCGGCACAGCTGCTCGGCAAGGTTCTACATGCAACGACTATAATTAGAATAGGGGTTCCTTTAAAGGGATCCTTAAAGGGGTCTATAGGGGATCTATAGCAGAATTCTATGATATAGGGGCCTCAATAAATACTGCCAGTTGGTCGAGGAGCCAGTGGCAACAACGGTTGTAATGAGAACACTTGTTCCTCGTCTTCTCATTATTTCTTACCCTGGTAGCAAACTGCCAAAATTACAGAAAAAATATGATAGCCCCTGAAATGACTTCAGCCTAGAGGTTTGCCCATAGGCCCCATAGTAGTTCTTTCATATTTAGAATTCTATAAGGTAATCCCAAAAAGGAACTACTATGGGGCCTATGGGTAGTACTACATCGTATGCCGTTGCACATTCATATTCGGCCAGAGTAGTAGCAAATGTTGTTTCAAGTCTAGTCTTATATCGTTTTTTTCGCCTTTGAAAGTCTATCTGACGTGTTCTTATGCACGCTATTGCGCGTGTTTCTACTTTACCCATGCATACAAGAACCAGCATGTTGATGTCAGCTGGTCGGTAAATAAAGCAGGTGATTTTCTGACCTTTAGATCAGCTTAGAGTCACGGACTCCCATGGCTTTAACTTCGCAGGCCCATAGGTTTCTATGACATAGCACGCGTTCTGAGCATGCATCGATTGGAATCGAAACGAAACCTGCACCTTTAGTTCCGAATCATATCGACAGATAACGGGTTTGGGCTTTAGGGTTTCAGCTTCATGGCTGAGTATTTCGGGTTGCAGGGTACAGCCCTAACTCTTTATCTCCAGAACCAGCAGCCGGCACCCAAGGCCCTAGCTTCGAGCCCGACACACGATGATAAAATACATAACATGGTACAATATAACAGAATACAATATGGTATAATTACAATACAATACTACATAATGCAAGCAGATGTCGTTGTCAGATCATATCGTATCTTATGATAACATGTCGTACCATATCAATCATATAAGACCATATAGTATCATATCATATCATCAACGGAAAGCTAGCAGCGGGCTCCTGTTGCAGGGGCCTTACTTGCCTCGTTTGGGACGAGGCAGGCAGCCAGACGGTCAGACAACAAATGTGAAGTGATGTAGAAAACCCTACACCCTAAACCCTACAATGCAGACCTTCTGCCTGTTGCAACAGTTCAAGAGACAGTACTGTGGCAGTAGAGCTGCACCAGGCGCAATCTTCCCCCCCGGGAGCCGCTACAAATAGACTATAATGCTTTGGCGCCACGCTTCCTCTATGTGTCTCACCTTTCGGTTGTAGTTTCATTCCTATATCATCCCAAACCTTAACCCGTTCGTTCCCAAATCAACTGGACAAGTAGGTGCAGGGCCCATGCCTCGAAATTGTGACGGGGCATGCATTGCTCATTCTCCAATGTGTTAGTACGGTCGTGTGACGCTAGCTTCGTATAGCGATACACCGCGAAGATGATATAAAGTCCTGACGGCAAAGCCAAAAGCTGAACTCACAACCTTAAAGCCACGAAGCTCGAAACTCAGCTTCCACTTAACCCGCAACCCTAAACCTGAATCCCCAATCCTGTGGGCCCCAAGGCCTAGACGCCACCCTAAACCCTAAACCGTGCCCGAACCCAGAGACCATCAGACTCCTGAAGCCCCAGAGCCCGAAAGCCACTGTGCTTGCGAAGTAGGGTTTTAATAGGGTGTAAGGCAGGGTTTAGGGTTTAGGGTTTAGGGGTTTAGGGGTTTAGGGTTTACGGTTTAGGGTTTTAAGGAAGTTTAGGGCTTGGTGACGGTTTAGCGTATTTAAGATGTGGTGTTTGGCAACTTTGGGATTAGGTTTTAAGGGCTTATAAAGCTTAGTATATCATGGGAAACGGCCCCTAATTGTTCTCAGGTTTTTGGGTTTAAGGTATCAGGGCTTATTACATTCTTAGTATATAAGAGTTCCCAAGGCCCCCCCCGTCCGACACCTCGTCGCAGGCTTCGCGCTCCGTCCGCGTGGCGCCCACGGCCGAGCCCGCAGCTGCGGTGAATTTGGAGTATTTAGCCCTCGCCCTGAAGGCCGGATTTACTGGGTTCTTGTTAAAGGATTTAATATAAGTTACAATGACAAGGAACCAAAGGATTCAGGATCATAGTATTATTTACTATAAGAACTTTAATATAAGTAGTATAATTAAGTTACCATAACAAGGAGCCATAGTATCATAGTGTTATTTACCATAGATCCCGATATGGAGCTTGGTCGCTTAAATGAACTCCCTTACCAAGAGCCCGGATTAGATTTAGAGTTTGGAGTTTAGGGCGTCAGGTTTGGAGTTCAGGGTTTTCGGATTTTGGGTCGATCGCTTTGGGTTTAGGGGGCTTAGGAGGTTTTTAGGGCTTAGGGTTTAGGGATGATTCACCATCAAAACTGTCAGAATTGCTATCGTTGACGGTCTGTTACCATCACCACTGACATAACCAACAGCAACACACCCTTGTCTTTCATGAAGGCTTGTGAAGGATGACAAGATGCAGGCAAGATTTTCACCCCTAATTAACGTAGGGCCCTTAATAATTAGAATAGGGTCTAGGGGTATATCCCACTGTAAGTATAATAAGGAGCCCCCTCAAAACCCTATTCTACTTGTTAAGGCCCCCTACATTTAACCCAACCCCGGCCCCAGCCGTGGAGCCGCCTGAGCTCTAAGCACCCTAAACCCCAAACCTTAAACCCGAAACCTCAATCAAACCGTAAACCCCTAAACCCTAAACTTTAATTTCTTACCTGAGCCGTAAACCCTAAACTGTGAACTTTAAAAATTGAACCCTAAACCCTAAACCGTAAACCCTAAGCTTTAAACCCTGAACCTTACAACCCCAGAGAGCCCAATACCCCTGAAATAAGGAATATAGCTTAAATTTCATAGGGTTTCATATTATGATTTAAGCTATATTCCTTAACTAAGGGGTATTGAGCTCTCTGGGACTCTCAGCACCCCGGCCCATGGTCCAGAGTTTTCTTCCACGGTCGTCCTGCCAGGTTCGCCGAGAATCGAGACGCGAGCCACTCTTTTCCCTGGATCCTGTTGATCCCAAGACACCTGTCGCGATTTGGGAGTTTCCGAAAATTAGGGGTACCTTATTTTGGGGTCCTTATAATAAGGATCCTACTTTTTAGGGTACTCTATTAGGGTCCCCTCTTTTCGGAAATTCCCATTTGGGTTGAGGGGTTTAGGGGCTTGGCGGTTTTTAGTGGTTTGGGGACATCGGGTTTGGGGGACTCGGAGTTTACGGGGTAGGCATGTAGTCGCGATACGCATTGAGGGTTGCTTACGAATGAGCATGCGTTAGCACAGCGATACGGATTTAGAGGCGAAGACTTTCAGAGCTTTACCTTAGTAGCTGAGTGGATACACTTTACACATTTTTGGGATAAAATTACCCACTATACTGAAAGTGTATGCTTTTTGGGGCTTCTGAACTCAGCAACGAAGTAACTAAGTTACGGGTTCAGGAGCTTGAGGGCTTTGGGGTCAGGGTTTTGATCTGATAAAGAACCAGAAGACGCAGGGCAACGATGCATCCACGTCTGAGCACCAATCCAGGGACTGAGCCCGAAGTCACAGCAGTTTCCTGTGGATGGGGGAAGCCCCCAAATCTTTTCAATACTCCTTTTGGGGCCTCGAGGTATTGCAAGATGTCCGGCATGGAGGAATTGTTAGGGAATCCCTGAACCTTCGCTCAGGAATGTTGAGACCACGGCGCAGAAGAAGCGCAGCTTTTCTGAATCTTGAGTCTGCCCAATCTTGTGTTTGGTCTAATGCCCTTTAAGATGTAAACCCAACACATAAACCCTAAAAGGCCTTAACCAGGTATCGATTTGCGATAATGTGTAGTTTCCGTTATTGTTTAATATAGATCACCAGAGAAGCGGTTCTCCGCGGTGATCCGAAGCGTGATTGCGCACCACCGAGGTTTCGAGCCCGAGTGGCTGGCGGGGACCAGCGTCGGGGACGTGATGTTCCAGGCCTTGTAGACATGCCAAGAAACGGGTAGTTCTCTAAATTAGGGCCCTCGTCAGGTCCCGAAAATAGTACAGCACCCTTCTAAAAATCAAAAAGGACCCTAAAGGGGATCCTAGTAAAGAGCACTACCCATAGGTCTCTGGAAGATGTTCGTAATTAGCCAAGCCGAGTGTTGGATGCATAGAGCCTTGCAGCTCTCAATCTGAATATGAAGTTCTCTGGCTGTGAATCAACGGGCAATGTTCCTAAGCTGCCTTGATTAAGAGTTAGGGTTTGGGGTTGAACATCCCCAGCGCCTGCAGAATTGCTGCGTCTCTTGCCTGAACTCACTAACATCAAAACCCCCCTATCCGAAACCCTTATCCCTCATTCGGACTCCTCCGCCTAATCCTAAACAGCAAACTCGGAACCTTTGACCCGCCTAAGTGAACTGCTTGTAATATGGGGGCTTGAGAATTGCCAACACTGTTCCTTAGGGCCTGTTAGGGTTCCTCGTATCCATATTTCAATGCATCTCCAACACCTTATTCTGGCTAAGTGTTGATGTTCTTTCTTAGCCTTGCTAGTATTATCTTGTTGTTTTCTTCCTTACGAAGCTCTAGATACCCACAGCAAGAATATCGAAACAGCAAGCACAAGAAGCTCCGCGTTCTAGGCCGACTACTTCCTCAAGGAGTTGGCTCTGGGGGAGCTCCTCGGCGTTTTAGGGTTCAGGGGTTCAGGGTTCAGGGGTGTATGTGTGGCTTAGGGGCTTCCTTAGGGTTTACAGCTTTAGGGTTTAGGGTGTAGGATTTAGGTTTTTTTTTCGTTTTTTGTTTCAATTTTTTTGGAGTTTTAGGGTGCGGGTTTCGGGTTTAAGGGTTTGGTTTTGTGCGCTAAGGCTTTGCGCTAAGATTTGGATTTAGGGTTGGATGTTGGGGCTTTGGATTTTAAGATTCAGGGCCGTGATGTAGGCTTTAAGCCTCGAGGTTTTAGGGCTCTACACGCTTACGATTTAGGCTGTAGGTTTTGCGGGGGCTTTGGCGGGTGCGACAGAGGTCTGTATGACAGAAAGCTTGAAGGCCTTTTTTTGGTGGGCTTCGAGCTTCGGGTGTAAAGAAGAAGGTTCACCGATTTACCTCAAAATCCCTGTGCGGTGGAAGTTTATGGGGTGGGGGCTTATGGGATTTAGCGTTAAGGTTTTGGTAAGGTCCAAAGCTTGACATGCGGGATTCGCACTTGGATTTCAGACTGCTCTGACGTCAAGGGGTTTGTAGACCCTGAACCCCAAACCTCAGACACTAAGCCCCATGCCCTAAGCCCTGAGCCCTAAACCCATTCGCAGGGAAGTCGACAGCCGAGACTTTCTGGCGCATAGTGGAGGCCTTATGAATCTACTTTACCCCAGGACTACAGTTACCTTTCCCAGACATGGTTAAAGGTTTAGGGCGGTTTCGGGTATAGGGGTTACTGGGTTACAAAATACATGGTTAGTAACCTATTACTTCTGCAACTGGAGCTCTAGGGTTCTAGCAGTAGAGTAGGTAACTTCTTTGGGAGACTTAAGGATACTATACACCTGGGAAGCTGGACGAGAGGGTCGAGCCTGTGGTAGGAGCATATTTCGAAGGGCTGTAGCGGTTACGAAGCGTTCCTGGCAGTGGCCTGGAGTCCTGCACAGAAGTTGAGAACTTGTGCTTGGTAAAGTCAACTAAAACCGCCTGAAGGCCACAATTTAATATATTTAACGCAGGGCCTGACACGATAGGCAAGAAGAATAAGGTACACGATGCCTGTCGTGGGCATGCTGAGCGTTTTCGATTGGTCCGAGGCGCTCTTGCCAGTTGCAGTGGCCCGTGCCTGTGATTGTAGCTACGATGAGATCCTAAATTAGAGCCGGTTTAGGGTTCAGGAGCTCATCCTAATTTCGTTCACCGATGTAGTCTAAATCAAGAATACACTCAACTTAGCTGCATAACTATAGCTGCAACTCGCAGCTCCTTTCATCTTTTGTCACTTTCGTCGTTGTGTGCACGCATATACAAATTGTAGTTGTATGATAAGCCTGATATGCCTGCATGGTTGGCAACATATGGACAGATACTAGTAGAAACGAGAGCGCGAGATGAATAGGGAGTGTACATAGGATGTGGAAAGGTATTCCGTTATTGCTGCACCTCACGATTCGAATATGAGGAAACGTTGGCACAGCAGTCAATCCCAAAGTGTCCAAAGTACCTATATGGTACCTAGAGGCTCATACCCTACCCCTTTTTTAGGATACCTAGTTTTATGGTCAGGATCTGTTATCTGAAAAAGTAGGCGCCCTAAAAAAGGGGCAGGGTATGAGCCTCTAGGTAGAATGTAGGTTCTATACTAGGAACTACAGCTATGATTTGGGGAAGTATCCCCAATAACAGTACCTAGGACTCCTTGGGAACCTAAGGGCTTCGAGCGCATATCAAACATCACCAGCCTAGCATACTTCACGGATCAGGTCTATGCGGTCCTACCGCTTTCCACTGTTCGTCTATGCATACATATATATGTTTATGTTTATATTTATATTTCTGTATCTATGTAACTACTTATCTATCTATCTATCTGTCTATCTGCCTATACTATATTTTTTGTATGTATGCACTTGGTTTATTTACGTATGCAGGCCTGCATGCCTACCTGCATGCATATATAGATGGGTTGATGGTGTATGGATGGGATGAATGCTTTCACACATGCAGATATGCCTACATGTATGTATGTCTGTGTGTGCGTGTATATATGTATATATGTATGTATACCTACATATATATATATAAATATGTGTGTGCATGTGTGTATGTGTGCATGAGTGTGTATGTGTGTATGCATGCTATGTATGCATGTACATATGTATGGGGACGTATGCGCAGTTCAACCCCTGAGCATTTTGAGTTGCGTTCCAAACTGAGCATTTTGAGTTGTGTTCCAAACCTTCAGCCCGAATCCCACAATATTTGATGGTAAACATGATCAGGCATGTGCCATGGGTATCATTAATGTCACATACTGTGCATAGGATAACATGACCCTTTCTTCTGGCAGTTCGTGTTATTAGCAGCATCCATAAACTAGTTTGTATAACTCTTACTATCAGTATCACCATTACTGCTATTGGTATTTGTAACGTTGCTCTGACTCCTATCACTTTGTACTTTGTTTTTGCTTGTAATACTATCAGATGTACCACTGAGAGTATTACTACTATCACGATGACGATAACGATGATGATGCTGCTGCTGCTGATTCCTCCTCCTCCTCCTCATGAGGCCATGGGGATGCAGGATCAGCCCTGGGCTGGCCGAGAGTGGTTTGTGGCGGCGCGGTTGGCACGGCATCGGGTTTAAGGTTTGGTGTTTGCGGTGTTGAATGTTGGGTTTAGGGTTTAGAGAGGGGGCTTCTTGGTTATGTCTCGGTTTCTCTAGGGTGTTTTACGTTTCGATACGGGCTTCGTAAAGGGTTCCATAGGGTTCAGGGCTTTTCTTTGGGTGCTAGGCCGGGTTTAGCGATTAATTGTAAAAGCCTGATTAAGAAACCTTGATCCTATAACCCCCAAAATAGTACGATTCCTGTAAGGAACCCAAATAAAGGCCCAAGGTTTCTTAATCTGGTTCCTACATCAAAACCCACCCATAGTACCCTTATAGTACCCTTATAGGACCCTTTAAAGGAACCCTAAGGCTCCTAAGGTTCCTACATTTTGCTCGGCGGCTCCAGGGCTTGAGGTTTCGGATTTTGGGTTTAGGGTTTAGGATTTAGGGAGTTTAGGGTTTTAGGGTTTAGAGGGTTTAGGGAGTTTAGGGTTTTAGGGTTTAGAGGGTTTAGGGAGTTTAGGGTTTTAGGGTTTAGGGGGTTTAGGGTTTAGGGTCGGATTTTGGGTTTAGGGTTTAGGCTTTTAGGGTTTAGGGCTTTAGGGTTTAGGGTCGGATTTAGGGTTTGCAGTCTTAGGGGTGTTAGGAATGGACACATTTTTTAAGTGAGGGTTTCTGGGGGGTAGGTTTAGGGTTTTGGGGTTTTAGAAACACGCACTTGTGGGCAGGGATTTAGAGCTTGAGTTTTCGAGGGTCTACGGTATGGAGGATTCGGGCTTTAGGATTCAGGGCTTGGGGTTTGTTTTGGGGTCTCTTGTTATCTGCTGCAGCTCTAAATACTAAACCGTGAGCAAGCGCCGAAGCAGAGAGATGAACCGCGACGGCCGAGGTCAAGAAAGCTGAAGTCCATATGGCCGCAGACAAGACCTTGGTGCCCTGCGTGAAGATGGGCGTGGAGGCCGAAGCCCATGCGGGTTTACGGATTGAAGTGCGAGGTTTGGGGGTTGTGACGGTTTACGAGTCTAATGTTTCAGAAGTTCGGACTCTCATTTCATCTGGTCGCAAAACAGTATTTCCAAGTGCCCGAGCCGTAAATCAACGTGATGCTCCGAGACTAAGAATCTAGAGCCTATTCTACTTTCAGGCGGTGTTGAAGTTCGGGGCGCAGAGTTTGACCTCAGGCGTCACTCTGGCTCAGATCGTCCACCGTAAACCCTAAACCGCCTATCCCAGACCTTAGATCTTGGTCTGTTCGCGGATTTCGGAGTGTATGCCCCCAATTGCGCGAAAGGCAAGGGAGCAAGTGGTGACCGACGCAGGGCTGATCCTTGGCTTTGCCAGCCGGGTCGCTCCATGGGATGTTTCGAGGATTATTAGCTGCTTAGGTGGTCCGGTGTTAAGATCTAGGCTTCAGCATTCCGTGCTGGGTTTGTGCTGTGGGGTTCAGGACCTCCAGGGCTCAGGGTTCAGGATTTGGATTTGCGTGTATTGTTTCAGGTCTCTAGATCGAGCTTTACGACACGGCTTGGCTTTGTAGTATGCTTGACTTCTCCACCTCCCTCAGTTTGAGAAGACGGCTTCTGTTGTGGAATCTGGGCTTTCGGGCGGCTGTCATTAGGACATTAGGATTCGGGGTTTAGGGTTCAACAACCGGTTGCCCGGCATGTAGTCCGTTGTACAACGTGCTACTGTATATTTGAACATCCCAACTTGAACCAACAACCATCCCAACTTGAACCAAACAAACCCTAGGCCCTAAACCCAAACCCCTAGACCCTATTCTCATGAGGGTTTTCCTGTTGGATGCTTCCTCCATCAAGAGGGCCCATCTAGGTCTCAATTGGCGCAGTAGTTTGCCAAGCACCTCCATGACGGGACTCTGATCCCTACGGCCCAGACCTTAAAACGCCTGAAGACTGGACAGTGCTTGGGCCTTCAACCACCACCCGAAACCCTAAACCCTAAACTCCCATGCTCCGAGGCATCAGATTCAAGCCAGGCCTTTCCTGGTCGGCTTTAGGGGTTGGTCGGCTTCACTTCGGGTTTCTGGGCTTAGGCGTCTGGGCTACACCTAGGTTCAACTACGCTTGCGACATAACACAATTATATTATACAAAATAACCGTGGAACCGTGGGCTCGCGGCCCTTCCTCTTCTTTAGTGCTCTTTAGATTTTTGGTGATTACAACAAACCTCCAAGGTTTTTCAAGCTACTATTCATTACCATTATTCATGCCTTAACGTGAACTCCAAATTCGGGGCCCCTGAACTTCGGATCTCTTCCAAGGAAGGATGTGGCTATCACCAGCCCCACCCATCCTCTCCGGCGCTTCGCCGACGCCTTCACGCGCGACGGGGCTCGGATTGGCTTTGCATAGACGGGGGGGGGGGTTGAGGATTCAGGCGTAGGGCTCCGGGTGATCTAGGGCGATTCACGGTTTAGAGTTTACGACTGGGAAGAGAATTCAGGATTTAGGTAGAACCCTTACAAGAGCCCTGATAAGATCCTTGTAAGACCCTATAGCTTAGAAGTCCGAGTGTTCCGGAGACCCCCGCAAGTCACCTTAGGGTCCCTCCTGGGTGACACGGCCGAGGGCTCGTGCAAAGGAAACCTAAGGCTCTAAGGACTCACCTGAGGCTTTGGGACGCAAAGACCATACTATATGAGGCTTGTAGGCTATTTTGAACCTTCGGGGAGGATTCCGGAATTTGGAACAAGTACAGGGTACACAGCGTTGCCCTTTCAATTTGGGTCTGGCTTCAGAACCGTTTTGAAGTATTGAGTTCTCATTGAAACGAGTGTCCACCTAAAAGGGCCAGCCGTTTTGAACAGCTTCTGCACGTAGGGTGTTGTGTCCAGGTGGCAAAATGATTGATGAGTGTCTCTCCCGTATGTTGTATTCTTGCTAGTCTTGTTTTGGGTTTGAGCTCTGAACTCAGAACTCTACACCTTTCAGGGCTTTAGGTTTAAAGTGTAAGAGGTCCAGCGGTGGTTACGAGTTGTGCAGTTGGCCTTGCGCCTTAGGCAGGTTCCAAGACAAGAAGACCCTCAGCCCAATAATGTAGGAACCTGGATAAGAAACCCTACTCCTATAACCCCAAAGTAGTAGCATTCATAGAAAGAGCCCCAACAAGAAGGACCCGAAGGGTTCTTACTCACCCTAAACCCGGAAGCATAAACCTCAAACCCTAGACCCTCAATCCTACGGTTGATGATATAAATCCTGAATTACCCATAATAAGGAAATATACCATAATTCCTAGAATTTAGGGTCATTAAGGTAATGCAGGATGTATATCATCAACCGTAGGGCCGTAGGACCAGAGGCTGGGCATTCGCCGCCCTTTTTGTCCCTCTTCGCTTTCTCCCTCTTCAAGTTCTTGGGCCCATGTCTGTTTGGTGACTGACAAGCTTAAAGGAGAAAGAGAGCTTACTATCTACATACATGTGGAAGATAGATCGATCGATCGATAGATCGATAGATGGATATATGGATAGATAGATAGACAGATAGATAGGTAGATAAGCCTGCATCTCTCTGGCCCTGCAGCTGGACCCTGTCTCTCAACCCTAAACCTCGAAACCCCAAAATCCTGAACCCTAAACGCCTGAACCTAAACCCCGAAAACCCTAAACTGCTAAACCCTAAGCCCAGAAACCCTAGACCCCTAAACCCTAAACTCCCTCATCCCCAAGCCCGAGATTTGCTCAGGTAACTTCGACCTCATCGCAGAGAGGCCCTTAGGGTTTAGGGTTTAGGGGTTTAGGGTTTAGTATTTAGAATTTTTTAGAGAATCCAGTGGACCCACCCCGACCGGTAGATCTTAGCAGTCCATCATGGTGCCATGAGCTCGTAAGCCCTAAACCCTGAACCCGGAAACCCTAAACCACTTCAATCCTGAATGCTAAGCCCGACGTTTGCTGACTGATCATCGCAATCGCGGAAAAGGTACACTGCTGGCCTCACAAGGAAGCTGGTAAGATGTTGACAAGGTCCCGGCCTTCGAATTCCTGACCCCCAGCAGACCCATATAAAACATTCGGAACACCCTGAGTAGACCCTTGAAACACCCGTACTCTGAGAAGTACCCTTTTAACACAAACCCTGTTTTGCAGAGCCCTTTGTTAACACATGAACACCGCATGCACTTTAGAACGCCCCTTATCCCTGAACGCCGGAGAAAAGCAAACTTAAGCATGTTTGTCAACATATCCTGCTTCGTAGTAGAGTCTTAGTAGAGCAGGCAACCCGTAGCCTTTCTGCGGTACTGTTTAGGGTTTTCGGGTTGAGGGTTTAAGGTTTAGAGTTTTAGTGTTTAGGGTTTTGTGGGGTTGAGGGTTTAAGGTTTAGGGTTTTAGGGTTTTGTGGGGTTGAGGGTTTAAGGTTTAGGGTTTTAGGGTTTTGTGGGGTTGAGGGTTTAAGGTTTAGGGTTTTAGTGTTTAGGGTTTAGGGTTGAGGGTTTAGGGACAGAAACCCAAAGCTCAACCTTTAGTTCTGTTAGGGTGCTGGACACCTCAGCCTATTATACGGAGCCTTAGGGATCAGATGATGATGCCCAAGCGATCAACTCCGAAGGAGTTCACTCAGCTTTAAAACAACCAAACCGAAACCCTAAACCCTATTATGGCTGCCGGACATGATTGAATCACGTGGTTTGCTCGTGTGTTGATGATAAACTTTCATCATCCCTAAACCCTTAACCCTAAATCCGAAGGAAGTCGGTTATTTTCCATCTCCGCGAACTTGCGAAAGCCTCTGTCATGGCCAAGTTCTTGGCGGCTCGGTCGGTCAAAAGTCGCTTGAAAGGTATTACTTAGAGGCCCAGCGGACATAGTAAGTAGGTTATACGTACCCTAAATGGAGGTACCCCAAATAAAATCCTACATAAGGGTTCTAGAAATGCCTTAGGGTTTCGAGGGTTCTATACAGGTCTTAGGGTTATAACGGTTCTACATAGGTCTGAGGGTTTCAACGGTTCTAAAGGTCTCAGGGTCATAAGGGTTCTGTATGGGGATAGGAACGCAGCATTTTGAAGAAAACATTGCCCTCATAGAGAAAAGCTTGACAGGAACCTGCGGCTTCGTCGCCGCGAAAAGAATAGAAGCACAGAGCACAGAGGAAGCCCAACACATCCAACTACGATGGTACGAAGATGGGAAGTGAAGCTGCGAAGTGACTCCAGGTGTTCATTGGTGCTGAAGTTGCCACCACTTAAGATACTTGCTTGGTGAATGTCTTAACCCTAAACCCTAAACCTTAAACCCCTAATCCCTAAACCACTAAACCCTAAACCCTAAACCCTTAATCCCTAAAGCCCCAAACCCTAAACCCCATACCCTCATGTACTTCTGAACTTCAAAGCTAAGGTGGACTCTGGAGCCCGGATCGACGACGTCTGGACATCTTCCGCCGATGAGATCGTGGCGAACACGGCACGCGACCCGAGATGAGGGCTTAGCAGCTTTTGGTTCTGGGTGCTTCAATCGGGTTGAGGAGAGGGTTTAGGGTTTCGCATGGTCGGAAGCTCTAAAAAACAGATATCGGAACGTGCAAGAACGCAGGCTGGCCTCGTTTAGTATATATATATATATATATGGTGCCGCGTCGCCGCGTCGCAGNTTTGAATGATTTTCATTCGGGACTCTTGAGCAAGGGACCTGAGGAGAGTGCGGATGGGGATCATGACCACCATCTCCGTCATCATCATCGCCATAATATTCATCACTATCATTGGCTTTAGAGCTCAGGGCAGGTCGGAACTGTATCACATCCTAAGGTCCAAACCCTTAGCAACCGGACGCCAGACGCCCAACCAGCAATAGCCATGGAAGGGGGCGCAGCCGACCGCAACCACAGTG